>PVHT021183696.1:16118425-16154415 GCA_004024745.2 Catagonus wagneri
CGGCTCGGATCCTGCGTTGCTGTGGCTGCGGCGCAGGCCAGTGGCCACAGCTCCGATTAGACCCCTAGCCTGGGAACCTCCACATGCCGCGGGTGTGGCCATAAACCCGCGGCCATAAAATAACAAAAGGCAAAAAAAAAAAAAAAAAAAAAAAAAAAAAAAAAAAAAAAAAAAAAAAAAAAAAAAAAAAAAAAAAAAAAAAAAAAAAGAAAATGCTACTAAATTTTAGGAAAATATGCTTATAAATATCAGATATAAACAAAATATTAATCAAGGTATGCATAGGAAAGCTAAAGAAGGAAATAAAAAATACACAATCTAGGTTAACTAGGTATATAAACCATAGAATATTATGCTATAAAACTGGCTTTAGAATTTTAAAAATGTAATTGGCCCTAGTAAGTACTTACTGAACTGAAGTGAATTTCATTCTTTATACTAACTTGAACTTTGAGCAAGAAAATGAGGCTGGGAAGCACAGGGTAATGGTTGAGAGTTTGAGATCTAGCCTCAAACTTTCTGAGTTAGAATCTGACTTTGTTACATTCAAACTGTGACTTGAGACAAGTAAGAGCTTCTCTGCCCCAAGACTCCTTAAATGTAAAATGAGGACAAAAATAGTATTTACTATATAGAGTTACTATAAGAATTTAATAGATGTCTGTTTTAAGGACTTAATTGGCCTAGAACATCAAGATATTTATTATTATTTGGAAAACATAAGAAGATGTCTTGACTTCAAACAAAGAAAAAGCCCTTATAATATGGAGAGAAGAACTCTGGTTACGAAAAAGGAAGTCCAAGAAAACATTTCATTCTGACTGGAAGGCACATCAATGAAAATTTCTATTGAAACAAAGTGGAAAGGGCAGTTTCAAAGAATATCTGCTTATGTTGTGCAATATACAGCACATGGTGATATTTTCCAAGGTAGTTGAGAATTGGATTATGAGCGCATTTATCAACTAATTTCAATAACTAAGAGTTCCTGGAAACTAGAATGAAGCCATTGTAGTGCCTGCCTTTATAAAGGAAAAAGGAAAGGGGGTGATTCTAGACAAATATAATTGTCTTCCAGTTCAGGAAGACTGGTAGAACAAATTAGCCAATCAGTTTAAATCACCGAGAACAGCCTAGAAGCCCATTAGCTATCCTCCCCACTCCCAGTAATTACTTCCTATGGAAATAATAAGTATGTTTGCTGCACATTCAGGCTCACTTACATTATCTTCAAACAGTGATAGAAAGAGACAGGGCTTTTGGAAGCACCCATAAGTAGGGAGGGGAGCAAAGAACTTCTCTATTGCTGTTCTACCTCTCAGATTCTCCTTCTAAATGTTTATTCTAACACTATTTTCCAAATATATATCAACTGAGACTGGACAGGATAATGGAAATTTCTTATTGGCGTGGACTGAAAGCCACCTAGGCAATTTAGTAACAGCATAGCCTTAGGTAAATTGCTTAACAGTGCTATCCTTAGGTCTCCTCAAGTGTAAATGAAGATAGTAACATCTACTTCAAGAAATTAGGCAGGAACAGAGGTGGGAGGTGGAGGGAAAGTAGATACAAATTAAATTATATTGATTACGTCGAATTATGGAAAAGTACTCACATTGGTATACTTTCTTACTCCAGCTCAGAAAAAGTCACAGAATTAGAATTACAGGGAGTTTATTATTGAGAACATGGTTTGGAGAACCAGGCCATGGACAGGTTAGGGAGGTGTGTGGAAAAACTATAATTTTTAGGCCATGGTCAAGAGGACAAGTTTCAAAGGAAATAACTAGCATGAGGATTAATTAGTTTAGAGGGCAATGTCTAAGAAACATCAGGTTTATGTAGACAATGAGTCAGAAGACTAACTGTCACTGGGACAGAAAGAGCTTCAGAGATGAGCAGAGAAATCCCCTCTACAGTTCCTTGGGCGTGGAATTTTTCCAATTACTTCTAATTCTCAGAGTTCCAGGCTCACCTGATCGTCTTCATTTCCTAGAATTCTCTGATGGCTAAAGACCCCACTCAGCAGATTTAACATAGTTTAAGAAGAAGTTGAGAAAACAATGCAGGTTTATTTTTCCTAAAATGAACTTTCTTTTTATTCACAAGAGGGAAAAACTCTACAACCTAATAAAAATCTTAGCCCTAAGTTATTAGTGTCTAGCAGTCTCCAGAAGTATATGTTTGACACATAGTATATTTTACTTTAGTTCTGCCTAAAGGTATTCCAATAAAGAATGTAATTTTTTAAATCTTAAAAGAAATAAAATATATTTCTAAAAACTTCACAATAATTTATTGTTCATTTAAAATCTAGTCTCTTGATGTGTGCTTATATGTTATGGATGTCTTTCTATAGAATTTAACTACAGAAATTCTATCTGTCTTAATGTCTTACTCAATAAATATTTGGTACTTTTCTTTTTCCTAAAAAAAGGTGTCCCTAATCATATTTCCATTCTTATTTCACTTTAAGGCTCTCTCTCTTTCTGTCTGAAAGTTAATGCTGTCATCTCTAAAGTGTTAAAGTGCACATGGAGAAAAACTGTGATTAAATTTTCCTATTTTACAGCCATGTTAGCCAATTCTTAATATAGGCTGTAATAAATATTGTCAACCTTTCTACATCGTACTTATGTTTTCAGGTTACATGCTATCATTATGGTTACATGTTTGTGCTTAATAAAAGCAGCAAGGATGAGAGTGGAGGGTAAATCATTAAATTAACTACTTGTTAAAGAAAATGGAAAGCAAAAAATATTTAATTATACCAAAAAATCATAGGCTACATTACTGAAACAACTCATTGTTAACCTATACCTGTCTATTAAATGTATGAGAAACATAAAAGATAAGTTAGACAGTTCTTGCATAAAAGGGTAGTAGCTAAAAGCATAGAGATAAGAACATTAAAAGAAACAGAAAAGAAGTGGAGAATAGAAGAGCCAGAATTAGGTTTTGGGAGATAGAATAGAGTGGTAAACATGTTAGAAAGAGCTAAATATTGCATATTTAAACCGATGGTTAAAAGAAAAAAAACTTACACTTAAAAGCAAAGGGAAATTATTGAAAATAACTAACCCACATAGTGTAGCTTCTCTACTGTGTTCATAACTGCTCCATGCACATCATTTAATGGTTAAAAGAGTTTATGGCATAGGGACTATTTGATTACCATTTTGCAAATAAAGATATAGACATACTGAGGAATTAAGTAACTTCTCCATGATCACAGAATTAGTAAAGGAACTTATAAATCGGATCTGATAGAGAAATAATTTGAAATCAATTTTGACCATGCTAAATTTGGAATTCTGGAGAGTTTTTTTAACCAGAGATGTGGCCATTGAAAATAAGAATTTGGAGAGAGATTTAGACTAAAGAAAAGCATGTCTCATTGTCATGATGTTAAAACTGAAGGAGAGATTGAAGAGAGGGAAACAGAAGAGATTTAGCAAGAGGGTGTAGGAAAAGATGTTAATATACCAGTCAGAATCTAAGTGTCTTCTTCGTAAGGAAGATTCTTAGAACACTATCCACAAGAAAGGTACAAAATGGAAGGACTTGTCAAAAGTTATAAAGACTACAAGGACTTTAACTACAAAAAGACTAGTGGATTCCGTAGAGGACAGGGGGTGAGAAGTAGTGATACAAAACTGATGACCAGGAGTTTAAAATGAGTGGATGGCAAATTTTCAGTGGATGTAAACTCTATGTATTGAGGCTTTTCAAGGTCATGGGAAAATACAGAACAGTAGATAGGAAGATTGGTTGACTGAGGACATTCTGGAATAGAAGAAATAAGAAGATAATTTAAGGCTAAAACCAAAGGACCTGGTATTATGGAGAATGGATGTGAGCTGTAAAGGGGATGATTAAGGGATCATTGTTTGAGAGAAGGCTTTAATGAGATTCCATCAGTAGCAATGATCTTGGACTTAATGTGGAAAAAAAATATTCTGTGGTTGTTTTACATGAGACAAGTATTGATTCATTTATTTACTGCTATTCACTCTAACATTATTTATAGAGAACTTACCTGTATCAGGTAACATGTTTGACCCATTAATACACAAGATATAGCCCCTGCAATTAATAATAATGCTAACAAGATTTCAACTATTTCAGCACTTATTGTGTGAAGTAGGTTTTACTACCTTTACTTTGCAGATTAAGGACCTGAATTCAGATCAGATAAATGAAGAGAGACAATAAAGGAGGAAGACTATGTTTGGGACAGGATTAATGAGTTTGTTTTAGGACATCTTGATTGTGACATATTATCTTTCTATAGAATAGTGTAGATTTGTATTGGGCAATTGAACATACAAAGCTGGAGCTCAGCAGAAAGCTCTACATTGGAGGTAGTAAACAGAATCCATATAAGGATTCTTATTGAAACTACTAAACTAGATGAGAGCCATATAGAAGAAGTGAAAAAAGGACAAGAATATAAACATGAAGAATAAAGTGGATAAGAGGCCAAAAGGAAGACTAAGAGACGTGAGAGATTGGAAGGAAAAAATGTTTTTTGTTTTTATAGAATACTCAAGTGTAGAATACTCAAAAATATTCAAGAACGTCACTGAGAGATCAACTGAAACACAACTTCCCAAACTTATGTAAATATATTAATCAACTGTCAGTATAGCAGATGCAAGAAAAAAAAATATCCTCCTGGATCATCTACTGATGATCCAATAACTTATGAGAAAGAATGTTGAGTTATACATAAAAATACAATCAAAAGCAAGTATTCAGAAAATGTTTTGTCTTACAACAGGATTTGTTAGCCTGTATCCAAAGAGGAACCTGATACATGTGTGCATACTTAGAAAATTTCTCACACACTTAAATACTTGGCTAGGAAAGTTTGAAAGGTATTCTAAGATCAGGGCAATGAAATTTAGGATCACAGGAGTCCCTGATGATTTTGATGAGTGAGTTGGTTTTGTGGACTGGTGCCCATATGTCATGAAATAAAGAAATTCAGGGGTGAGTAGAAAGGGAGGATGTTTGCACTATGGGAGTGCAGAGAACAGATGATATGGCTGCAGGATTTAAGGAACTAAGGAGTCAAAAAAGGGATTGGGGTGAGGAGAGAAGAAGGAGAGATAAAATAAAATAAAAAGAAGAGAGATATAGACATCTTAAATACAAAGAAAATAAATCTTTTGTCAAAGACCCTCAGCATTTTCAGGAAAATAAGAGATGAGGTCATCTGCAGAGAATGAGAAAAGCAGGGTTTGTTTTAGGGGGATTTTGAAAAAAAAATCTCTCATATAAATTGTACTTAGCTCTAAACAAATTGTTCACAAAATATCTGAATAAGCTTTATTCCCCAGTCGGTGTTAACTACAGTTCTAATATAAAATCAACTGCATGTGAGCTTCATATTCAAAGTGTAGCTTCAAAAGAGCAATTGATCATAAGATCATCTTTTGGTCACATCTGAATTATTTGATACAAATTCCTGTCATTTACAGTTACAAGTAAAGAGTTACGTGCTTTTACTACAAGGTGTGTGTGTGTGTGTGTGTGTGTATGACTTTAATTTCTTCAAAACTATTAATATACTTTATAGCCACATAAGAAAAGGCAGATCTTAAATGCATTAATAAGTTTCCTTTTAATCCGGCGTTGCCGTGAGCTGTGGTGTAGGTCGCAGTCGTGGCTCAGATCCTGCATTGCTGTGGCTGTGGCAGCTACAGCTCTGATTAGACCCCTAGCCTGACAACCTCCATACGCCGCGAGTGCGGCCCTAGAAAAAGCAAAAAAAAAAAAAAAAATTTCCTTTTAGTTATTGCTGTCTGCTACATTTTATTATAACAATTGTTAAGACAAGGAAGAGCCTTTTATCCTTTAAAAGCCTAGTTTATATTTTATAGCATTGTTTACTAAATGCTTAATGACTATTCCAGCAATAACACAGATGTCCTTTCAAACACCAGCTGTTTTTAAACTTTATGTACCTGTTTGATAACTGGCAGACAAATCACCAACATTCCTATTCAGGGGAAAAAAGTGGCCTTCTCTATCTCAAATTAGATGAAAGGGATATTTGAGCTTTCCTTGTGAAACATCGAAAAACCATAATATCAAAACGTCTCCATGTTGCTCACTTGGTTTGTGAATTTTAATCAATGTCCACCCCCAAATTATAAATCTGTTAAAATGAATAACAATGGAGGAATGATTTTTCATTCACATGTAGAGAAAATATCTAAGTTAATAAGTTGTTTAAGATTACTCTTCTTATTCACGAACCCCTCCCCCTACAAAGCGCACAAATACGTAAAGTCTCATCTATCATGATTTCTTTCCCTTCTCATTTAAAAAATTGTCCATAATAAGCTCTCTGTTAAAATGATTTGAGGTAATTAATGACTTTTCTAGTTCAATTATGTATATCTTTGCTCTATTGTTTTTCCTAAAATGTTTATTCAATGAACCCAAAAGATTTATGCTAATATCAAAACTTTCCTTTTATCGCCCACATCACTGGTTTTACAGATTTTCTAAAGATCTGAAATCCAAATACTACGTTGTTCACATGTTTTTTTAATATAAATATTACTTCGTACAATCCATCAGAAGTTAACATATGTTCTATGCCTTCATTCATTCATCATACATTTATTCATGCATTCATTTGTTCATTCGACTTTGTGCTAAATTTAGTCTAAGACATGGTCTAACCCTCATAGTGTTTACCTCACATAGTCAGTTTTATCAGCTGTGAGCAAGGTGATAAAATTGAGTTTCTGGGTGTATAAAGCAAAAACTCAGCAATTGAACTCTCACTCACCTGTGTGGCCAAATGTGAAAGGCAGTCAACCAGTTTTTGGGTTTTTTTTTTTTTTTTTTTTTTGCCTTTCAGGGCCACACTCAAGGCATGTGGAAGTTCCCAGGCTAGGGGTCAAATCGGAGCTGTAGCTGCTGGCCTATACTACAGCCATAGCAACGCAGGATCTGACCCATATCTGCAAACTACATCACAGCTCATGGCAACACTGGATCCTTAACCCACTGAGTAAGGCCAGTGATCGAACACGCATCCTCATGGATGCTAGTCAAATTCATTTTCCTTGAGCCACAATGAGAACTAGGAAAGTCTTCGGCATAAAAAGCACAGTAAATCATAAACATTACAATTTGAAAGAGAGTTCACATTGAACTTCAGGGTTAGAAATGTCTTTAAGAGACCCAGGTATTTATCCAAAAAAGAGTAAAATGAAATTGGTATTTTTGTTAATAATATTTTGTTAATAAGATCCCAAGATTTCAATAGTGAATTTTTTCTTTTAAGAGTATTCAAATATTCTCCCTTATAGTGCCTACAAAGAGCAACTCTAAATTTATACAGTTATCACTAAAACTCAGCACAAGTATTCTCTCTTTCCAGGTTTTAGACCATTACATTAGAATGTTAATTTTGTTCTCATCTCCCATTAGTAAAATAAAAATATCCTCTCAGACATCTTGGATCAGCTAGCTCAAAACAAGTGGTACCTCTTAACTATTATCCATTAAACCTTTCCATATTAATTTTATTTATTATTTATTTTTTGCTTTTAGGGACACACCCATGGCATATGGATGTTCCCAGGCTAGGGGTCAAATCTGAACTACAGTTGCCAACCTATGCCACAGCCACAGCAACACAGGATCTGAGCCACCTCTATGACTTACATCATGGCAATGCTGGATCCTTAACCCACTGAGCAAGGTCAGGGATCGAACCCATATCCTCACGGATACTAGTCGGATTTGTCTCCTCTGCGCCATGATGGGAACTCCACCACATAACTTATTTTCTTTTTTTTAGGTTTTCACCTTCACGAACCTACAGAACACTGCCTTATTTTAAATTGCTTTTTATGAATCAGATTATTCAAGAATGATACATATTATTAAAGAATTTAACTTTGAGTTACTTCTCCTTTAGTACTAACTCTCTTGGCAACATTATCCCTAGTGACTGTAGATTCTGTGTTGGAGACTCACATAATAATTTGTCTCTCCAAAGTCCAAATAGGATTCTCAAATATCAGTATAATGCTGGGCATTTTCTCCTGAGATGTTCCCTGGAATGTTAATATCCAACCCAGAATAGTGGATAGAGTTGTGGTCTAGGAACCAGAAATGTAAAATCTTTTTATTAACTAAGGGACAAGGGCTAGTCACTTATCCTCTTAACTTTTATTTACTCACTGATGAGTTTAGAAATTGAGGAAAAGGACCTTTTCCCTGATCCCATCATCCTTGGCCCAGGAAAAGAGATGAAAGTGCTCAGAAAAAAAAAAAAATCAATCATATTTATTTTTCTAAAATAAATCCTATTATCTTCTCACCTTTAAAACATTCCTTTCCTTTGTTCTCCACAAATAATAACTTATTAAATTCTTCCCGTTCATTCCCACATTATCAACTTCCTCCTTTCTGATATGGACCCAGTCTATGTCAGATCCTCATTTTCTTCACCTTGAACAGTCATCTGTTAAATTGCTTCTCAGCCTCTAGACTCTTCCCACTCTCTTTTGTTCAAAGTCAATTACAATTTTAACTTCCTTAAAGCACAATAAGATCATGTCACTTCTCCATCCAAAAAGAATTCCATAATTCTCCACTGCCTGGGAAGTTAAGCATCTCTTCTTGGCATGGCCTTTAAGACCTCTCAAAGAAGGTTCCTGAACTCATCCTCTCCAGATTTATTTCCCTGTACTAAACATTAAAGCTTTTATTTTCCAGTGGAGACAGCATAGGAGGATTTTTCACCATATGACTCCTTTCTCATGTTTTTCACTATGTCTCTCAAAATTCACTGTATCCTTATCTATCAATAGCCAGCCCCCACTGTAGTGTAAGTACTCTATCAATCCTTTCTTCATGTCCCCAGAGTTGAAATCATGCTATGAAAGATCAGTTAAGGTACTGGAACATCTGTCTAGGAACTACAGGTGCATTCTATAATCTAAGCCAGGGTAAACAAGGTACTATTATCCCAATCAACAGAGGAGAATACTGATGATTAAGAAAACTATGTAACTTGCTCACTCAGCTACAACATAAAAAGAGAAGATTTTAATCTAGCTGTATTAGGCTTCAAAGCTCATGTTCTTTCTTTCCTTTACAGGGATTGTTTTCAAAGTGTTTATTCAAAGTACTAGGGTGTATTTTAAGATACACAAAATAATAGAAAAAATAAAATATGCAGGTTGTAAATCTCATTGTCTTGGCTCCAAAGAACTTTTCTCTTAAGAAAAGAAGAATAAAAGAAGAAAATATATTTGGGGAAACAATTTTTGAAAAACATCTGAACCTCTTTTGTAGACCTACTACGCATTATGCAAACACTTTATCTTATGGTTCTTGATATTTTCAAATTATCTTTTATACTTATTGCTAGACACTGTTATATTGGAAACTATTTGAAAGTAATTCACAGTGTCTTACTCATTTCATGTTATTCATAATACTGGCAAGTCAAATATTTGCTAAATGAATACACAAATCTACCTTTGTATGTAGTCTATAATATTACACAAAGGGATTATGTTAATAAATATCATCATCACCCTTTATTCTTCACATGTAGCTCTGTATGTTGCTTCTCCACTATCATTTACATAAGTTAATCATAAAATGCTATTTTGCTGCTGAGAACAGAATGCAAAATACACAGTTTTATAAGAAGTTAACGAAATTCAACTCTGTGTGCAACATAGTGTCTCTAGGAGAGAACATCATTGGATTATAACTTGACACCTAGATATTTTTTCTTTTTTTTCTTTTTTTTTTTTGGCTGCAGCCAGGACATATAGAAGTTCCTAGGCCAAGATCAGATCTGAGCCAGAACTGCACTCTTCACCACAGCTGTAATAATGCCAGATGCTTAATCCACTGTGTAAGGCCAGGGATCCAATGGCACCTCCGCATAGACAAGCCAATCATTAACCCACTGCGCCAGAGCAGGAACTCCTAACTTTTCAAAATGGACTGTGAATTCTTTGTCCAAAGAAGAGAGGTTACAGAATTTTTTAAAATAAGTTAGTTGAGATGATCTGTATCCAGGTCTTTTGAACATTTGTGCAATAATATAATGATATGGATATTTACTGAACTGCTCTGGGATAATCCTGAGAGAACAAGTCCATTTTCATTTTCTGGTATGTTCCTAAAGCCTAGTCTAGTATTAAATTCATGTAGACCCTCTCATTGATGTTTTTGGAATTGATTACTCATAGTCTTATAAAGACCAGTAATTTAAAAACTGAAAACAAAAAAATTAAAAGTTGTAAAAACTATTTTAAAATAATTTTTAAAGAACTATGTTTCATTCTACATTTAATAGGTTAAAATCATTCAAACATAACTTTTATCCTCAATATATTCCCATAAACATGAGTCATTTCAATATGCTATGCCTCATGAAGCATTTTAAATAAACTTGAAAATCAGTTATAAGGAAATGGATGTTTTGCTGCTGGTGACAACACTCAAAAGGAAAAATCATACTTTCTGTGACAATACGGATCTAATTAAGAGCAACTATGCATTGAAAAGGTGTGTCCTAAAATGATTTATGATAAACACACAGAAAAGATGGATGAAAATTATCATCTCTTCTCTACTGTGGGTGTCAGTTTTTTTCCCCTCATTTTACCTTGGATTACAAATAAAATTACACTATGGGAATATGTTCTTGCATTCTTATGTGTGACATACATTGCTGGGAAGGCACGTTTAACTCAACAGAAAGAAGTATATTGTATATAATATTTTTGTGTTATCCAAGAAAATCTGAGAGAGTTAACTAATGCATTGAAAGGAGAGTAAATGTAAGGAGCAAGGTAAGTGAACTACAATGGACAATTAAATTGAACAATCTCTTAACCCACTTAGAAATGAATGATGATCAATCCTTTTATTTATCATTAATTCACTCTTTTATTCAGAGCAGAAAGTCAGAAATCTGATATTTTGTCTGTTTATTTCTTTTTGAGTATTACAAATCTCATATTCTGCTGAGAGGAATCAATCAGAAGTTGTTTTCTCCTCTTGAAAGATATTACTGTTTATAAGCTGTAAGATGAGGTCCTTGCTTACAAGGTTAACCATATGAATATATACATTTGAACTAATGTTTATAATTTTAATATCTCAATTTCACATCAACACAAATTTATGGAACACCTACTCTTTTGCAGTCTTTGAGGATATGTGAAGTCACTGAGAATACAAAGTTTAGTGGCAGAATCTAGCAGACCAAGGGAATCATAACACAGAACAGCAGAGTGCTCTGATTCTTTCTTTTACCAAATGCTGTGAGAACATACAAAATGAGCACAGAAGACGTATATCAGAGAAATTGACATCTTCAGGAGGTTTGAAAGCATAAGTAGAAATGTTCCAGGTGGTAAGGCAGGGAAAAGACATATTCAATAATATCATTTAACAAAGCAAGGAATGGCCAATAAATTGCCAGCAAAAGAGAGCGAGAGTAGCTGAGGGTGTGGAAGAACATAATTTCTATAGGACTTGATTGCTTACACCATAGTTTCTATTGGTCTGCACTAAAAAAAAAAAAAAAAAAAAAAGAAACAAGAAAAAAGAAATAGTGGTACAGGTATGATTATCTCTAATTTATCAAGCAGAGTGAAAAGCATGACTTACCTAAAGTTGCACCACAAGCACATAGTATAATTGTGGCTAAAACCTCAGGTGTCCTGAGGCTTTCTTTCTATAAGTTTTCTCTAGTCTTCATTCTTATATTCTAAATTCAGACAAAAACTTGCAATGTAATGAAAGGCAAGGAAATAGGAAATTCTGGAATCAGGCTGAACTGGATTTGAATTACTGACTTGCCCTTGCTGAAAGATCCTGAATATACAACTTCTTGGAAACTGTTTTTAATTTTATAAAATAGCACATTCACTAGTATATAATAAATATCAAATTAATGGTAGCTACTGATTATCACTATCAACATCATTTTATTTTATATGAGATATGTATATTTTTCAGGAATAATCACTCCCTTTTTGATCAGTAAGAAATATTTTCAAACTTATTTCATGCCACATTATATTGCATTTATCTGTTTAAATTACATCTCTATTATTATTAGTCTTTGTTCATCATGAATAAGTAAACATTTATTTCTGTACTCCTGATGCTTAGTTACATAGTTATTGCAAGGTTGAGCTAAAAATAAATGAGAGAAATAAACAATATCTTGTCATATAAAAATAGTGCATATAAATCATTCTTGTTATATTTTATTTTCTTTATTTATTTTTTGTCGTTTTGCCTTTTATCTAGAGCCGCACCCGCGGCATATGGAGGTTCCCAGGCTAGGGGTCTAACAGGAGCTGTAGCCGCCAGCCTTCACCACAGCCACAGCAATGCGGGATCCAAGCCGCATCTGCAAACTACACCACAGCTCACAGCAATGCCGGATCCTTAACCCACTGAGCAAGGCCAGGGATCGAACCCACAACCTCATGGTTCCTAGTCGGATTTGATAACCACTGAGTCACGATGGGAACTCCTGAGCATCATTCATTTTTATACTGACTCCTAAACATGTTAATTTTGCAGAATTTCTGAAGCAACCCCAAATATGCTTGGTGGTAGAAATATTTGCAAAAGTGCTTAATGTGATCAAAGCTTTTGCTGGCATCTAATAAAGCCAATTTTTCTTTGTGATGTTACAAATTCATCATTACAGAACATGGAGAATTGTAGAGTCAATGTACTAACATCAAAATAAGATATATTGGAGTTCCCGTTGTGGCTCAGTGATAAGGAAATCGACTAGGCACCATGAGGTTGCCGTTTCGTTCCCTGGCCTCGCTCAGTGGGTTAAGTATCCAGCATTGGTATGAGCTATGGTGTAGGTAGCAGACACGGCTAGGATCCTGTCTTGCTGTGGCTGTGGTGTAGGCCGGCAGCTACAGCTCTGATTAGACCCCTAGCTTGGGAACCTCTCTCCATATGCCACAGGTGCAGCCCTAGAAAAGACACAAACAATAATAATAATAATAATAATAATAATAATAATAATAATAATAATAATATAGTTGCTCCCAGTCACTAAAAATGCCCTAATTTAAGCAGACCTCGGTTCTAAGATAGTTAACCTGTGGATATGATAAATCCTATAAATTTCTACACAGTATCTTTTGGAAGGAATATAATTTTCCTTTATTTCAACTTCTGTTCACTATGAAAATTCTAATGTATAACCCAGTGGTAGAGATTCAATGTGTGATGCTCTAAGCCAGGATAAGTAAAAAATAATAAAGTTCAGAATATGAATATGCATCAAAGTGACAAAATTACAGACATGGTCTGTCCTGTGTTAAGTGAAAAGTAGGTCAGAATTTGTATAGCAAAGTTTAGACCTGTTAAAGGGGCCAATTTAACATGAAATCATCAACTAGACAGTGGAAAAAGAGCATTGCTCCCTAAAGGCTAGATCTCACTGAAGCCATTTGGGAAAAGAAGATCCTAAGGTGATCAGTGTTCCATTTACATATTAACGTGATTTAGTTTATCAAACTCGTAAATTTTACATTGGTAATCTGCAAGCAGAATTTTGGCCTGGTTAGGAAAATTAGGGCAAGTTCAATTAAAATAGAAGCATGAACAAGACAGGAACAGAACATGGTGTATGCCCATGAATTTGTCCATTTGAGTCACCCCAAGATTTAGTGGGACATAAAGAAAAAAAAATCAGACCTTGAACTCTTCAAAATTGTTCTTAATACAGATTACTATCTTAGTGAAACTTTGAGATGGGGGCTGAAATTAAGGGAGAGTTGGTAGTTTTCAAACCTAGCAGCTTCTAGACGGACAGAGACATTTATGAGTGGGAGATAGACCTTTAGGAGAACTGTAGTCCTGGAAACTAGTTACTACTTTTATTTTAGGAGTAAAACAGAAATGCAAGCATTTTCTCAAAGGTATTAGAAAAGAGCTAAAAACTCATTCAGGATTATTATCTTTTTGAGTTATGGCTTTTTCTACAATGATACAAGAGAATTGGCCACATGATTACTATTGTCTCTCACAGGATAGTGTGCACTAGATATGTTGACCATTTTTAAACATATGCTGAGATTTGAAAGAGAAAAAATTTCTTAATTAATATCTCCCAACATTGGTTTAAAAGCATGTAGCATGTTGTTTTTGAGATTCTGATTTTACTTTTTTCCCTTTTATACTGTTTGCCTTCCCTGGTTTTCCTAGCACACAAACTAGGAAGAGGGGAATGAAGATAAAATAAAGAACAAAAAGTCAATAGCCTAGAGATCTCAATCAGAAGAACCACCTTCTTGGTTTTTGCCAAAATTTTTACATTTCCTTGAAAGGTAGTCTCAGTTATGCAGGAATTGGAAAAGCAGCTTATATGTGAAAGTTTCCATCAAGGTCATTATAAAAGTAACACAACCATAAGTCCATTTTATGTTTTCAGTCTGCACATTTTTATGAAAACTGGTAAAAAGGATATGGAGATAGTAAAAAGTAAGCCAAAAACAAAAACAAAAACTCCTGAATTTTTAAGTAAGGGCCAAGAATATGACTGAGGCCTATAGTTACCTGTAAATGAACTACCTAGGTTATATTGATTGAATAATACATATAATATATTAAATGTATATTTATTTATTGATAATTATATAAATATAAATGTTTTATATTTATAATAAATATAAATTTATTAAATATATGTGCATATTTATACAGATAAAATTTAAATGGCCATTCTGAATATTTGTAAAGGTATCAGCTTTTACTTAAATTGTAGAAGTAGGTCATAATTTATATTTTCTGACAGAAATAAGGTTATAATGAATCACTTTGCATAACTGAATATTGCAAACACCTTAAGCTTTTGTGGCAATACACAAAACTATCTAGTTTTTGAGAAATTGATACATTCTCAAAAAGTCCTCTACATTTTCTGTTGTCACAATAAAGTTCCAGAGAGAACATGCACTTTTCAGGCCTATAAAACTAGTCTGACATTTTCAAATGAGAAATGTTTCCACTTAAGTAGTGTATCACTTATTTGAAGACACATCTTAACCTAAATGCAATCTTCCTTTGGTCCAAATGAAGATATTTTCCACAGCTATTCTCTTAAATATATAAGAAATGATGAGATAATGTTTTAAAAGATATCAGAGACTACTTGAACTGTATCTACATGATGAATTTAAACATTATTTTAAGCTAGGTTGCATCAATGTACCCCATGATAGGAAGAAATATGTTGCCCTGTGAGATTAAGAAACAAATATTTTTAAAGAGGAATTGAAGTGGATGAATGTAAGAAACAGTTTTTCATAGTATACATATGACTTTTCCCAAAGCCAGTTGCAATTTAACATGGAAGTTTTTTTCTTTTCTGTAATAGTATTTGCTATTTTGTGATCAATTAAAATATTTTACAAATTTTCTTTCAGAAATTAAAAGAGGGAGTTCCTGTCGTGGCTCAGGAGAAACTAATCTGACTAGTGTCCATGAGGATGCAGGTTTGATTCCTGGCCTTGCTCAGCGGGTTAAAGATCTGGCATTGCACTGAGCTATGGTGTAGGTTGCAGATGCAGCTCAGATCGGGCATTGCCATGGCTGTGGTGTAGGCCAGCAGTTATCGCTCTGATTTGACCTCTAGCCTGAGAACCTCCAAATGCTGTGGGAGTGGTTCTAAAAAGACAAAACAACAAAAAGAGGATTTCAAAAGACAATTTTGAGATATTATATAGTTAATTAGCAAAACCATGTTTAGAATAGGAATAGAGAATAATATCTATTTGATCAAATCATAAGAACCTAAGAACACGAAAGAATGCCTTTTCTAGGTGGCCTTTTACTGATGACATTACAAAGTGATTCTCTTTTAAGTCACTCCAAACTGAAAAATTATTTAGGCCCAAGTTTGCAAAAACAATTTCTTTTCAGGTTGGTCAGAGTGGTATGAACTTCCATTAACTGAGGGGACAGCAGGGAAGCAGCTGAAAGCAATCAGCACTAATGCTTGATATATAGTGGTTAGAAGATAATTGCTGCACTATTTTTTGGATTAATTTTTTTCTTCTGAAAAAAAATGTAACCTTTTTTTTCTATCTAAATAGTCTCATTCCAACTTTGTCGCTACAAAAGAGGTGGGTGAAAATTTTAAAACAAATCCTTTTGTTACATTTAAATTTATTTTAAATCCCTAATTGAGTCCTTAATAATTTCTGTTTTCTTTATTACAAAAGGAACAATTTTTGGGAACTGTACTATTTTATCTTGATTATATAGCAAAGGCATATTAATCATCATTAAATATGAATAAAGCATAATGATTCCCCTAAGTGTTAACAGTATCATAAAATTCCCGAGACTGAATTTAGAAGGTTAAGATTTTAGAAATTATTTTCAGAGACAATAAAAGGCTAAGTTTAAGCTTCCACCTCTCCGCACGTTTGTAACTCCAGGCTGATGAGAATGATTATTTGGTGGGCTGTGATTGACAAAACTTGTTCTAGCTTTTACACTACAAGGAAAGAAGTGAGAGTTATAACTACTAGCACATTACTGTACTATTATTTAATTATATTTTCTTACTCTTTTCAGAAAATCTTCCTTATCTGTCATTAACCTCTAACTCAATAATTTTTGCTGTAAAAATGAGAAAATATGTACATAATTTTGTATTACTCATGTGCTATCTAGAAACCTTTAAAATTATAGATTCGCACACAGAAAAGAATTCTAAGTTTATCTCATACAACACGCTTATTAGTAATTAAATATAAAAAAGACCTATATAAGTAGATGTTTGCACACATATACCAGTAATAGTTTCATGATATGTTTTATAAGTTATTTCCCTCTCTTTCTTCCATCTCGGTATGATATAAATTATTCCCTATTATAAAGTAATAGAATTTAAGAAGTAATGTCTATCTTAGTTACATGGTAAGAAATTTTCAAGTAAGTGTAAAATAATTTTTCACTTAGATAATAAAATTATTAACTTTTCTTAATGATGTTAATTCATTGTTTGTGACCACTAACAGGCTGAAGAGACAAAAATATGAATTAAGTCAAGCATATTGAAGAAGATAGCTCCCAGAACATTAACTATCTATTATTCTATTATAGTATGTATTTCATTTCACTTATTTAATAAAGACAACGTACAGTACTAAATATACTATTCCTTTTTATTTTATTATTTAATTATATTTAATTTAGTTATTTAACTATAGTAAATTATATTGTAACATATTTATGATAAACTTAAATTTGTTAATAAATAAATACTTTTACACTTAAGAAAGAAGACAGATAGCCATAAGGAAGTCATCTGATTTCTTTACAGAAACACTGCAGGCCAGAAGAGAGTGGCAAGATATATTCAAAGTTCTAAAGGGGAAAAATTTGTAACCTAGAGTATTTCACTCAGCAAGATTATCAATTAAAATGGAAGGAGAAATAAATAATTTTGTAGATAAAGAAAAACTAAAAGAACACAGCAACACTAAACCTATCCTGAAAGAAATATTGAAAGGTCTCCTATAAATAGGAAAGAAGTAAGAAGACACAGGATGAAGGAAATCACAATTGGAAAGTAATCACTTAAGACAGTTGTATAGATCGAAAAAAAAAGTATTTGTGAAAGTGATGATAAGCACAAGAAAGATCAAAGGAAAAAACATGAAGATGTCAAAAAGGATGGCAATATAATGAAATGTGGAGAAGGAGAATAAGAAAATCTAGACTCTTTTTTTAGAATGTGTTTGACCCTCTACGACTATCAGTCTAAAGCAAGCTGATATAGGAAGTAGTTAACATACTTGAAAAAAAGGTGAGTCACAAATCAAAACCAAATAACACATTCACAAAAACTGAAAAGAAGAGGACACAGCAAATAACAAAAAGAAATAATTCAACCAAAAAAATGAAAGAAACAAAATAACTAGAAAAGAAGATTTAAAATGGTGATAAATACATATGTGCCAATAATTACCTTAAATATCAATGGACTGAATGCTCCAATCAAAAGACATAGAGTGGCAGACTGGATTTAAAAAAAAAAAGACCCTACAATATGCTGCCTACAAGAAACCCATCTTAGGGCAAAGGACACATATAAATTGAGAGTGAGGGGATGGAAAAAGATATTTATGTGAATGGAAAAGACAGGAAAGCAGGAGCCGCAATACTCATATCAGACAAAATAAACTTTAAAACAAAGGCCATAAAGAAAGACAAAGGAGGATACTATTTAATGATAAAAGGATCAGTTCAAGGAGAGAATATTACACTTGTCAGTACATATGCCCCTAATATAGGAGTACCCAAATACGTATGACAAATAGTAACAGACATAAAGGAGAAATTGATGGGAATACAATAAAAGTACAAGACTTTAACACCACACTCACATCAATGGACAGATCCTCTAAACAGAAAAATCAATAAGGCATCAGAGATCCTAAGTGACACAATAGACAGTTAGACTTGGTTGATATTTTCAGGACATTACCCCCCCCAAAAGAAAACCAAATAAGAATGTGCATTCTTTTTAAGTGCACATGAAACATTCCCTAGGACTGACTACATACAAGGGTATAAAACTAAGCTCAAAAGTTTTAGAGTGTAGAAATTATTTCAAACATCTCTGACCACAATGGCAAGAAACTAGAATTCAACCCCAGGAAAAGAAATGAGGAAAAAAAAATGACTACACCGTGACTAAACAATGTAGTCTAAACATTATGATGACTAAAAAACCAACTGGGTCAAAAGGAGAGCAAAAAGGAAGTTAAAAAATACCTTGAGACAAATGACAATGAAAAATGACAATGAAAACACAATCTTACAAAATGTATGGGATGCCACAAAAGCAGTTCTGAGGGAGAAGTTCGTAGCAATACAAGCCTTCCTGCAAAAAACAAGAAAAACTTCAAATAAATAACCTAACCTACCACCTAAAAGAAGTAGAAAAAGAAGACCAAATGAACCCTAAATTCAGCAGAAGAAAAGGATTTGTAAAGATTAAAAAGGAAATCAATAAGGTGGATATTAAAAAATAGAAAAAAATAAAAATAAGACCTGGTTCTTTGAAAGGGTAAGCAAAATTGGCAAATTGCTGGTCAGATTCACCAAGAAGAGAGAACACAAATAAACAAAATAAAAAATGAAAAAGGAGAAATTTCAACCATTACCACAGAAATACAAAACCATAAGAGAATACAATGAATAATTATATGCCAAAAAAATTGGCAACCTAGAAGAAATGGACAGATCTATAGACATAGAGTCTACCAAAACTGAATTAAAAAGAAATAGATAATTTGAGCATAATAATCACTAGAAATGAAATTTAATATGTAATTAGAAAAACTCCCTACAAACAAAAATCCAGGATCAGATGGTTTTGCAGGTAAATTCTACCAAACATGCAAATAAGAACTTATATCCATTCTCCTTAAACTTTTCCAAAAGACTGAAAAAAAAGGAACACTATCAAAGACATTCTATGACGCTACATCACAGTAATTCCAAAAGCAGTTAAAAATACTACAAAAATTTTTTTAGGTCAATATCTTTGATGAATATAAATGCAAAAATTCTCAACAAAATTTTAGCAAACCCAATCCAATAACACATGAAAGGATCATACACCACAACCAAGTAGGATCCATCACAAGTTCATAAGGATGGGATGGTTCACTGTACACAAATCAATCAATGTAATACATTGATTTTTTTTCCATTAACAAAGGAAAGTCAAAAACTACATGATCATCTCATTTCGAGATGCAGGAAAAGCATTTGACAAAATTCAACATCATTTATGATAAAAAAGAAAACACTCTTACCAAAGTGGGTATAGAGGCAACATATCTCAACATATAAAAGCCATTTATGACAAACCTACAGTCAATATAATACTCAACTGTGAAAAGCTCAAAGCCTTCTTGCAAAAAATCTGGACCAAGGAAAGGATGCCAACTCTCACCACTTCAATTCAACCTAGTATTGGAAGTCCTCCCTTGGCAATCAGATAAGAAAAAGAAAAAAAATGATATCCAAATTGCAAGGGAAGAGATAAAATTGTCATTATATGCAAATGACATGATACTATATAAAGAAAACCTTAAAGACTATACACTAAAACTACTCAATCTGATAAATGAATTCAGCGAACTAGCAGGATACAAGGTTAACATTCAGAAATTCATTGCATTTCTGTATACTAACAATGAAATATTGGAAAACGAATATAAAAAAATACCTTTTATAATTTTAATCCCCTCAAAATAAAAAAAAAACCTAGGAATAAACTTGACCAAGGAGGTGAAATATTTATACACTAAGAACTATTAAACATTTAATAAAAGAAATTAAAAAGGTTCAAAGAAATGGAAAGATATCCCATGCTCCTAGATTGGGAGAATTAATATTGCTAATGTTCATACTAACCAAAGAAATCCACAGATTTAAAGTGGTTCCTATTCAAATTACCCATGATGTTTTTCATAGATCTAGAACAAATAATACAAAATTTATATACAATCATAAAAGAGCCAGAATTACCAAAGAATCCTGAGCGGGAAAAAAAGTAGGAGATATAACTCTCCCAGACTTCATACAATATTACAAAGTTATAATCATAAGATAGGTTGATACTAGTACAAAAACAGACAGATGGATTAATGGAACAGAATAGAGAGCTTGGAAATAAATCCAGACACCTATGGTAAATTAATCTTCAATAATGGATGCAAGAATATAAAGTGGGAAAAAGACTGTCTTTTCAGTGATTGGTGCTGGCAAACCTGGACAGCTGCATGTGAATCAATGAAACTAGAACACACCCTCACATCATACACAAAATAAACTCAAAATGGCTTAAAGACTAAAATATAAGACTTGACACCGTAAAACTCCTAGAAGAGAAAATAGGCAAAACATTCTCTAAAATAAACTATTCAAATGTTTTCTTAAGTCAGTCTCTCAAAGCAACAGAAATAAAAACAAAAATAAACAAATGTGACCTAATCAAACTTACAAGTTTTTGCACAGCAGAGGAAACCATAAGAAAAACAAAAAGGCAACCTATGGAATGGGAAAAATTAATTCCAAACATTGAAACTGACAAGGGCTTAATCTCCAAAATATACAAACGAAACATACAACTCTGCCACAAAAAAACAAAGAACCCAATTGAAAAATGGGCAGATGACCTAAACAGACATTTCTCTAAAGAAGACATAGGGATGGCATTAGGTACATGAAAAGATGTTTAACATCACTAACTGTCAGAGAAATGCATATCAAAACTACAATAAAGTACCACCTCACACCTGTAAGAATGGCAATCATTAATAAAACTACAAATTATGGATAGGGTGTAGAGAAAAAGGAACCCTCCTACAATGTGGTTGAGAATATACCTTGGCTCAACCACTATGGAAAACAGTATGGAGGTACCTCAGAAAACTAAATACAGAACTAGCATATGATCCAGCAATTCCACTCTTAGGTATATATCCCGACAAAACTATAATTCAAAAAGATACATGCACCCCTCTGTTCATAGCAGCTCTATTCACATTAGACAAGACAAGGAAACAACCTAAATGCCCACTGACAGATGAATGGATTAAGAAGATGTGGTACATATATACAATGGAATACTTCTGAGTCATCAAAAGAATGAAACAATGTCATTTTCAGCAAGCATGGATGCATCTAGAGATCTTTATGCTAAGTGAAGTAAGTCACAAAGAGAATGACAACTACTATATATCATTTATACATGGAATCTAAAATATGACACAAATGAACATATCGACATAGTAGAAACAGACTCAGAGCCATAGAAGACAGACTTGTGGTTGTCAAGGGGGAGGCGGGAAGGAGTGGGATGACCTGGGAGTTTGGGGTTAGCAGATGCAAGCTATTACATTCAGAAAGGATAAGCAAGAAGGTCCTATGTATAGCACAGGGAACTATATCCAGTCTCTTGGGATAGACCATGATGGAAGATAATATAAGAAAGGGAATGTATATATGTATGCCTGGGTCACTTGGCTGTACAGCAGAAATTGGCACAACAATGTAAATCAACTATATTTTAATTCAATTTTTTAAATTAAAAACAGAAAAAAAGGCTATGACCTTTTCACTATATTTTCTAAGCTACTAAATTTAGAATTTGTGTTTGTAATCTTCTACTTTACCTAGTAATCTCTCACTAACTATCAGTGTGGTCAACGACATGAATGGATTTCTTTATATTAAACCATAATTCAATATTTAATTATTGGTAACATTTTAACTTTGGTAAAGCATACGATTCTTTTAACGTGTTACTGGATTATTTTTCCTAGTAGTGTAGTTAGGATTTTTGTATCAATTTTCACAAACTAAAAGTGATTTCTAGTTTTTTTTCTCTCTATTATCTTTATAAGACATTTTACTACTAATGTAAATGTGAAAAACTTTTGTTTTTTTTTTTTTTCTCTGTGCCTGGAATCTGTTCTAAAATAGTAACTGTTTCTTCAAGTTTGATATCATTTGCAGGCCTTTGTGAAAAAAAAAAACATATCCTTTCACAGTATCTGTAATTTTGCCAATTTAAGGTTGCTACTAAAAATATTTTTATAATTTATGTTTTTTCAGATACATATCTATTACATACAGGATTTCAAATATTTCTGCCTGAAGTTATAGTATGCATTTTCTTTTAATTCTTTTCATCTCTTCTTCATTGGAAATCTTTATTTTCTAGACTAATTTTATATATTGATGATTTTTTCTTTTTTTTCTTGAAAAGATTAATTAGTTGTTTGAAAACTTCATTGAGTCTTTGCTGACTTCAGTTCTGTATTCTAATTTCTAATTAGTTAATTTCTATTTTTATCTTGTTTCCTTTCTTCTACTTTTTCTATTAAAACATTCTGGTTATATTTTTCTTAAGATCTATATCTGCCTGTCTTTTCTTCCTTCTTCCCTCCTTCCCTTTCTCCTTCTTTCTTTCTACCTTGCTTTCTCCCTACTTTCCTCTCTTTCTTACTTTCTCCCAATGAAGATTTTTAGTACTTTGAATTTAACTATGAATAACATTTCAGACAGTGATTATATATTTTACAGGTTTGATGTTTTCTAAGCACATTTTAATTGAAGATTTGTTCTTAATGCTTGACTCATGAGTTTATTTGTAAATATCATTTATATTGCCACATATTTTTTATTCTACTGTAATTATATCCTATAATTATTGAATTAGCACAGAGAAAATAATTAGTAATACAATTTTTATGCTATCATTTACTGATTTCTGTTTTCTTTGCTACTCAATCAATTTTTAAAAATAGGCTTAGTCACATGTAAGAAAAAAATCCTTATTTGTAGGGCATAATTTGATACATATCTATAAGATCAACTCTATTTTTTCTATTATTCAGTTTATTTATCTCTTTAATATTATTTTACCTGTCAAGGATTGCAATTACTTGTATTACTACAACAGGTAATGTCACATATGTGGTTTCCAGATAATTATCTTTGTAATTCATACTGTTAACAATTTGAAGTGACCATCTTTATTTCATTTATTGCTGTTCATATAAATTCAAATAAAAGGGTTGAAAAGATTGAAGAGAGCAGAGGTTAATGAGAAATGTCCCAGATAATCTTAGAAGGAAGAGCAAGGTTCACCAAGTCTCCAACAACTTTTACCAAGACAATCAATAAGTAATCGAGCCATCATTCAGAGCGTCACCTAAATATAAAATATAAATGAGAAAATGTAAAATCCAAAAGTAGTAAAAATAAAATCCTAATTTTATTTATATTGTCTCAGAATCCTTATATGACAATAAAAAATTAGCTTCTGAACAGCTCTTGAAAAAAAATTAGCTTTTATGTTGTGAAAAAGAAGCACTAGCTTTTGTAATTAAGTACTTGCACTGTCAACTACTTCATATGATGAAAATGACAAAGTAGACTAAATTTTATCAATGTAAGTCATATAAACACAGTTTGGAGTTTTAATGAAATACCATTTAAACCTCCCCCTTCAAAAATGAAATTAACAACTTATCAGAAATAAAGAGTACGAGAACTCCAAAAATACCATTAAACTCTTACGTCAAAAAAAAATAGTAAGAAAACTAACTAAATAAGTAAATAAATAAAGTTGCTAAAGCTTTCAAAACAGATTTTCTACACTGAAAGTTCTGAGGTAACTGAAGATCTTGTACTAGAGGAATAAAGGTTTTCTACTATCCATATGCACAGGAAATGTCACTACTGCATTATATGTCTTCTGTGGATGGACCATTTTGCTTTTGATTGTTTAAATATGGGGAAGAATACAAATAATATAGCACTTCTGCTTCTCTTAAAGTGTTAATGTTCAAGCTCTTAGCCTTTAATATGAAATAATACCCTGTGTATATCCTCAATGAGAGTTATTACTGCTAAATACCCTGTGTTCCTACACTAATTCTCTTTTGCTCATATAGAAGAGAACATTTGGGGGAAAAAAAGAACATTTTATTTCAAATGCATTGATATATTGAGAAGACACTTGTTAATTTAACATTAGTTGGTGATACTCCATATAATTAAAAATTAAAAAAGATTAAAATTAATAGCATTTTCAAAGCATAATCCTCATAAATTTGTGGGAAGATACCCTTATTAATCAAATTACATGAAATTCATCTGGGTCAATTTAGAACCAAATTGTCCTTGAACTAGGAAAAACATTAAAATGAACCTTTGCCTTTTAATTATTATGGATCAAGACTGCAAATTAAAATTTAGCCCTTTAAATCCTCTCGGGTGAATAAGGATTTTCACTGTCTTTCGAAATTGTCATTTTAGTTTGCATAGATTGCACATTTCCTTCTTCTATCACACCCAAGTATTGGATTAAGCATCATGTAAGGCTGATTTTTTTTGTTTGAAAATCACCTTATGCAGAGAAAATGTAATGAGAGTACCAGTTTCATTTTTCAAAATTACATAAAATAGTAGAATAACTCTACAATGATTAATAATTTTTCATAGTTGTTAATCAGATATGTATGTAGTTCAAATGTTCTATATAAATGAATTAGAGACTTAGTGCCCTGTTTTTCTTCTGAACGGGTATGCCACTAAATGGAAAAATAACCACCAGTTTGTTTCATGATTCTGATACAAAGGTGAAAAAGAGCTGTCCATGTCTTTCATTTCTAGTCTACAAAGTAAGATTTACCATAACTAGGAAAGATAATGATTTTTACATTTTGGTATACTGCCCTTTGGAATACTCTCAATTTTGCAAAAGATATGTGATTCTCAAATCAAAATTATCTTACACATGATGTTTTAGAATGCCATGGTTAGCTAGAATTTCAAGATATGATGAAAAACTAAGTTAGAAACCCAAGTTAGAAACCACAAGGCCGTGTCAGCAAAATCCATTTCTGATTCCTTGAACTATAGCTCACATTTTCCTCTTAGCTCTATCTTGGCCTATCTGAGATTAATTTGCAGGAGATGTTCACTAGAAAGAGCAAGACATTATTCACCAAAAATTCAAGATTAAAAGATGTCTTTTTTGTAGTTTGGTGTAAAAGTGTCATGGTCTTCCATTACTTTTCCCACACTTATTGAACAGGACATGAAATATGAAAGTCTTAGAGGAGTAGTTAAAAATTCTTTGTAGTAATTCAAACATTTCCATGGGCTTGATGGTATCATACTCTTTAGGAGTACGTAAACTGGAGAGGTTCAAATCACCAGCCAAATCTGGATAATATGTTAGAGTTCTTTTTTATTTGATCTTTCTTTTTTATTTGCTCTTTCAAGAAAGTCCAAATCTTTTGCAAGTGTCATTTACTTGGCAAAAACTGTGGATTCAGCAATGAAGTAAATCTGGTACTTCATAGACTTATACAGCTATATATATATATATTTTTTTTTAGTTTTTAATTATATGGAGTATCACAGACTAATGTTAAATTAACAAGTATCTTCTCAATATATCAATGCACTTGAAATAAAATGTTCTTTTTTTCCCCCAAATGTTCTCTTCTATATGAGCAAAAGAGAATTAGTGTAGGAACACAGGGTATAGCTCTTTCCTGCCATGTCTGCCACAAAGCTCATTTTAAATATGTGCTCCAGGAGTTCACGCCGTGGTGTAATGGGATCGGGAGTCTCTGCAGCACCAGGACACAGGTTCGAAACCCGGGCACATTGGGTTAAAGGACCCAGCAGTGTTGCAGCTGCGGTGTAGGCTGAAACTGAGGCTGGATGGAGTATGAAACTCCATGTGCCAAGGGTGACCAAAAAGAGAAGTTTTACATATATATGTGTGTGTGTGTGTATACATATACATATATACATATATACACATATATACATATATGTATACATACATATACATATATACATGACATACATGTATTTTGTGACCAACCGTGTACAGTCTTAGAAAATATAAAGAACAACCTATTAACATTACCTGCCATGTCACTCTAATCTGCTTTTCCTTCTTTCCCTATCCAAGCATATACTCACTTGCTACCACTTTTATCACATTAAAAATTGATATATAATTGCTATATATTTTAAAAAATATATTGATATATATTTAATGTATAATTCTTACTATTAGTTATATATATTTTGATAAGTCTTGCCACTTTGAATAATAGGAAGAGTTTAACTAAACACTATTAAAGTGCTGGAATCTGGGACATAGTGAAGCTCAGCCTGTCCTGCTAATACCTGGATATAAGGATTTAGAGGACAGAGAGTACAGCAGCAGGATGACAGGAGGACCAGAGTCAAAAGATCTGTTCATATTATCAAATTAGTAAGACCTGCTGCTGTATAAAGATACTTCCAAAGGAATTTATAAAGTAGAATTATCCTCAAAATACCCTACTCATAGTTTTAATGGGGTCTGCGTAGCCCCCAGGTAGAGGTCACCTGAACCTCTAGTGAATCTTCACTTTTTACATTTGGAAGCTTATTCCTTGTGGAAAAAAGAAATTTCAAAACTAAAGATACACCTGCCTTTATGATTCCAAAAACTCATCCTATTCTCATTCACTACTCTTTAAAATAGAAGACAAACATTCTGCAGGTCAAGTGCTTCTCCACAACTTCAGCAGGTCAGGCAGAGTTTCCATGTTGGTGGCAAAGGGATTACCCATGTAATGCAGTGAGGTTATGTATTTCTAAATGCAGACCCTCTCTCCTGATTCCTGCCCTCACTCTGACAATTCTGTTATCAGAGATGAAAATGTTTGTGGTTTCACTGAGGTTTGTGATTGACCTGTTTGGGGGCACACATTTTTACATAGCAACATCTCACACTAATTTCATATAATAGGTTAGCTGACAAGACAGTTATTGCTTTCAAAAATTCGCAGAAGTTGGATATTGAAATAATTCTTGATAGATTACGTAATTTGGTACTGAACCATATATTAACCATAAGTTATTAAAAGCAAAGCTACAAACAGAAATCATTTATGACTGTCCCCAAACTCCTAATCTATGATACAAAAAGTAGTATCCTCATTGTGGACATTTTCCCTGGGGTAAGAGGTGACATTAGATGTAGCAAGAAATGATTCCTTCTTTTTTTTTAGGTGTTAGCAAGAGATAGGAAGAAGAATGTTCCTGGCAGAAGCACATGGGGCTCAGGCATGAGGATAGGGGGTTTTGTAAAAGCTGAAAATTATTCTATTATCTCAAGATCCAGGAAAGGTAGTCTAGCTTGGTGAATAGCATGCAACCCTGTGGGGTACAAAATGTCCAGATAGGGAGTTATGACTTGTGTCAGCCCAAGAGTGATGGTGTGATAGTGATAGCTTTTACTTAAATTTACATTTTATGAGGATGTCTCTAAATTCTGTGTGGAGAATGAGGGAGAAGAAAGAAAACTGAATCAGGAAAAAAATTAACTGGCTACTGCAGAAATTGCCAACAACAAGGATACTTTTCCCTTATTATTTTGCTAGGAATTAGACAAGACATATTTTTATGAATAGGATAAACTTGCCTGAAGATTTTACTCCAGGCGAGTGTTAGATAAAGATTTAACTTGATACAGCACAATATTCATCTTGTATCCTGCACTCTCTGTACGTGGGACTATGGCACTGTCTCATGGTTTGGTTTCCTAACTGTGAGGTGAAGTACCACATAACACCGCAATAACATCACAAGTGCATGGTGCAATATTTTAAATTTGTGAGGGAAACAGCAATATTTGTTGAACACAACATGAACTACTACCCAGTGATAGTTCAGTCTTTCAATACTAGCACTAAATCCCTTCCTACGGTGCACTTTGTGAATACACTCTAAAATGAGAACATTGAAACATGATTTCAAAACATCACATACATGAAGCAACTTTGAATCAGTGGTTTCTAAATCTTTTGTTCCAGAAAACTTTAAAAAAATCAGTTTCTATGAATCAACCTTAGGTCTATATATCAGAATCTCTAGGAGTATTATTAAAAATAATATTAAGAACATTTAATTTTAGAAAGTCTCCTAAGAGAACCCAATTGTAGTCTTAAGAGAGCCTGGAGATCATGCAGTTCTGAAGGATGATCTGTGGGTAGGTAAGTGAGGGTGAATCAAGGTGAACATGTATATCACTCTGGGAGGTACAGTGGAATCATGATTGTACTAAAGAAAGCATAAGACTAACACAACTTTCTACTCTCTGAAAGCAGTGTTAAAAACAGTACATGTCAAAATTACATCAATGAAAGTGGAACTCAAAGAACAGAATCATGTGTGTTAATTTAGAACTGTAACAGAGAGTAATATTAATTTCTGGGAATTCAAATGTTTGCTCACCTGGAAGGTGTTAGATGTGGAAGCAGTTCATTAGGCAAACACAGGCTGACGAAATTTACCCCTTATATTTATATATCTTCATACTTTGTTTCTATGTTCCTGTGATTAATAATTAATCATCCCAGGTGATTTGCCATTATGAAAAAGTCTCCCAGATTGAATAAATAATCAAGGTCAATCAATATTTTAGACACTTTTTCTCTTCAGTTGCTCATGCTGCCACACACTCATATATTTTCCTAGATCACTGATAAATCTTACAAATTTCTTGAGATTTTTCTATCAGGTTTACAATTTACCTTTCTAACCTAAATCCTATAATGACTCTGGGAAATGCTAACATCCAAATGAAAGAGACATTTATATATCTACAACTATATACCAATGGCTTATAAACACATAGCTTCAGAGTTATATATTCTAGTATTAAATATTAAATTCTAAATTTTATTTCATTTTTTAAAATTTTTCTCATTCTGACCTCATAGCAGTTGGGTGAATAATTCATATGGCCATCCTCTATACTATCTGAAAGTCTTCCACCTCAGAATTTTTAATACTAATATTCTTTATTTGCCTGCAAGCACTTACCTTTCAAGATCTTATACTCCTTTCACTCTCTGCTTCTCTATTAAATGCTACATCTGTGTTTTCCCAGCCCATTAGTCTACCTTTTAGATTAAAACCCATCATCTTCTAGAACACTTGATCTCTTCCTTTCACTATACTTGCCTAACATCAATGCCACTTCCACTTTAATAAAAATATCTGTACATCCACTTATAACATGTGCTATTCAGAAATCTGAAAGTAAGAAAAAAAATGTGATTGTGAGCTACTACAAGTTCATGGTCTCTAATCTTACTTGAAGACTGAATTTTCTGTTAATTATATACAGTTTCCACATGGTTTCAATCTTGACTTTAATCAATTCTATATGTGCAATAACTAGTCTGAGCTCCAAACCTACATATCCAATATTAAATCACTGCTTAGAGATATCAAATACACAAGTTCAATATGTTCAAAACAAGCTTATAATTGTACTTCTGCCAGTGTTTCTTATCTCAGTGAATAGCACTTGCATTTATTAATTTTAGTAGGCTAGAAACTTGTATAAATTTGGTAAGCTAGCTTGTGACATCTTGCTCTTTAGCCCATAGAACCAAAGAATTAGATTACATGCTAAACTATCCCCACCTTTCCATAAGTAGTTCTAGCACCTATTCTAAACTACTATCATTTCTCAGCAAAATTATTTCAATGGTATCAACTTTATCCCCACTATCCTCTCTTGCCCATATCTTATACCTTTGTTCCGCTACAGCCAGAAATATATTTGAAGTGCAAATCTGATTATGGTATTATTTTAATTAAAACTGGTTATGATTCTTTTTCCTTCCTCCTTCCTTCCTCTCCTCCCTCCCTTTATTCCTCCCTCCTTTCCTTCCTTCTTTCATCCCTTCCTTCTTCATTTTTTTCTTATTCAGTTACTCTTAGGATACTAGCTCGTATCATTAAAATAGGTTTAAGATTCTTCAGGGTTTAACCCAACTAACTACCATATGCTTTCATACCATTCTCCTGGGAATCTGCCTTCCGGTCTTAATGGAGACCTTTCTGGATTTTTTAATTACTGTTTCCCTTTTCATGAATTTTCTATTTTCTACTGCTGACATGCTCCTTATTCCTCCTCATCTCTCCACCCCCCCCCCAATTTCACATCTTGCACAATCCTTCATATTGAGCAAATATCACTTCCTTAGGAAAATCCCCTATGATGACCTCTTGGAGCAAATCAGAAAATGCTGTACATCTTTTAAATAGACCTTATTTCTTTTACTCTCCATAAAGACACTATCTTGCTCTTTATGTTTTCTCCAAAGTTTGCCTGATAGTAGATATTATTCTTGAAATGAATGAAGATATCTTTCCCAGAAATTGCAATGTGTTCCCACTCAACCTCCTTTTTCATTCACACAACAACCATTTCAAAACTTCACCACTGTCTTAAAGATCACTTCTATGTTAATTCTTTATCTGTCTTGGAAAATTATCCCTCAAGTCAGGAAAACAGAGGCCATCAGGTCAAATCTGTTTTAACTGTCAAATTTGTTGACAAATAATTGCTCATAATATTCTCTTATGGTTTTTTTTTGTATCTCTGTAGTAGTATATGTTGTGATTTCTCCTTTTTCATTTCTTATTTTGTTTATTTGTTTTTTTTTTCTATTTTCTTCTTGGTGAGTCTGGCCAGAGGTTTGTCAATTTTGTTTACCTTTTCAAGGAACCAGCTCTTGATTTTATTGATTTTTTCTATTGTTTTTTGAACCTCTATTTTATTGATTTTTCTCTCTGATATTCATGATTTCCTTCCCTCTGTGGACTTTAGGTTTTGTTTGTTCTTTTTCTCATTCATTTAGGTGGTGGGTTAAGTTGTCAATTTGAGATTTGACAATCTAGAAGAAATGGACAACTTTCTAGAGACTTACAGCCTTCCAAAACTGAGTCAAGAAGAAATAGATCAACTGAACAGACCTGTCACTAGAAATGAAATTGAATATGTCACAAAAAACACTCCCCACAAATAAAAGTCCATGATTAGATGGCTTCACAGGTAAATTCTACTAAACATAAAAAGAGGCACTTATATCCATCATCCTTAAACTTTTCCAAAAGGTTGTTGAAGAAGAAGGAACACCACTAAGACATTATACGATGCCACAATAACCCTAATACCAAAGCCAGGCAAAGATACTTCTAAAAAAAATAAAACTATAGGCCAATATCTTTGATGAATATACACGCAAAAATTCTCAATAAAATTTTAGCTGACCAAATCCAACAACATATAAAAAAGATCATACACCATGACCAAGTGGGATTAATCTCAGGTTCACAAGGATGGTTCAACATACACAAATCAATCAATGTCATAAACCACATTAACAATAGAAAAGTCAAAAATCACATGAGTATCTCAATAGATGCAGAAAAAGCATCTGACAAAGTCCAACAACCATTCATGATAAAAACTCTTATCAAAGTGGCTATAGAAGGAACACACCTTAACATAATAAAAGCCATTTACTACAAAACCCATAGCAAATATAATACTCAATGGCAAAAAGCTGAAAGCCTTCCCACTAAAATCTGGAACAAAACAAGGATGCCCACTTTCACCACTGTTATTCAACATAATATTGGAAGTCCTAGACACAGCAATCAGACAAAAGAAATAAAACGTATCCAAATTGGAAGAGAAGAGGTAAAACTGTCACTGTATGCAGATGACATGATACTATATATAGAAAACTCTGAGGACTCAACCTAAAAACTACTTGAACTGATCAACAAATTCAGCAAAGTAGCAGGATATAAGATTAACATTCAGATATCAGTCATATTTCTGTCTACTAACAATGAAATATTAGCAAAGGAATATGAAAATGCAATACCTTTTAAAATTGCACCCAAAAAAATCAAATATTGGGAATAAACCTGACCAAGGAGAAGAAAGACTTATATGCTGAGAACTATGGAACATTAATCATGGAAATTAAAGAGAATTCAAAGAAATGGAAAGATATTACATGCTTCTGGGTTGGAAACATAAATGTTTTAAAAATGGCCATACTACCCAAAGCAGTATGGATTCAATGCAATCCCTATCAAATTACCCATGACCTTTTTCACAGAACTACAACAAACAATCCAAGAATTTATATGGAACCTCAAAAGACCAAGAATAGACAAAACAATCCTGAGGGGGAAAAATTAAGCAGGAGACATAACTCTCCCAGACTTTAGGCAATATTGCAAAGCTACAGTAATCAAGACAGTGTAGTACTGGCACCAAAACAGACATACAGACCAATGGAACAGAATAGAGAACCTAGAAATAAACCCAGACACCTACGGTCAGTTAATCTTCAACAAAGGAGGCAAGAATATAAAATGGGAAAAAGACAGTCTTTTCAGCAAGTGGTTCTGGGAAAACTGGACAGCAGCATGTAAATCAATGAAAGCAGAACACAACTTCGCACCATGCACACATGCACAAAAATAATCTCAAAATGGCTTAAAGGCTTAAATGTCAGACAAGATACTATCAAACTCCTAAAAGAGAATATAGGCAAAACATTTTCTGACATCAACCTCACAAACGTTTTCTTAGGTCAATCTCCCAAGGCAGAGAAATAAAAGCAAAAATAAACCAGTGGGACCTAATCAAACCACTTTGCACAGCAAAAAAAAAAAAAACCCTTTAAAAAAAACCCAAAAAGACAATTTACAGAATGTGAGAAAATAGTTTTTAATGATGAAACTGACAAGGGCTTAATCTTTAAAATATACAAACAACTTATACAACTCAACAGCATAAATCCAACAACCCAATTGAAAAATGGGCAAAAGACTGAATAGACATATCTCCAAAGAAGATATATAGATGGCCGACAAGGACATGAAAAAATGTTCAACATAACCGATTATTAGAGAAGTGCAAATCAAAACTACCATGAGGTACCACCTCACACCAGTCAGAATGGCCATGTTAACATGTTCACAAATAACAAGTACTGGAGAGGGCATGGAAAAAATGGAAAACTTTTGCACTGTTGTTGGGAATGTAAATTGGTACAATCACTATGGAAAAAGTACGGGGGTACCTTGGAAAACTATATATGGAATTACCATATGATCTAGCAATCCCATTCTTGGGCATATATCTGGACAAAATTTTCCTTGAAAAAGACACATGTATCCGTATGTTCACTGTAGCATTATCTGTAACAGCCAAGAAAGGAAACAACCTAAATATTCATCTTATCAACGGATGAGTAGATTAAGAAGATGTGGTATATATACACAATAGAATTATACTTAGCCATAAAAAAAGAAAAAAAACTAATGCCATTTGCAGCAACATGGATGGAAGCAGAGACTCTCATTCTCAGTGAAGTAAGTCAGAAAGAGAAAGGCAAACATCATACGGTATCACTTATATCTGGAACCTAATATACAGCAGAAACGAACCTTTCCACAGGAAAGAAAATCATGGACATAGAGTTGTGATTGCCAAGCGGGGGGGGGAGGGAGTGGGTTGGACTGGGAATCTGGGGTTAATAGATGCAAACTATTGCCTTTGGAATGGATAAGCATGTGATCCTGATGTAGTGCACATATATTGAATTGGAGCTGTAGCTGGCCTACACCACAGCCACAGCATTGTGGGATCTGAGCTGTGTCTGCCACCTACACCACAGCTCATGGCAACACCGGATCCTTAATCCACTGAGCGAGGCCAGGGATCAAATCTGCAACCTCATGGTTCCCAGTCAGATTCGTTCACACTGTGCCACAACACGAACTCTTCAGTTTATCTTTTTAAAACAATTTTTCAGTCTATTTATCCTAGCTTCTTCTTACACAATTAAAAAGAAATGCTAAGTTTACATCATCCTGGAAAAGTGTTAACTAACTTTACGTTGCCTTCTGTCTGCTTTGTATCTCTCCTTTTCTTCAGGCAGCATCCTGAAATAATAGAAGGCACTCACTTTTTCATCTTTTACCTCCCATTCACCTCTCAAGTCCTGTAATTTAATTTTTAATGCAATCATTTCATTAAAACTGTTTTTTTCTAAATTCATAAAAGACTTCCAGTGTAAATCAAGAAAGTACCTTTTACAAGCTGTAACACTGGACTTCTCTGAGCTGTTTGGCACTGTGAATCTCCCTGTAAATCCTAATACTTTCCCACCCTAGATTCATAAGACATCATCTTACCACTCTGGCAACAACTCTGCACCTATATATTTCACAACATGAGCCTTAGAGCCCTTCTTTTGTTGTTTGTTTTTTTAAACGTCAGAGTACAAACTTAAGTATTCTTCTTCCCTTAATTTACACATTCGATAGAATATAACCTTAATAAAAGGCTTATACTTCATCTATAGAAAAAGTCAGTAAAAAATATGTACTTCTATTCTAGATGATCCATCCTATATTCTAATTATTGATTAAACATCTTTAGGTGGCTACTGAAAAAGTACTTAAAACACTATATGCTTAAAATGGATCATGTCACTTCCTCCGCTAAAACTCCTACCTCTTATATTCTTTGCCTGATAAAGTGAACAAAATAATCTGGAATCTAATCTAAAATCCTGGGTGCCATTTTAGTAACATCTACCCTATAAAGTAAAATCCTTTATCTACTTACTTACAAAATTCTATCAATTTTATTTTCCCCAGGCCCTTGAAACCTTTCCCTCCTCTCCATGCCTTTGGCTCTTGCAATTCTCCAAGTACTTATCTTTAATTACCTGGATTTCTTCAATGGCTTCCTACCTTTTCTGTCTTCCTCAATCTCTATCCTTTACACACTTATATCCTTCAGAGTTATCTTTCAAAAGCCTAATCTAAACTTTCTTCATTTTACTTTATTTGTCATCACCTCTTGAATAAACTCTAAATTTTTAAGTGTGTCCTACCAAATTTCTTATAATTTCCTTCCTATCCGTAGAATACCTATTTATTAAATTAATAAATGCATAGATGAATATATGAAGACTCATATATTAGCACTGTTTCTTTTTTATGTTTAATTCTAGCCAAACTGAATGTGTAATGCTCTCTTTATACACTCTTGCTTTCCACATGATGCTCCTCCCTTCATCTTTTACATATCCAAATCCTAGTTATGTTTGAAGACATGTATCTTGCAGATAAAAACATTGTTGAAGGAACTGAGGAAGCCTTATTGCTCAGGTTCCCAGAGAGAGAAAAACTACACTTGCCAGAAATGTCATAAAAGTGTCAAAATTTAGGATATTAGTTGTCACTCTTTGTTATTCTAGTTGTTTTATCATACTATGAAAACAGAAGATTTTCTTTTTTTTTTTTTTTTTTTTTTTTTGCCTTTTGTCATTTTATGGCCGCGGGTTTTATGGCCGCACCCGCGGCATGTGGAGGTTCCCAGGCTAGGGGTCTAATCGGAGCTGTGGCCACTGGCCTGCGCCGCAGCCACAGCAACGCAGGATCCGAGCCGCGTCTGCAACCTACACCACAGCTCACGGCAACGCCGG
>PVHT021183696.1:16154515-16167419 GCA_004024745.2 Catagonus wagneri
TTTTCAAAATAAATATGAAAAAAGTACTTGCCACATCCAAGAACTAAGCATGTATGCTTCACTACTACCATTTCATAAATATTTTAGTTATGCTAACCCTGTCTTTTTCTCCTCAGATCACTCTGTTAAGAAGGCTCCTCTTAATAGTCACTTCATCTTTCTCTTCTTCTAGGTTAGGAGGTCTTTCTCAATAAAAGGTAGACTTTGCATGTTGCTTATCATTACTGAATACTTGATGTAAACCAAAAGTTCAAACAAATATTTAAATAATGAATTAATGATAAATGATATATTTATTGCATGTAAAAGCCCGACCTCAATAGATTCATTAATATGTTAATTTTCCCACTGACAAAAATAAAGGCCTGACCTTGGAATTTGATGACTGTTTATAAAAGTACATGTCAAGCAAAAAACCAATTATGTATTGCTTAAGGAATGTGAAAATATCAACTTCTTTGCATTTTACATTATTATATCATCACTGAAACTTTATATAAATGACTTATATTAACTAAATACCATGGAGTTAAAATTTCAATTGACTAAATTTTTAAAATATCCCAGTTTAAAAAAAGAAATCATTATATTTTGAGATTTTCTTAGAATATTAATGTTATTCTTTTCCTAATTAAAAAAATAATTGGTTCCTGGCCAGCAGAAGTTTGAGAAAAGGTTAAAAATAGAATAGTGATGAGAAGCATATATTTGCAGAACTTTACAATATCTAAACAGTTCTCATATTTATAATTATGACCCCAGTTTATAGATCATGGATATATAATCAAGAAGATGTTAAAGTTAATGGTTCTAACAACAAAATTAAGTTGTCATTATAATACAACGAGCTTTCATTGTATTATAATACAATTGTATCATATACAAACTGATTAAATAATACAATGAGCTTTCATTGAGAGGTCATTCTGGAGGCCTAAACTATTTCTTTACTCAAGTTTATGTTGTTTTATCTTCTTTGTGTTGCACTGATCAAAATTCTTTTAGTTTTTGAACACCTTAACCTTCAGGTTTAATTTAAACAGAACACTTTCATTTTAAAGCCAAACTATGCTGATAAAAGACAGTGACAGCCTTGACCTTGGATAGATTCTAGAGGGGTTCTTTATGGAAGGAAGACAAAACAATTACAGTTCCATACTGATAATAAGATGAGGCTTTCAGGGCCAGAATGGGATAGGTGAGAAAGTTATTAAAAATAGTAGGCATGATGAACAATCCTTAGACAAGATTTTCAGAGGAAATAATTTATCTTGGTTTGAGATTTAGTTAACAAATTCTTAAAACTAGATTAGGGAAAGTCAGTAAAATAACTAATCCCATTAACTGTTTTTTTTTCATATTTAATAATGAAGTTCCTATCATGTTTAGGTAAGGATGTATAGAAAATAACATATAAAATGTATTTGCTAAATTCTGCGAGGAAGAATTTTATCTCAGAAAATGTTAGAACAATAAGGTCTTACCCAGATCTAGTCTGCTATCCATGTATTTGTAAAAGAATATTAACAAGACTCCTCACATGCACAGGTACAGGTATATCAACAAAAATATTTAGAGCTAGCATTCTGTTTTCCTTGATTTAATTTTCTAATTAACTGTTGTACTATTTGGAAGGAACAACAGGGTAATGACTAGAAGTACATGTTTATAAATTTTAGTACTAAATTTGAAACAATCTATGTGAGCAACAGCAAAATGAAAAAGTGGAGAGTATTAACCTTGAAAGTCCCTTCCAGGTTGAATAGTCATTGACACTTACTGACACTGTTAAAAAAAAAAACAAATTCTCAAATTTTGATTCCTCTTAATTCTGTTTTACAGTATTAAGATTCTTCAGGTAAATATTATAATATTTTAATATTTAAAAATCTCTTTCCTCAATTTCTTTCTATATCATGTAATTTGAACTACATATAAAATTAGAAACTGTCAATCAATATAATTGTCTACAGGAAAATATGGAGTTCCTGTAGTGGCTCAGCAGAAACAAATCTGACTAGCATCCATGAGGATGCAGGTTTGATCCCTGGCCTTGCCCTTGGGGTTAAGGATCCAGCATTGCTGCAATCTATAGTGTAGGTCACAGACATGGGTCCGATCCTGTGTTGCTGTGGCTGTGGTGTAGGCCAGCAGCTACAGCTCCGATTTGACCCCCATCCTGGGAACCTCCACATGCTGTTGGTGCAGGCATAGAAAAAAAAAAAATACTACTTACCACGGGTTATTGTGAAGAAAAAAAAATGATTCAAAAGAATTAGTTTTTGCAAAAGCTATCAGCTGATTTCTCTACAAAATCATGGCAGACAAGAAGGGATTGGCAAAAACATATTCAAAATTTTGAAAGGGAAACACCTGAAACCTAGGATACTCTATGCAGCAATATTATCATTTAAAACAAAAGAAGAGGTAAAAAATTTTGTCAGACAAGTAAAAACTAAAAAAATACAGAAATAACAAACCTACATTACAAGAAATACTGAAAGATGGCCTCTAAACAGAAAAATAAGATAGAAGATATAGGAAGCAGGAAATCACAAGTAGAAAGTAAATCGCTTACATAAGCCAGTATAGAGATCAAAAAGGAAAAAAAAATTGTGAAAACAATAATCAACACAAGGAACAGAAAAATGATAAACACGAAGATGTAAAAAAAGAGAGAAATCATTAAATGTGGGAAAGGAGAATAAGAAAATGTAGATTCCTTTTTTTTTAATAGGAAGGGATTACTTGAAAAATAGAGCAACCACAAACCAAAAATGTACAACAGATGCACAAAAACCAACAGTAGGAGGGTATCAGAATAAAATAAAAGAAAATAATCAAATCACAAGAAGAAAAATAATAGAACAAAGAAGAATGTAGATTTAACTGGAAAACAAGGTTTAAAATGGCAATAAATACATATTCATCAATAATTACTTTAATTGTCAATGGATGGAATTTTCCAATCAAAAAACATAGAGTGGAAGTCTGTATAAGAAGTATATAACCTGCAGAAGGGAATGGAACAATATACTTAAAGTGATGAAAGGGAAAAACATCCAACAAATATTATTCTATGCAGCAAGGCTCTCATTCAGATTTGAAGGAGAAATCAAAACCTTTACAGATAAGCAAAAGCTAAGAGAATTCAGCAACACTAAACCAGCTTTACAACAAATACTAAAGGAACTTCTCTAGGCAGAAAAGAAGAGGCCATAACTAGAAACAAAAATACCACAAATGACAAACCTCACCAGCACAGGCATGTATACAGTAAAGACAGGAAATCATCCATGCACAAATATGTTAGCAAAATCAGAAATCATGAGAAGAGGAGTGTAAAAATGCAGTACACTGGAGATGCACTTGCAATTAAGAGACCAACAACTTAGAACAATCATAAATATGTATACATAGACTCCTATATCAAAACTTCAGGGTAACTGCAAACCAAAAATCTACAAATGATACACACACCAATAAGAAAAATCAACTCAAATATAATAATAAAGATAGTCATCAAACCACAAGAAGAGAGAACAAGAGAAGAAGGGAAGAAAAAAGAGCAACAAAACAAATCCAAAAGGTGAATAAAATGGCAATAAGAACATATATATAAATAATGACCTTAAATGTTAATGAACTAAATGCCCCCAACCAAAAGACACAGACTGGCTGAACAGATACAAAAACAAGATCCATATACATGCCATCTTCAAGGGACCGACCTCATTTCTAGGGGCACATACAAATTGAAAGTGAGAGGATGAAAGAAAATATTCCATGCAAATGGGAAGCAAAAGAAAACAGGAGTTGCAACACTCATATCAGACAAAATAGACCTTAAAATAAAGAATATTTATAAGAGACAAAGAAGGATATAACACAATGATCAATCCAAGAAGACATAGCAATTATAAATATATATGCACCCAACATAGGATCACCTCAATATATAAGGCAACTGCTAACAACCTTAAAAGGAGAAATTGAAAATAGCACAATAATAGCAGAGGATCTGACAACCCATTTACAGAAATGGACAGATCATCCAGACAGAAAATCAACATGGAAACTCAGGCCCTAAATGAAGCATTAGACCAGATGGACTTAATAGATATTGATAGGACATTTCATGCAAAGGCAATAGAATACACATGCTTCTCAAGCGCACATGGAATATTCTCTAGGATTGATCACATTCTGGGCCACAAATCAAGCCTTAGTAACTTTAAGAAAACTGAAATCATATCAAGCATCTTTTCCAATCACAACACTATGTGACTTGAAATCAACAGGAAAAAAAAACTGCAAAAAACAAAACATGGAGACTAAACAACATGCTATGAAAAAACAAATGGATCACTGAAGAAATCAAAGAGGAAATTGAAAATACCAGGAGGAAAATGACAACAAAGATACAACATTCCAAAACCTACGGGATGTAGCAAAAGCAGTTCTAAGCAGGAAGTTTATAGCAATCCAAGCCTACCTCAGGAAACAAGAAATGGCTCAAATAAACAATCTAACTTTACATCTAAAACAACTAGAGAGAGAACAGACAAGACCTAATTTTAGCAGAAGGAAGGAAGGAACTCATAAAGATCAGAGCAGGAATAAATGAAATAGAAATGAAGAAAACCATAGAAAAGATCAATGAAACTAAACGCTTGTTTTTTGATAAGATCAACAAAATTGATAAACCCTCAGCCAGACTACTCAAGAAAAAAGATATATGACTCAAAACAATGAAATTAGAAATTAAAAAGAAGTTACAATGGACATCGCAGAAATACAAAGAATCATAAGAGACTACTACATGCAACTATATGCCAATAAAATGGAAAACCTAGAAGAAATGGACAAATTCTTCAAAAAATGCAATCTTCCAAGACTAAACCAAGACTAAATAGAAAAGATAAACGGACCAATCACAAGTACTGAAATTGAAACTGTGATTCAAAAATTTCCAACATACAAAAGTCCAGGACTAAATGGCTTCACAGGCAAATTCCATCAAATATTTAGAGAAGAGCTAACACCTATCCCTCTGAAACTATTCCAAAAAACTCCAGAGGAAGGAACACTCCCAAGCTCATTCTATGAGGCCATCATCACCATGATACCAAAAACAGACAAAGATACCACACACACACACAAAATAGAAAATTAAGGCTAATTTCACTGATGTACATAGATGCAAAAATCCTGAAAAAATACTAGCAAATCGAATCCAACACTACATTAAAGGATTGTACATCATGATCAAGTGGGATTTATCCCAGAAATGCAACTAATTCTTCAATATCTGCCAATTAATCAGTGTGATATGCCACATTAACAAACTGAAGAACAAAAAGCATATGATCATCTCAATACATGCAGAAAAAGCCTTTGACAAAATCCAACACCCATTTCTGATAAAAACCCTTCAGACAGTAGTCATAGAGGGAATCTACCTCAACATAATAAATGCCATATATGACAAACCCAGAGCTACCCATAATTCTCAATGGTGAAAGGCTTAAATAATTTCCACTGAGATCAAGAAAAAGACAAGGATGTCCACCCTCACCACCACTATTCAATATAGTTTGGGAAATCCTAGCCATGGCAATCAGATAAGAAATAAAAAGAAATAAAACAAAATGAATCCAAATTGTAAAGGAAGAAGTAAAACTATCACTAGTCGCTGGTAACATGATACCTAGAAAATCCTAAAGGCACTACCAGAAAACTGTTATAGCTCATCAATGAATTTGGCAAAATTGCAGGATATAAAATTTATACACAGAAACTGACTGCATTTCTATATACTAACAATGAAAGATCAGAAAGAGAAACTAGAGAACCAAGCCCACTTACCATCGCATCAAAAAGAATGAAATACTTAGGAATAAACCTACCTAAAGAGACAAAAGACCTATACTCTGAAAACTACCAGACCGCAATGAAAGAAATCAAGGATGATACAAACAGATAGAAAGACATACCATCCTCTTGGATTGGAAGAGTCAATATTATCAAAATGACTATACTACCAAGGCAATCTATAGATTCAATGAAATCCCTATCAAATTACTAAAGGCATTTTTCACAGATCCTGAACAAAATACTTTAAAGTTTTTTTGGAAGCATAAAAGATCCAGACTAGCCAAAGACATCCTGAAAAAGAATAATGGAGCTGGGGGAATCAGGCTTCCTGACTTCATACTATACTATAAAGTTATAGTCATCAAAACCATGTGGCACAGGCACAAAGACAGAAATACAGACTAGTGGAACAGGATAGAAAGCCCAGAATTAAACTCACACACCTATAGTCAGTAATCTATGACAAGAGGCGAGAATATACAAGGAGCAAAGAATATACAAGGAGAAAAGACAATCCCTTCAATAAGTGGTGCTGGGAAAACTGGACAGCCACATGTAAAAGACTGAAATTAGAACACTTCCTAACACCATACACAAAGATAAACTCAAAATAGATTAAAGACCTAGATATAAGACCAGATACTGTAAAACTCTTAGAGGAAAACATAGCCCAAACACTCTCCAATATAAATTACAGTAACATCTTCTCAGATCCACCTCCTAGAGTAATGACAATAAAAACAAAAATAAACAAATGGGACTTAATTAAACTTAAAATTTTCTGCACAGCAAAGGAAACCTTAAACAAATTGAAACCCCACAGAATGGGAGGAATTACTTGCAAATGAATCGACTGACAAGGGATTCATCTCCAAAATTTATGAGCACCTTCTGCAGCTCAATACCAAAAAACCAAACAACACCATCAAAAAATGGACAGAAGATCCAAACAGGCAATTCTCCAAAGAAGACATATAGATGGCCAAAAAACACATGAAAAGATGATCAACATCACTAATTAACACAGAAATGAAAATCAAAATCAATATGATGTAACACCTTATACTGGCCAGAATGACTATCATTGAAAGATCTACAAACAATATATGCTGGAGAGGGTGTGGAGAAAAAGGAACTCTATTACACTGTTGGTGGGATTGTAAATTGGTGTACGCACTGTGGAAAACAGTATGGTGTTCCTCAGAAAACTAAAAATAGAATTACCATTTGATCCAGCAATTACACTCCTTGGCATCTTTGCAGAGTAAAGCATGACTCGAAAAGATACGTGTACTCCAATGTTCATTGCTGCACTATATGCAATAGCTAAGACAAGTAAACAACCTAAAAGTTCCTCGAGAGGAGTGGATAAAGAAGATGTGGTACATACACACAAAGGACTATTACTCAGCCATTAAAGGAAAGAAATAATGGCATTTGCAACAACATGGATGGACCTAGAAATTATCATGCTAAGTGAAGTTAGCCAGTGAGACAGCAATACCATATGCTATCAGTTATATGTGGAAGCTAAAAAAAGGATACAATGAACTTTGAAGAGAGTGACACACAGACATTTAAAACTTATGGTTTCCAAATGAGACAGGCTGGGGGGGTTGGATGCACTGGGGGTTTGGGATGGAAGTACAATAAAATTGGGTTGTGATGATTGTTATACCACTATAAATGTAATTAAATTCATTGAGTAATTAAAAATAAATAAATGGGAATAGACAAATTTCACATGCAGAAGAATTATAAAAAAAAAAAAAAAAAAACTAGAGTCTAGGGGTTCCCATTCTGGTCAGCGGTAATGAATCTGACCAATATCCATGAGGACACAGGTTCTATCCCTGGCCTTGCTCAGTAGGTTAAGCATCTGGTACTGCTATAAGTTGTGGTGTAGGTCACAGATTTGGCTGATATCTGGCATTGATTTAGCTGTGCATAGGCCTGCAGCTAAAAAAATAAAATAAAAGGAAAAAAACCCTAGAGACTAAAATATGCTGTCTACAAGAAACCCACTTTAGGGCAAAGTACACACATAAGATTGAAAGTGAGTGGATGGAAGATATATCATTCAAAAGGAAATGAAAAGGAAGAAAGAGTTTCAATAATCATTAAATGAAATATACTTTAATAAAAGGCCCTAAACAAAGACAAATAAGTATACTATATAATGAAAAGAATTAACACTGGAAGTGGACATTACACTCATCAATATGTGCACCTAACATAGGATCACCCCAATACATACAACAAACTCTAACAGATATAAAAGGAGAAATTGATGGGAATACAATCATAGTAGGAGCCCTTAATACCCCACTCACATCAAAGGACAGATCTTCTTGACAGAAAATCAATAAAATAGGAGATCTTAAATGACACACTAGAACAGTTAGTCTTAATTGATATTTTCCAGACATTATATGAAAAAAAAAAAAAACACCGAAAGAATATACCATATTTTCAAGTGAACACGCCTAGAAGCAAATGACAACAAAAACAGAACAATCTAAGCACATGTAAAAATGCTCAACATCATTGATTATTAGAGAAATGTAAATCAAAATTACTATGAGGTACCACCTCACAGAGTCAGAATACTGGAAAGGGTGTGGAGAAAAGGGAACCCTCCTACACTGTTGTGGGAATGTCAACTGGTACAACTACTATGGAAAACAGGATGGAGGTACCTCAGAAAACTAAATATAGAACTACCATATGACTCAGCAATACCACTCTTGGGCATATATCTGGACAAATTTCCCTTGGAAAAGATACATACACCGGTATGTTCACTGCAGCACTATTCGTAATAGCCAAGACATGAAAACAACCTAAACATGCACTAACAAATGAATGGACTAAGAAGATATAGTATATACACACAATGGAATACTACTCAGCTGTAAAAAAGAACAAAATAATACCATTTTCAGCAACATGGATGGAACTAGAGACTCTCATACTAAGTGAAGTAAATCAGAAAGAGAAAGAAAATACTGTATGATATCACTTATATCTGGAATATAATATATGGCACAAAAGAACTTTCCACAGAAAAGAAACTCATGAAATTGGAGAACAGACTTGTGGTTGCCAAGGGGGAGGTGAAAGAAGTGGGATGACTTGTAATCTGGGGTTAAAAGATGTAAACTACTGCATTTAGAGTGAATAAGCAATGAGATCCTGCTGAATAGCACCGGGAGCTATACCTAGTCACTTGTGATGGAGGATGGTGGAGGATGATGTGAGAAAAATAATGTATATATGTATGAGTGCATGAGTAACCTTGCTGTACAGTAGAAAATTGACAGAACTCTGTAAACGAACCATAATGGAAAAAATAAAAATCATTTAAAAAAATGAATAATGCTCTGAAACCTTTGTGTTCAGAAAAAAAAAAAAAAACCTATGGGATGCAGTGAAAGCAGTTCTAAGAGGGAAGTTTATAGCAATCCAAGCCTACCTCAGGAAACAAGAAATGGCTCAAATAAACAATCTAACTTTACATCTAAAACAACTAGAGAGAGAACAGACAAGACCTAATTTTAGCAGAAGGAAGGAAGGAACTCATAAAGATCAGAGCAGGAATAAATGAAATAGAAATGAAGAAAACCATAGAAAACATCAATGAAACTAAAAGCTGTTTCTTTGAAAAGATCAACAAAATTGATAAATGCTCAGCCAGACTACTCAAGAAAAAGAGAGAGATGACTCAAAACAATAAAATTAGAAATGAAAAAGAAGTTACAATGGACATCACAGAAATACGAAAGATCATAAGAGACTACTACAAGCAACTATCTGCCAATAAAATGGAAAACTTAGAAGAAATGAACAAATTCTTAGAAAAGTAAAATCTTCCAAGACTAAACCAAGACTAAACAGAAAAGATGAACGGACCAATCACAAATACTGAAATTGAAACTGTGATTAAAAACTTCCAACAAACAAAGTCCAGGATCAGATGGCTCCACAGGAAAATTCCATCAAACATTTAGAGAAGAGCTAACACCTATTCTTCTGAAACTATTCCAAAAAACTCCAGAGGAAGAAACACTCCCAAGCTCATTCTATGAGGCCACAATCACCCTGATACCAAAACCAGACAAAGATACCACACACACAAAAAAAGAAAATTACAAGTCAATTTCACTGATGTACACAGATGCAAAAATCCTCAACAAAAAACTAGCAAACTGAATCCAGCACTACATTAAAGGGTTGTACATCATGATCAAGTGGGATTTATCCCAGGGATGCAAATTAGAAGTATAGAAAAATGTTTTAAATTACTGAGGATTAAAAAATTTTGAAATTTAATCAATGTGAGATGTCACAAATTTTGAATGTGTTCAGGTAATTTCTCAAACATTTTATAGTTCTTTAATTTACTGGAGGATGTTAAGTATATTTTAATCAACTGAATTCATTAATGATGTTTTATGCAAGTGGCTTTATTAGGTTGACATATCAAAGATGAATATTAAGTTGCACTAATTAATAATAATGAAATTTTAACATGAAAATGGTGTCATCTGAAATTAACAAGCCCAAAATTTAAAAGTGATTAATGGTATATAACTTCAATATATATTGTAATAAAATACCCTCCTATATTTATTATCATCCCTACTTTTAACAATGACAGAAAAGGAAAACTTGTTTTAATGCTTAAAATAACCTTATAAGGAAATTAATAGAATCATTTTAGAGATGAGGAATTTGGAGCTTAAATATAACTTGATTATCATGGTCCTGGGATCCAAGCTAGATATTTCTGCTTCTGAGGACCATTTAAGTGCCTATGAATATTTGGGTAGGAAATTAATTATAAAATAAATTACTTTTGTTTAAAAAATGTTTCTGATTTATTTCATAAATGATCTGATTGAACTAAATAATAAGGAATCACAATGGGAATCTGTTTTATCTTACTTTATTTTTTTATTTTTCCACAGCATGTGGAAGTTCCTGGGCCAGTGATCTAATCAGCACCACAGTTGTGACAATGTCAGATCCTATGCCACCAGGGAGCTCCTTATCTCCTCCACTTTAAACCGCATGAGAGAAATTCTTAATTTTTACATTTTGGAGGATGAGTAAAGGATAATTTACCTATATGATTTAAAAGATGGTCTATCTACTATACATTGTAGCCTTCATCTAGCAACTGCCAATTGATCTCATTGTTATTCACAATGTGCGCTCACTTCTTGGAGTTCCCGTCATGGCTCAGTGCTTAACGAAACCGACTAAGAATCATGAGGTTGCGGGTTCGATCCCTGGCCTCCGTGGGTTAAGGATCCGGCATTGTGGTGTAGGTTGCAGACAGGGCTCAGATCCTGTGTTGCTGTGGCTCTGGCGTAGGCCACTGGCTACAGCTCTGATTAGACCCCTAGCCTGGGAACCTCCATATGCCATGAGTGTGGCCCTAGGGAAAAGGCAAAAAGAAAAAAAAAAGTTATAAGGTTGATACTATTATTATTTTTTGCACTTTTTAGATCAGGAAATGGAGGCAAAGAGAGCTTAAAGAAAGTCACAAAGGTAATGCATGACAAAGTAGAAAAAAAGAGTCCAGAAGCCATGATCTTTACCATTTTTTTTTCCTTTTGCTTTTTAGGGCTGCAGGTACAGCATATGGAAGTTACCAAGCTAGAGGTCAAATTGGAACTACAGCTGCTGGGCCTATGCTATAGCCCAGCAATGCCAGATCTGAGCCACAAGCCACCTCTGTGACCAACACTGCAGCTCATGGCAACACTGGGTTCTTTTAAACCATTGTGCGAGGCCAGGGATTGAACCTGAATCCTCATGGATCCTCGTAGGGTTTGTTACCACTGAGACACAATGGGAACTCAGACCTTCTCCAGTTTCAATAATCATTTTAATTCAGTCAAAATAGATGTCTTAAATTCCTCAGGCAACAGTATCAGAAGGTTTGTTTAAGCTGTGAATTTTGGCAACAAAGTGGGTAACTGGGAGAGGCCTGGACCCAGCTGAAGAACTAAAAACAGACCATATCCATTAGTTTTATGGACATCCCAGCTGGAACTTGGTATTTTTTTCCACCATAGTGTGAGGCTGGAAATTTTATAGACAGAATAATGTTAACATATATAAAGGCTTATAGGAGAAAATACTAGAGTATGCAAATGGAAGTGATGGGAGAAGAGATGGGCATATGGCTGGAAGACAGTGACCAAAAGGCCAAATACTGTGGCTAGAGTCTAATAAATGATTTTAATTGTTTAGCTTTTCAGAACATTCAAACATAGATGAGCTGAAAGTATACAATTATGTTAAGGAAATCACTGAAATTATTTCAAATGGCAAAGTGGTTTTATCTACAAGTTCTAAGTAAAAATACCAGCAATTATACTATTCCCGGAAATCCTGGTAGAGGACTCAAAATTGAGAAACACCTTGGAATTCACATATCTCAATGGGGTAAACAGAAGTTAATTTATTTGCCCGAGGTCACATGTCCGGAGGCCAAATCAGGACAACACAAAAATATCCTGTCCCCAGAAAATTACTTTCATTACCTCATGCTGATTCTAGGATATGACATATTTTGTTAACCTAGTGAATCAAAAACTATACATTTTTTTAAATTTCTTTACATTATACCCAGCTGTAGAGCATGGTGACAGGGTTACACATCACAAGTGGTTAGACATAGTTCCCAGTGCTATACAGTGGTATCTTCTTGCTTTTCCAGCCCAGAGGCAACAATCTACAGCTATTAACCCCCGACCCCCGTACCATCCCATTCTCTCCCCCACCCTTTTGGCAACCACAAGTCTGTTCTCCAATTCCTTGATTTTCTTTTCTGCATAAAGTTTCATTTGTGCAGTATGTTAGATTCCAGTTATTAGTGATATCATATGGTATCTGTCTTTCTCCTTCTGACTTACTTCACTCAGTATGAGGGTCTCTAATTCCATCCATGTTGCTGCAAATGACATTATTTTATTCTTTTTTATGGCTGAGTAGTATTCCATTGTGTATATGT
>PVHT021183696.1:16167519-16326584 GCA_004024745.2 Catagonus wagneri
GGTGCTGCAATGAACATGCGTGTGCAGGTGTCTTTTTCAAGAAAAGTTTTGTCCGGGTATGTGCCCAAGAGTGGGATTGCTGGGTCATACGGTAGTTCTAGGTATAGCTTTCTAAGGTACCTCCATACTATTTTCCAAAGTGGTTGTACATTTAAATTGTATACTAGTTTTAGGTTTCATTAAAGAACCATTTCATTTTAAATGTTATTTTAAAACTCCCACTTTGAGGGAGTTCCTACTGTGGCACAGTGGGTTAAGAATTGAACTGCAGTGGCTTGGGTCACAGTGGAGGTATGGGTTCAATCTCCAGCTGATACAGTTGTTTAAAGGACCTTGCATTGCCACAGCTGTGGCATAGTTCACAGATGCAGCTCAGATTCTGTCCCTGAACTGGGAACTCCCATATGCCGCAGGTGTGGTCATTACAAAAAAAAAAAATCTCTCTTTTTGGTTCCCTAAAGCAGCATTTTGAGATGTAGTGTTGTTCAACTTCTGGCTATCTCTCAGAATTAGGTGAGAGAATACCTAGAAATATCAGAAAAATTAGACTTTCATCCTTAGTTCTTAAAAAAAAAAAACTAGTCTAATATCCCACTCTGAACAAAATTTTCCGGCTTGTCAGTGGTAAAATGCCAAGGGACACAAGCTGCAGCACAAGCAAACAGGTATATTTGAGAGTGAGAGAAACAGCTGAATTGTTTTTATTTTACATGTTTCCAATCTACGAACTTAAGTGAATTAAAAATGTACACATGATTTAATGACATCAAAGACAGATCTATAATATTACATATTAAAGACTGTGATTGCTCTTTCTAAAGTCTTCTCTCAGGAAAATGATTTTCTATTCTGAAAAGCTATTATCTAAGAATTGAACATTATTTGTCTATATGACACTAAAATACCTTAAATAGAAAGTTAATAGACACATATCTATTTATAATTTATAATTAATTCGTGGCCAGCTCATTTTCAGAGTTTCCCTCCCCCTCCCCTGTAACTAATATTTTCAAAGCACTTAATTCAATTAAAAGCAACAGTCTGCATCCATACAAGTATATCTGAGAATATTTTAAATGAGGACTCTCTCGCTGTTCAATGAATTAGAAGGGTATTCTTCCCACTGAGATTCAAAATGATATTCTCTTGGGAAGTAGGTTATTTAAATGATACAAATCTATATATACATATATTTGTATAAATCTATCTATGTATATGTAGATTTCTTTGTATCTAATAACAAAGTCAGACCTATCAAGCTCCATAATCTACCCTCTACCATTTACAGTGTCTCTCTGTTTCCAACTTTAGCCTAGCAAGGGAAATTACATATTAAAGTGAATTGGGTGGGCTGCCATTTTATGCCTTTACTAGGTCCATTATTAGTTTTCTATTGTATAATTGTAATAGGTATGTCTAAGGGAGTAATCTAAATCTAAAATAAAATCTGGCATTTCATCACCCTGAGTGAATAGATTAGATAATATATTCTAAGCAAATTAGATGATGTTCTAAACACATGTGTTGGAGTTCCCACTGTGGCTCAGTGGGTTAAGAACCTGACTAGTATCCATGAGGATGCAGGTTTGATCCCTGGCCTTGTTCAGTGTGTTAAGGATTTGGCATTGCTGCAAGCTGTGGTATAGGTCACAGATGTGACTCAGATCCTGTGTTGTTGTAGCTGCGGTATAGGCCATAAGCTTTAGCTCTGATTTGACCCCTAGCCAGAGAACTTTCATATAGAGCAGGTGCAACCAGAAAGAAATAATGAAAGAAAGAAAAAAAAAGAAAGAGAGAAAGAAAGAAAGAAAGAAAGAAAGAAAGAAAGAAAGAAAGAAAGAATACATATGTTTCCACTGTCCATTTTTCATTTAGTCCCCAAATCCATCCTCCATTTTTTTTTTCTTTCATCTATGCTCTGGGAATCTGACATCTCTGCAATGCTTCACTCAGGTTTACTTAATCTTTGATTTTCAGAGGGATTTGGTTAATGAAAAGTTATTGGAAGGCAGGAGAAGATAGAGGTCTAAAATTTGTCCCTTCTCCTCCAATGTCCCCTTCTGGTTGCAGGTACGATACCAACTGTATCCTTTGTCTGTTGCTCTTTTTAAACTGCTCTTTTTCTGGCACTAGTTCTTCCCTGACCAGCATCACCCTGTTCACTTTCTTTGGCTCTTCAGGCCCAGTGCTGGCAACAGCATTTTGCTGTTGTGAGTTCACTGTGCTTTCCCCTTATTAGTTCCTGAAACTCTGCCTGTACTTCTGTGAAAATGTCCTCATTAAACACTCTTTTGGTACATCCTTTTGAGATTGCCATCAGTCCCTGCAGATATCCAGAGTCACACACTATCTGAACTAGGAAAAAATCCTATAACCAATATTTAGGGAACATAATTTCAAGGAAAAAGGAAAAAATATGCATTTAGATCACTGTAATTTGCCGACTACCCTAGAAGAGCAGTGTGTTTTACTATGAAACTTGGGTTTCAGACATCAAAAATGGTTCAAACACCTATGAAAAAATATGTCTCTCAGTGAATCTAATGCAATTCCTCATGTTGGTTCAAAGTTGCTTTCTCCTTTCTTATTTAAACTTTAATTGATTGGCACTCTTTGCTTACTAGTGGGTTAAATAAAATAGCCCTGGGAATATTTGAATTCATCTCTTTTTCACTAAAGTGAAAAATAAGGGGTCTTAAGTTAGGTATTTCCATTTATTATCCTGAACACGTTGAAGAGAATTCCTTTACACTAATGTCGTTCTTTAACAATACTGGTGAAGAAAGACTAATTTCTGTTCCTACTCACCTGTTAGCATTTATAGAGATTTTATTGATTCCTTTGTACCACTATGAACTCACATTTTTACCTGTGAAAATGCTACACATCATTGGTCTTGACAGGTTTTCCAGAGATAGTTTACACTTGCATAACTACTGAGACAATTGCTTTTCCTTGGCCATTTTTCTTAATAATTTTATATAGACATTTCTTTATTTAAGAGTCAGTTTTGGAGTTCCCATTGTGGCTCAGCAGTAATAAACCCAACTAATACCCATGAGGACGTGAGTTCGATCCCTGGCCTCGCTCAGTGTGTTAAAGGATCCGGCATTGCGGTGCGCTGTGGTGTAGGTCACAGATGTGGTTCAGATCCCTGCTTGCTGTGGCATAGACTGGCAGCTGTAGCTCGGATTCGACCCCTAGCCTGGGAACTTCCATATGCCACAGGTGCAGCCCTAAAAAGGAAAAAAAAAAAATAAAAAAGAGTAGTCAGGTTATCACAGCTTAGCATAAACACTTTTGATACTAAAATTGTATAAATATTATGTACGTATTTGAGAAGCCATTTGAGAAAAATCTGTCTCCTTGCCATGCAATCACCTTATATACACTTTGCATCAAGTGGCTTTTAATTTTCTGGTCACGGCTTAATTTAAATGCGTACAGAAAACTAGTGGGAGATTACTAAAATCTATAGAAATAAGAAACTACTGTATTACTGAAGCAATAGATGTTTTAAAATACTATTATCCAAGTACTTACTGCAATTCCACAAACTTAAATTTAACAGATTGTATTACACTCTTCTCAGAAGTCATGCTTTGTGGCATTTACTCTTATTTACTGTCCTGGCAGAAAGTTCCAGCTGAAGTCAATGTCACCTTCTATCCCAAAGTTGGTATAATTAGTATCAATTCGGTGTTTCTCCAAGCTTACACAGGAGGTTATTAACTGTGTTTCATGTGGAGTGTCAAAGAAGCAAGGGCAGTGCCAGCAATCTTTCAGCTTCAAAGGCACAGCTCATAAATTTAATTCATTGGTTAGTAAGAAAGATACAACCAGTTTAGTTTATTAATGACTTTTAAAATAATTTCAGAGATGTTCTGGAAATACATTTATTCATCTATCTAGGCCAAGCTTTTAAAATATAAAACAGATTATCCTCCTAACTCATTTAGTCTCAATATTTTATAAGTGATGTGCTTTCCGGAATACAATAATTATGGAAAATATAAAACTAATAATTGTATGTATACACATGTTACATAAAAATGAATTCAAGAAAATGGCACATAGTCTACTAGGGAACATTTTCTTTTCTATTTTAGAGGTGGAGTTGCAGGAAATGTATACATTATTAGATTACATTAAATCCAGTATTATTACCATAAAATCAATTAAGACACCCCTACATTTATAGAAGTAGAAACAATATTAGTAGAACTGTTCACTTAAAAGAAATATAAACTAATGGAACAAAGATCATAGATTTCTGTTTAAACTGATATAAGCCAAAGAAATAAATAAGCTTAAAATACAACTCCTAAAAATGTCTGATGTTTTAAATTACACAAGCCACAAGAATGCCCTTAGAAAATAGAATAGAGCATAAGTGTTCTGCTTTCCTTAACTGGTTGTATGGGAAAGAAAATAGGAATACTGGTTTTCTTCAAATGTTTCCCAAATGCCAGAAAGAAATAGGTAAATATTTAAAGATTTCAAACTTTGCCAGAGTTCCGCTTCTTACAAGTCAGAGGCAAATGCTCCATTTAGTTTTAAAACTGTTATATATACCAAATGATCTTATTCCAAATAAGATCTACTAGGATAGAAAGAATAGTTTTAGCATTCTATGCTATCTTGGGGTAACCGAATCTGAAACATTACCATCATTCCAGAATATGATCCATGGCTGATAAAAGACCGGGACCTCCAGTCAGCATTTCTATCCATGTCCAGCCTGCAGCCACTTCCTTCAGAATTAACAATGTGGTACTTGTAGCGAGATTGAGAGTGCCTACAACTATACAGCATATGTTGTGCTCGTTCTTTCCAAGTGAGAAGCATTTTTAATATCCTATTTCCATTATGAACTATGTTTCACATATTTAATTTTAAAAGAGTCAACTTCACACAGTAATTATTGTTTTTAAAAGACTAGTGGAAATTTAGCTACGCTTACATTTATATGGAAACCTGTCTTTTTACAGATAAGCCAGTCCCTCTATATGGACCATCTGGAGACTGAATTATTACTTAATTTTTGTCAAGTGAAATAAAGCTCAACATATTGACACTTAATTTTTAAAAGCTTACAAGACCATGCAAATTATGTTTTATTACCACCAAGAAAACCAGAAACATTTTTAATGGCTAAACACTCATAGTACAAGCTCATAAACAACTTCTTGATTTGCACACTTTGGGATTTAACTGTGTCAAGATGATATATTTTACCATTGCAAATGCTCTGTTTGAATGCATTTATTGTGACTAACTCAGAGCTAAATGATTTAATCCATTCATTCTTCGCACTGACATTTCTTTTCTGATAAATATTTATCTCTCTGTATTCTATTTTTTAAGTATCTATGTCAAAAAGAGGAGGAGGGAACATATTAATGAAACAACTTAAAAATAAAATATAGATAGACTAGACTTTCTTTTGACATAAAGGAAATGGAGATTAGAACCACAGTCCAAATCATTAGTGCTTTTTAACCCTATTTAATTAAATAGATGCTTCAGATAGTGGTTTGACATGCACATGTATGCATTTTGTGTTTATTTTTCTTGGTTTATTGTATTCTAAAGCCAGAGAAATGAAGCAACTATTGAAGTAAAGGAATCGCATATAAAAATATTATTTCATAGGAGTTCCCACCGTGGCTCAGTGGTTAAGGAATCTGACAAGGAACCCTGAGGTTGCGGGTTCAATCCCTGGCCTTGCTCAGTGGGTTAAGGATCCGGCATTGCCGTGAGCTGTGGTGAAGGTTGCAGACGCGTCTCGGATCCCGCGTTGCTGTGGCTGTGGCATAGGCCAGTGGCTACAGCTCCTGTTAGACCCCTAGCCTGGGAACCTCCATTTGCTACGGGTACAGCCCTAGATAAGGCAAAAAAAAGACAAAAACAGAATTATTTCATAAGCAACATTTTAGGTGTTTGTAGTTCATTAAAAATGTCTATGTTAAATATCAGTAGAATGTTAAAAATCCATCTCAACTTCTCTATGATGGCACAAAATAAGTATTTCAACAACTTATTTTCATTTGATATGACAACTTTGTGTATATGGATTTTTTTTCTACAAATCACTAAAATTGATTCAAGAAATCTTTAGAAAAGGGAGATCTCACCAACAACATTTGGAGAATATACTCAAGGGTCAAAAATTCTTTGAATTCAATTACATTTAAACAGTTAAGTTTTATAATCCACATGATTTTAAAATTTCAAAGGCAGCCTATGGAGTAAAAATCACTTTTTTTTGCCTTTATCTAGAGCCACACCCGCGGAATATGGAGGTTCCCAGGCTAGGAGTCTAACAGGAGCTGTAGCCGCTGGCCTTCGCCACAGGCACAGCAACGTGGGATCCAAGTCGCATCTGCAACTACAGCTCACGGCAATGCCAGATCCTTAACCCACTGAGCAAGCCCAAGGATTGAACCCACAACCTCACAGTTCTTAGTCGGATTCGTTAACCACTGAGCCACGAAGGGAACTCCTCACAGGCCTTTAATTCTGGACCTGATCTATACTTACTCTAGATGTATTCTAAAATTCATATTCTTTTACATGAGTAATTTAAAATATTTTACTTCATGTTCCATTTTAAACATATAAACTAACGTGTAATTTAATTGTGAAAACATATTAGGTTAGTTCTTGATATCAAGTTGTCTTTTGTTTTGTTTTGTTTTTCCTTTTTGGCCACATCCATGGCATGTGGAAGTTCAAACCCACACCACAGCAGTGACCTGAGCTACTGCAATGACAATCCTGGATCTTTAACCCACTGTACCACAAGGGAAAACCTTGTCATTAAGATTACGATTGCAGATACATCCATTTCAAAAGACATCCAGCTTGAGGATTTGATTAAGATGGTGGAATAGGAATGGAGCTCAACTTCTCTCATAAAAACAAGAAAATTACGACCAAATACTGAGCAACCTTCAACCAAAAGGACTGGAAACTTTCAAAAAAATATTCTACTCTAGAAGACAAAGAGGAGACCACATAAAGAGATAGGAGGGGCAATTATGTGATATTAAGCAACCCCATACAGCCGGGGTGGGAAGCCCCACAGACTGGAAAGTAACTGTATCACAGAGACTCAGCTACAGGACTGAGAGTTCTGAGTCCCATGTCAGTCCCCATGCCTGAGGATCTGACACAGGGAGAAAGAGTTCCCAGAGCATCTGGCATTGAAGGCCAGTGGGCCTTGTTAGCAGGAGTGCCACGGGACTGGGGGAAATGGAGACCCCATTCTTTAAAGACACACACAGACTTTCACGTGCACTGGGTCCCAGGGCAAAGCAAAGTCTCCAAAGGAATCTGGGTAGAACCTGACTGCAATTCTTGGAGGATCCCTGGGAAAACAGGGGTGACTGCAGCTTGCTGTGGGGGAAGGGCATTGGAGGCAAAGCTCTTGGGAACATTCATCAGCCTGAATTTCTCTGGAGGTAGCCATTTTCTGGAAAATCTGGCCCCTCCCATCAGGAGAAGACCAGGCCAAACGATAATCCAGGTGGGATCACAGCCCCACCGATCAGTAAACAGGCTGCATAAAGGCCTTTCAGGCACACAGCCACCTCTAATCTCACCAAGAGATAAAGCCCCATCCACCTGAGGGATAGGAATCAGCCCCACCTACCAGTGGGCAGGCACCAGTCCCTCCCATTAGGAAACCTACAGCAAGCCCCCACCCCATACCAACTTTAGCCACAGGGACACAAACACGAGAAGTAAGAGAGGCTACAACTCTATTGTCTGCAAAAAGGACACCACACCAAAACCCTATAAAAATGAAAAGACAGAAAACTATAACTCAGATAAGGTAGAAAGAAAAAAAAAAAAACAGAAAAACAGCTCAGTGATGAGGAGATAATTAGCCTCCCAGAAAGAGACTTGAGACTGTTGATGCTGAAGATGATGCAAGGCATTGGAAATAAACTGGAGGCAAAGACTGATAATTTACAGGAAATACTGAGCAAGGAAATACAAGATATAAAAATTAGGCAAGAAGAGATGCAAAATACAGTAACTGAAATAAAAAATTCATTAGAAGCAGCCAACAGTAGAATACAGGAGGCAGAAGAATGAACAAGTGAGGTGGAGGACGGATTAGTGGAAATCACTAATGCAAAAGAGAAAAGAGATAAAAGATTGAAGGGAAGTGAGGAGAGTCTCAGAGAACTCTGGGATAAGGTTAAATACACCAATGTCCGTATAACAGGGGTGCCAGAAGGAGAAGAGAGAGAGAAGGGGACAGAAAAAATACTCAAAGAGATAATAGCCAAAAACTTCCCTGTTATGGGAAAGGAACCACTCAGTCAAATCCAGGAAGCTCAATGAGTACCATATAAAATTAACCCAAGGAGGAACAACTCAAGACACATATTAATCAAAATAATCAAAATTAAAGACAAAGAGAAATAATGAAAGCAGCTGGGGAAAAGGAAAGAATGACATACAAGGGAACCTCAATAAGGTTATCAGCAGATTTTTCAGCTGAAACTCTGCAGGCCAGAAGGGAGTGGCATGATATACTTAATGTGATGAAAGGAAAAAACTTCCAACCAAGATTACTTCACACAGCAAGGCTGTCATTCAGATTTGAAGGAGAGATCAAAGCCTTTATGGATAAGCAAAAGTTAAGAGATTTCTGCAACACTAAACCAGCTTTAGAAGAAATACTAAGGAACTTCTCTAGGCAGAAAAGAAAAAAAAAGCTACAACCAGAAATAAAAACACCACAAATGACAAGGCTCACCAGTAAAGGCATATATACAGTAAAGATACTAAATCATCCATGCACAATTGTGCTACCAAAATCAGAAATCTCAAGGAGAGAGCACAAATGCAGGACACTGGAGATATATGCGCAATCAAGAAACCAACACCTTAAAACAATCTCACTTATATATAGACTCCTAAATCAAAACCTCAGGGTAACTGCAAACCAAAAATCTACAATTTATGCACAAACAAGAAAAATCAATTCAAATACAACATTAAAGATAGTAATCAAACCAAAAGAGGAGACAATAAGAGAACAGGGGAAGAAAAAAGAGCAACAAAAATCCAAAACACTTAATAAAATGGCAATAAGAACATACATATCAATAATTACCTTAAATGTTAATGGACTAAATGCCCCAACCAAAAGACATAAGACTAGCTGAATCGATACAAAAGCAAGACCCATATATATACTATCTTCAAGAGACCCACTTCACTTCTAGAGACACATACAAATTGAAAGTGAGAGGATGGAAGAAAATATTCCATGCAAACGGGCATCAAAAGAAAGCCGGAGTAGCAATACTCCTATCAGACAAAATAGACTTTAAAATGAAGAACATTTTAAGAGACAAGAAAGGGCACTACATCATGATCGAAAGATCAATCCAAGAAGAAGGTATAACAATTTTAAATATCTATGCACCCAACATAGGATCACCATAATATATAAGGCAACTGCTAACAACCTGAAAAGGAGAAATTAACAATAACACAATCATCGTGGAGGACTTTAACACCCCACTTACAGCAAGGGATAGATCATCCAGACAGAAAATCAACAAGGGAACACAGGCCCTGAATGAAGGATTAGATCAGATGGACTTAGTAGATATTTATAGGACATTCCATCCAAAAGCAACAGAATATGCATTCTTCTCAAGTGTGCATGGAACATTCTCTAAGACTGATCACATCCTGGGCCAGAAATCAAGCCTCAGTAATTTTAAGAAAATTGAAATCATATCAAGCATCTTTTCTGACCACAATGCTATATGACTGGAAATCAACAACAAGGAAAATACAGCAAACAATACAAAACTTGGAGACTAAACAACATGCTGCTAAACAACCAATGGATCACGGAAGAAATCAAAGAAAAAATTAAAAAATACCTACAAGCAAATGACAACAAAGACACCACACTCCAAAACATCTGGGATGCAGCAATAGCAGTTCTAAGAGGGAAATTTATAGTGATACAAGCCTACCTCAGGAAACAAGAAAAAGCTCAAATAAACAACGTAATTTTACATCTCAGGCAGCTAGAGAGGGAAGAACAGACAAGACCTAAAGTTAGTATAAGAAAATAAATCATAAAGATCAGAGCAGATATCAATGAAATAGAAATGAAGAAAACCATAGAAAAGATAAATGAAACTAAAAGCTGTTTCTTTGACAATATCAACAATATTGAGAAAACTTTAGCCAGACTTACCAAGAAAAAAGAGAGAGGACAGAAATCAAAAAATTAGAATTGAAAAAGGAGAAGTAACAATGGACATTACAGAAATACAAAGGATCATGAGACTACTATATGCAAAAATATGGCAATAAAATGGAAAACCTAAGTGAAATGGACAGATTCTTAGAAAAGTACAATCTTCCAAGACTAAACCAAGATGAAATAGAAAATATGAATAGACCAATCACAAGTTATGAAATTGAAACTGGGATTAAAAAACTTCCAACAAACAAAAGTCCAGGACTGGATGGCTTCACAGGATAATTCTATCAAACATTTAGAGAAGAGATAACACCTATCCTTCTGAAACTTTTCCAAAAAATTGCAGAGGAAGGGACACTCACCATCACCCTGATAACAAAACCGGACAAAGCTACCACAAAAAAAGAAAATTACATGCCAATTTCACTGATGAACATAGATGCAAAAATCCTCAAAATACTAGCCAACCAAATTCAACAATACACTAAAAGAATTATACATCATGATCAAGTGGGATTTATCCTAGGGATTCAAGGATTCTTCAATATCTGCAAATCAATCAGTACGATACACCACATTAACAAACTGAAGAATAAAAACCATATGATTCTCTCTATACATGCAGAAAAAGCCTTTGACAAAATCCAACACCCATTTCTGATAATAACCCTTCAGAAAGTGGGCATAGGGGGAACCTACCTCAACATAATCAAGGCCATCTATGACAGACCCAGAGCTAACATCACTCTCAATGGTGAAAAGCTGAAAGAATTCTTGCTGAGACCAGGAACAAGACAGGGATGTCTACTCTCATCACTACTATTCAACATAGTTTTGGAAGTCCTAGCTACAGCAATCAGAGAAGTAAAAGAAATAAAAGGAATCCAAATTGGAAAGGAAGAAGTAAAACTATCACTATTTGCAGATGACATGATACTATACCTAGAGAATCCTAAAGACTCTACCAGAAAACTGTTAGAGCTCATCAATGAATTTGGCAGAGTTGCAGGATGCAAAATTTAATACACAGAAATCAACTGCATTTCTATATACTAATAATGAAAGATCAGAAAGAGAAATTAGGGAAGCAATCCCATTTACCATCACATCAAAAAGAATCAAATACTTAGGAATAAACCTACCTAAAGAGACAAAAGACCTGTACACTGAAAACTATAAGACACTGATGGAAGAAATCAAGGATGACATGAACAGATGGAAAGACATACCATGCTCTTGGATTGGAAGAGTCAATATTATCAAAATGACTCTACCACCCAAGGCAATCTACAAATTGAATGCAATCCCTATCAAATCACCAAGGCCCTTTTTCACAGAACTAGAACACAATATTTTAAAGTTTGGCAGCACAAAAGACCCAGAATAGCCAAAGACATCCTGAAAAAGAAAAATGGATCTGGAGGAATCAGGGTCGCTGACTTCAGAATATACTACAAAGCTACAGCCATCAAAACCATATGGTACTGGCACAAAGACAGAAATATAGATCAGTGAAACAGGACAGAGAGCCCAGAATTAAACCCACGCACCTATAGTCAACTAATCTATGACAAAGGAGGAAAGAATATACGTTGGAGAAAAGACAGCCTCTTCAATAAGTGGTGCTAGGAAAATTGGACTGCCACATGTAAAAAAAAGAAATTAAAACACTTTCTAACACCATGCACAAAAATAGACTCAAAATGGATTAAATATGTAGATATAAGACCAGATACTATAAAACTCTTAGAGGAAAACATAGGCCAAACTCTCTCCACCATAAACCACAGCAGTATCTTCTCAGATCTACCTCCTAGAGTAATGACAGTAAAAAGAAAAATAAACAAATGGGACTTAATTAAGCTTAAAAGTTTCTGCATAGCAAAGGAAACCCTAAACAAAACGAAAGACAATCCACAGATGGGAGAAAATATTTGCAAATGATTCAACTGACAAGGGATTAATCTCCAAAATTTACAAACAGCTCCTAGAGCTCAATACCAAAAAGCAAACAACCCTATCAAAAAATGGCAGAAGATCTAAACAGACAGTTCTCCAAAGAAGACATATTGATGGCCAAAAAACACATGAAAAGATGTTCAACATCACTCGTTATTAGAGAAATGCAAATCCAGACCACTATGTGGTACCACCTTACAACGGCCAGAATGGCTATCAACAAAATGTCTACAAACAGTAAGTGCTGGAGAGGGTGTGGAGAAAAAGGAACCCTATTACACTGTTGGTGGGAATGCAAATTGGTGCAACCACTGTGGAAAGCAGTATGGAGATTCCTTAGAAAACTAAAAATAGAATTACCATTTGATCCAGCAATCCCACTCCTGGGCATCTATCCAGAGAAATCCATGACTCAGAAAGACACATGTACTCCAATGTTCATTGCAGCACTCTATACAATAGCCAAGTCATGGAAACAACCTAAGTGCCCATCAACAGAGGAGTGGATAGGGAAAATCTGGTACATATACACAACAGAGTATTACTCAGCCATTAAAAGAAATGAAATAACAGCATTTATAGCAACATGGACGGACCTAGAAATTATCATGCAAAGTGAAACCAATTAGACAATGAGACACCAGTACCAAATGCTACCAATTACATTGGAATCTAAAAAAAGGACACAAAGAATTTCATTGCACAATAGATACTGACTCACAGACTTTGGAAAACTGATGGTTTCCAAATGAGACAAGTTGGTGGGTGGTGGGATGCACTGGAGGTTTGGTATGGAAATGCTGTAAAATTTGGTTGTGATGATTTTTGTACACCTATAATTGCAATAAAATTCCTTAAGTAATTAAAAAAAATAAAAGATAGTGAAAAAAGAAGACATCCATCCAACTTGACCATCTTGAATAAACATATTGTCAGCTGTAGCAAAAAAAAAAAAAAAAAAAACAGATAAGGAGCTACGCTGTCCAACCTGTGAATTTTTCTTTGTTTCTTTTTATTTTTTTCAGAAATTCCTGGGTAACCCAGCCAACTAATCACTTTGAGTAACCTAACTCCTCCCTTTCTATGCTGTAATTACCACTCTGATGCTTTAAATTTACCAATAAAGAATGAATCTACAAAACTCTTGACACCCAAATTTGAACACTAATAAAGACAGAACCCTAGGTCCCTTTGCTCTCTTTCTATCTCTTTCTCTCTCACCTATTTCTTTCCGAAGTGCAACTTGCTATCATATTAATAACAAGGGCTAGTCCAACCACAGCACTGGCCCCAGTGGAGAAAATGTCTGTAGGGGCCCCTAAAAACAGTAGGAGCTGAGGTAAGTGTCTCCAGCCTTCTTAGCTGAAAGCATCACTATTAATGGGCTGTGACCAACACAATAGGAACCATCTCTAAATTTTGTGAGGTTGGTCATTATTATTCTGGTTGTAGATCATTTGATAATGGTTGATTTCTGACATTTAAAATGTATGTCCTTTTTGTTTCACAATTTCATTCTGCAGTAAGGTTCCATTGCAATTACCTTATTATAGTTAGTAAAGTGGTACAGATTACTATACAAATGATATGATTTTATTAACAAAATTATTTACGATTTTAAAGTCTGAGTAAAACTAAATCTGTTTGAATCATAATACATTTGAATTTTTACATAGAGATATGTTGAAAGGCATGAGGTATTTGAACAGACTCAATATTAGGACAGGAAGTATATCAGATATTTTACATCTTCTTTTCATATATTTCCTTTCTGTAGTGCACCTAACAGTCTCATGGAGGCAGAAACAGATAATATTAGACATTTAGCAATTTTTCTGTCTTGGTAAGTAAAACAATTCAGCTGTGAATTCTAATTTAAAAAATCATAATAAATAGACATAATTACTAATATATATCACTATGTCTCGTATTTATTTCCTGAGTTTTCAATATCTTTATATCATGATCTGTAAATGAGGGTGCTGCTAAAGATTCCTAGATTATGAGATAGTTATTATAAAATAAAAATTATACAATATGAAAAAAAATTTAACAAATGCTTTCAAATTAAGCATACCATAAAAAAATATTTATACTAGAAATAATATCAGGTCATTTGGAACCATTTTAATAAATGATCACATTTAACTCATTAAATTTTATCTCATTAAAAATTAATTGCAGACCTAAAAACAATAAGCCATTTATAAAAGAATATATATATATATATATAGAGAGAGAGAGCATACATAGATACATGAGTATATATAAACAAATATATGTATCTTCTGAATTAGTTGATAGGATTAATCATGCCACTATTCTTAAAAAGGTGCAATTTCTATATGCATAGAATTAAAATGTATTTTTGCATTTTTTGGTAATAAAAACTATTTAAGAAATCTGTAAATTGTCCAGATTTTAGACACGTGATATAAATCAAGAATATTATAAACATTATGGAAAATTTATAAATTATTATATTAAAGGATAAATTCACATATGCTCTAGTGTTATTTTAATATTAATTTTTTCACATAATCAATTAAAAATAGGTTTGAAATTAAAATGTAATCCGTGCACAAACACCAAAGACTTTTGCTAGAACTAAAACTAGAACTACTATAGGAAAAATGCACCATTTCATTAATTGTATAGTGCAACTGTCTGTAAACACATTTGTTTTACTAAAAAGAACTGAGCAAACATTGTCATACACTAAGTACTGATTATGTTGCTAGAATTCTAAATATTATCCAGTGCTCAATCTGAGAATTAAGTGGTTCTCATTTTTCTGATGGAAATGCTGATGCTAAATTTGGTTCACTGTTCAAGACCAAAGACTTTGTAAACAGAACTAAAACTTGAACTTAAATATAATTCCAAGGCTCACTTATTCTCTGTCTTTCCTATGACTGCTCAGGTTTGCTCCCTTCTCTGTGTTTTAGCATCCTTATTTGTAACAAGATACTGCTAACTGCCAGCCTTTCTTCCATATGATTGAAGCTCCTCTTCCTGCACACAGGGAAGCATTTCATGTACAAACTGAAGAGATGTGCAAATTGTCAGGGTTATGACTGAATGATTTGAGTCATTTCTTTGCTCTGTTTTATCTTGATTTTTAATATAGCTACAGCCTTGATCCTTTAATTTATTTCAAACTGGATGCTTATCATATCTTCAGAGAGAAAACGAGTAACAGCCGAGGTGGTGAAAGAGTTAAATGGAGATATAAATAGTGATTCATTTGTAGTCATTTATTAAATATGTATATTTAGAGAGATAAATATTAATTTTATAAAATTTGAAGAAATGACATTTAAACCTAATAATATTAAATATAGCTATTTTACCTCAGATTACTGGATGAGAGAAAGGGATGAAACAAGTAAATATAAAAAATATCTGCAATTGAAAATATTTTGTTCTCAGTTTTTCTTATATAACATATTCTTATTATGATATCTTGTAAATCATAATTTTAAAACATCTGTCATTAATTTATAGATAAGTGAATTCCACTTAAAATATAATTGCATCTGAAAGCTCTAATTTAATGTACAGATAGGTGACTATCATATAAATTTAAAGGGATAGAGTACAAAAATCATAACAATGTTTATACATTGAGTGACTCCCCCTACTCTCTAATATGTGGACATTCAATGTTGTTATTACTATTTTTTTCTATATAAAATAGATGCTTTGAATTGCCTAAATTATAAAATACACTTTTTTTTCCGCATATCTTGGTTCCATTAGAAAAACAAAATCTTTCTACTGTTAAGTCAAAAAAAGAGGGAATGGTGTGTGTGTGTGTGTGTGTGTGTGTATGTGTGTGTGTGTCTTATTTAAGGTTTATTTATTTGTGTTCCTTTGAGGGGAAAATAAATACTTTCAGCAATTTTAAATTCCACAGTGTAAAGGTCACGAAACATTTTAGTAAACATATAAAAAATGAATATATTTGGAAGAAGTAGAAAACTGATTTTATTTGAACAGTCTGGTTAAAGAAATAGGTGAGACTCCGCCTAAGATACATGTGAACAAATATAAAAGAATGTTGTTACACACTTCACTTTGGAATAAAACATTTTCTATTATCGTAGTATAAAGTATATGTGTGTACACACCTATACATATATATATATATATATATACTCACAAATATGAACAATTTTCATTAACTAAACACAGACATTGGTTATTTGGGGGAAAGTACATTGATTTAGTTGCTGGCCTTTTTGATGAAATATGTATAATTCTCATAAGTTTAGGGCCTGGCATATTCCCATGTATGTGTGTGTGTGTGTATAGTAGATACTTGAAAAATATTTGTTGAGGAAGAGAGGAATAATTGCTTATTAGACTTTTTGTTTTAAACAAATTTTAAGAAATATTTAAGTCAATATATCTCTCCTTTTCCATCAAAGCGATTTGTTTGTATTGTCAGAACTTAATTGTCATAGAGACCCGTTGGTATGCAATAATTACATTTCATTTGAGTGACTGTTTGTTGAAATTTTTATAAAAAAAATAAATTAAAACAAAGTAGAATTTTAGATACCTTTCATTTCATATAACATTAAGTATTTTTTACCTTCTTTATTTTCATGATTTTTTCCTTCCATTTTTACATAAATTGCTATGAAAAGATCTTAAACTTTTCTACTTATAGATTTTCAAAAACAGTTTGTTAGCAATACTAGATATTTTGAGAAATTCTTATTGCTACCATCATCAAACTTTAGCTATCAATATTTTACACTGTATAACAGAGTTGACATACCTATTTTAAATTAATAATTATCAGATATTAAAATATATTTTCTGGAACAAAAGAAAAATACTATGATAACTGTTAAGTAAAAGCTGGCCACTCAATATAGTATTGAGAATTAATAAACATTCTAAGAAACACAGATAGTATAACTAAACAGTCTTTACAAGTGAAGGAAAATAATGTTCTAAAGTTCTATCCATGATAAAATTTTAATTATATATATATATTATTGTAAAGCCTTCATGATTTTAAATTAAATTGTTAAGTTTAACACATATTAGTACAGCCAACATGACACAGAACATATATAAGAAGTAGAAAAAGACAGACTTAAATAGGACAAATAGTCTTTGAACATCGCTTATGCAGAAATAAAATTTAAACGTGTACTTCTATAATGCACTCAAACAACTTTTTATTTCTTCATCATCTACTAACCACTTAACAACTACTCAGAACTACTTTTTATATATATTTCTAAAACCATGATGTGATTTTTTTTTCCCTTAAAGATTACTTCAATTTCTTTTAGGTTGCTCTCCTTGAGACAAAAATTGATCCCAGAAATTACTCATGGAGCCAAATATCAATTCCTGTCATCCTGGACAACTCGAACATTTGGTTTTAGAAAATTCTGAATGGAGTAAGTAAATACACTCAGCATATCACTTAACTTTGACATGTTAAGTATTTACTTAGAAGTTCTATGTGGTGAATAGTTTACAATGACCCCATGGATTATGCTCATTTTAGAACAAATTCAGCACTGTAGTCATTTTAATCTAGTTGCAGAGGAATAACAAATCATTAACATCAAACTAGTGTCTTAATAAAGCAAAAACAACCTCTGCATTCTTGAACATCTTATTTTTTTGCTTGCATTTACAAGGCGAGGAAAATAAAAAGTGTCCCATGTTCACATTTTAAATATTCAGTATTGCAGAGCTCCATATATTTTAACCTATGTTCTGAAACATTTTCATAAGAGTTATAATTGACACTAAGAAAAATTAAAACATACCGTCTTGTCTCGTATTTCAATAACCCTAATTGATAGTAACTGAGGTGACAATTACTTCTTATCGTTAAGTAAAAGTAGATCTCAATTCCTATACCCTTAAAAAAACCTGTAGAGCTCTATTTAATGTGTTTTCCAGGCCATAACAAAGAAGCATACTGTACCTCTTATGTTGCTGGTTGTTGCAGATGTGGTTGGGCTGGTGGTTATGGCTACAGTGGTTGTGACTGTTGCAGTGGTAAGGGAGGGGATGATAGTAGTGGGAAGCAAAGTGTTGGGAACATCTGGTGAGTGGAAAAAAACAAAATATAAAACAAAATCATATCATGCAAACAAAAGAGAAACGCAAATGATTCAAATTATAAATACATATATCTTATTTAAGTTTAACATTAACAGGCTTAAACAGATTATCTGGTACAAAGCTGGCTGTACCACATGGTTCTTGTCATTTTCTGTTCACTTCTTTTTCATGCTCCTACAAAAAGCAAAAAGTTGGAGCAGTGTTTGAGAATAAGCAGATTGCCTGCAATATTTAGAGTGAAATTTAAAATGACAAGAATTCATTTATTCGCTGAGTCATTTAAAAAGTTTGACATGCAGTAGCAAAATACAGATAGGTAAAACAAAAAATGACATGCTTTGTCAAAGAAGTAAACAAAGGAAAAACACAACAGAAAATAAACACAAATAACACCACCACATAAGATTAAAGAAATGTTAACAATGGATGAGTATATGAATGTTAAATGCTTTTTGATTTTTTTAAAGAAAACTTAATGATAGGAAATAGGATGAACACAATCTTTAGAAACAAAAAACAAGCCAATTGTTATTATTATTATTTTGCTTTTCCTTTTCTCACAAATGATGTTAATGTACAGCTTAGAGTCTTGCAATTCTTACCCTGATTAGCTGGTAACGCCTTCTAACAATTTTGCAGTACCTAGGAGTCTTTAACAGGTATTGAGTCAACTAGCATGAAACTCAATAATCTGAGATGTTTATGACTTATCTTACTTGGCATACCTAAGAGAAGTTATTGAACATAGATTTGAACCATAACATTCAATCTCTAATCCATAATCAAAGATGCCAAAAGTTGACAGCAAATTCAAATAGACAGCATGATAAAGAGAAAGAATACCATTTTAACATCAAAATATTCCTTCCTTTCACTCAAAACCAGCTGAAAATTTGAAGAGCAGTATAGAGAACACTGAAACAGTACAGCCAGTGTCAATCAATGAGAGCTTCAGTAAAATCCTCAGAGTCAAATCTTGTCTCAAGTGGAGAGGCATATAATTTACACAGTGAGGAAATTAGAAACAGTTCACAAATTACCTGTAATTACTGCGCTGGGGTTTAATTTCACATGTTTGCTACATAGCCCCTGTATATTCAGAGTGTCTGACAGATTATTTTGCTATTAAAAGGCTTCCTGTCATTCTCTCAGCTAAAGTCTCTGAGTCACATCACAACTTTTCTAGTTCCTTACTTCTGATAAATAGCCCTACTCAATCCTCAGACTTTAACCTGATGAATTCTCTACACTGGAGACATCAGAAAACAGCAGGAGATCACTCTCTTATCTTCAGTATTGATGTTTACACCTGTTTTTCAACTGGGAAAATGCTTCCTGGCCAGTCAAATTAAGAAAACAACCTTCTGAAAACCCAATGGTGCTACATTAATCACTAGAGAAAATGGGTATTGCCTGGGGTATGACTACCACGATCATAAAGTAGAACTGACTTTAACAACATTATAAATGAATAAATATCACGAATATGTATACATATGCTTTTTTTTATTAGTTTGTAATTAATACCTTCTGATTTTCATTGTATGTATTCCTAAATAGTTTAAGCTGGCTGGAGGTAAAGGAAAGACGTTTTCTAAGTTTTTTAAAAAAATGTGTAATTTTAATTTTCATGCATATCTAAAATAGAAAATAATATGTTCTTTATGTGTTTCCAAAATCATTTGCTTATTAGGATCTCAAAATATATGTATTTAATTAATGCAGAGGGAAATATCTTCCAGAGCTATCAAAGAAAATACAATAGCATTAGTCCTTTAATACTGCATGTAATGAAACTAATATTACCAAATATACTACAGGTTATAAAATATGAGGCTATTTGCTACCAGAAAATGGGTTAGAATAAAATTCCATTGGATCTGAAAAGCAGTGCTTCAAAATTAGTTATATCATTTGATTCTTGAGAATTGAAATGTAAATACCAAGTTTTGGTACTTTTAATTTTTTTAGTTAAGACAAAAAAAAACCCCACATTGTTTGCATTTCTTTTCCTTATTTCATATCAAAAAGGTGGGTAATTATAAATTCTGATTTGTTTTGGAAAAAAATCTATATATTTTCAGGTACTATGATCATTCTTATATAAACTAAACAATATTCTATTTCCCATGTGAAAATGTATAATATATGGGATTTTCTTCTTCAGGCTTATATTCAACAAGTATAAAAACAATAGGTAGTTTTAATAATTGTTAATCAGCTTTAAGAGAACTGCCCTAGAATCTTTTAATGTGTCCAGATAGATGAGATAACACCATAAACTGCTATTGACTCACAGTCTGGCTCTTGTTTATCTGTTCATTATTCTCTCTCATACTCCTCTCATAACTTATCTGTACCTGAAAGCAAACTGCTGAAAGCGATTTGACGGAAAATACCTTGGCCATTATGAAAATTGGGTCAATAAAATGACCTGTCAAATAAATCTCTCCCAGTCATTGTTACATATTTTTAATCACTAGTATCATTATTTCACACTATGTGTTCTGAAACATTTTAAACATTTTCACTTTTGAAAAAATTTTCAAGGCTTTTTCACTCTGTTTTTTCTTTTTATTGTACATTCACATCTATTCAATTATTTCAACTCTATTGTGAAATAGTAAAAGTTGAAATAATCTAAATATTCACCACCAGAAGATTAATCAGAAATTAACTACAATTCAGCAATGTAAGATTAGTTGGAGTTAGCTGAAATTCCCAGACAGACCAAGGAAATTATGTGATACTTCTCTACATAAATTTTCTATTTGCTCTGATTTTATTGGTGTCACTCTTCCCACCTGGTAATTATCTTTGAATCAAAGAACTCTGCCTACATATTGTTGAATCAAAGAACTCTGCCGAACTTAGCACAATTTAGGAGGTCAATAAATTTACTATATAAATTTGTTCATAGCATTATAAACATATAACATAGTTCAGGGGATCTAGAAATGTTCATGTTTTTGCCGGGGTCAACTAGTTAATACAGAACTAAAAATTTCATTAATTCTGCTCAAAAACATTTCTTCTCTGTCTTTAATACAGTTTTTATTTTCTGAAGACACATTTTCAAGACCACACCTTACAACTCATTCCTTCAATCATTTTCTTTGCTAATAAAATGAATCTTTGCCTACATATTCTGCTACTTTGAAAGTCATGTAAGCCTGACCTGAGATTCATGTACTCCACACCTCCTTATGAACGCTCTCTATTTCATCTGATTTGAGACTTTCCAAGCAAGAGTGGAAGGGCTCACTAGGAAACTCTCATCATGATCAGTGGTGAATAACCAGAACAAATTTGTGAGTTGACTATTATTATCCTCACTGAATGGGTGAGAAGACTAGTTTTCTTGTCTCTAAAATGACTCATATACATGTGTATATACACATACACATATATATATATTACAGAGAGTATATTTTTAAATATGAGTATTATGGAGAGAAAGGTTTCTGTAACATTCCACCTCAAGATCATTTATTTTATCAGCCTGATTATAACTATTGTCAAAGCAGAAATAAGTAAAACTCTAGGCTGTCTTCCCTAAGGCCAAACACCCATCTCTCTAGTTTTCACTCTTTTTAGTGAGTGGCAACATTTGGCATCATTCAGCAATTATTTAAAAGTTCCAGTTTGATGCATTCCCTTTTGGTCTTTTATTTAGACATTGACTGTGATAATGAAGCTACATTTTCATAAGGAAGTACTAAATTGGAAACACTAGTAATAATCATTTGCCTCATTTTTGAGGCATCTAGAATGCTGTACATTTTAAAAACCATTATGCTGTTAATATGTTAATAAAAAGAACATTCAATCAAATACAGCAAAGGATAGAAAATGCACGTCATTTTTCTCTCTTTCTAAGACTCATCCATTTTTATTTCCCCAAGGAATTAAAATGCACTGATTCATATGCAGAAGAATTATACATGTGCGTATACACAAGCATATATGCATAATAAAGGTAACTTAATCTTGGTTCAACATTAATTTACTAATTCTGTTCATAAAGCCACATAATCTGCAATCATATTAATAAGTAATTTGCTGAATATGACTTAATATTAGAAGATTTTAATATATGCCTGACATGTTAACATCCTATGATTAAAGGTTATTTAAATGGACACTAAGATAACTATAAACAAAAAGCAGAAAAATTAATGGTATGTAATTTATGAATAATAAAATTAAGAAATGATAATCATCTAATAGGTCAATAAATTAACCACATGATATTTCATCTCTGATTTCTACAATTCAAAGATGGGCTCAATTATTTATTATCATTTTCCTTGAAGAGTGTGTTAATTTAATTCAACACTATTGAATTTGCTCAGAAAAATGATTAACATAAGAAGCTCGGAATTCATAATTCAAAAGAAATTAACTGTATTACATATTTTCTAGATGTCATGGCATAAGTAATGTAGTTAGCAACTGATAAAATATATAGTAGATAAAAAAATGTATCCTGAGAAGTGAACAAAGTGAAAATAACTGAATTTTATTTCTTTGTTTTTTTATACCTGATCAGGGAAATTGGTATACACAAATTATTTAGATATAATTTAAATCCGAACAAGAAATTTCAATAAAGTTCTTCAAAAATAAGAAATAAAAATATATTCTAGTTAAGAAATATGTTTGAATATGATATAATATTTTCAAGTTGTTAAAAGTTACCACTATATATATATAAATATTTCACACCAATTTCTCTGATATTATGATTATATATTTAAAATCTTTAGCAGATTAAATCTTAGGGAACTACTTATTTACTATATATTAAATAAACAAAAACTTGCTAGAATTTCTTCATGATTTAAAAAATATATTAAAATGCATTGACAGAGGTCCATGATTCTTAATCTAAAATGTATAGTTTTAACGAAAACCATAGTAACCACAGTAAAATCACCAACTGCCTTCATGGGAAAAATATGAGCATTTTTATTTATAGGAAACAGAAAAGTGAAGGTTCTTAAGACATGAAAATATTTTCTTATAGTTTTACCTACATATAAAGTGTGAATTAAAATAAATTACAGTTTTCATTTTACTTGTAGCATATATAAAATGCTATTCTAGTGTAAAAGGAAAATTCAGGAGTGTTTCAGTAATGTCAGATAGAGCCCCAAATCTAGTCAATTGAACAACTGCATCTTAGTACAGCAGGCCACAAAAGTTATCCATGTGAAATTTGGGTTACAAAATAATGCAAGGTAAGTACTGTGGATAACTTCTGTAAGAACATATTCACTTGCAGAAACACAATTTCAACTCTCATAATAAAGTCATTGAATTAAGAAGCTAAAAATCAGTGTTCAGGGACCATGGCTAAACTTTGCTATGATAAATCCATCCATTCATCATCATCTTAATCCACATGACTCTGAGATGTACTACAAACTGCACCCACCATTGATCTGTTATGCTTCAATGTTAAAGCTTTTTGGAACAACAGAGGCTAGAGTACCTCCAAGCACATACGCCAGGCTTCTTTCCTTCATTTCTTACAGTGCCAAGTTAACATACATGAAAAAGCCAAAGCCTAGCATACAAAATATCTGCCCCTATACAAATGCTTTTCTCAAATTCTAGACTTGGCTCTTTCTCTTTCTTTGCTACCATGTTCTCAGAGCTACATCCCGTTTCACAACATTGGTTTCCTCCTTCTTGTCTATCTTTCAAGTCCAGTTTAAATATGATCTCATTTGCAAAGCATCACTCAACTCTGCAGAGCTAAAATCTTCCTTCAATGTGCTTTCAAGCACTTTGTACACACCTCTACACATGCTTATTATATACTATATCACCATGACATGTATATTTATGTACTTATCTATCCAATAAACTGTAAGCTCAGTCTTTATAAATGAACACGTTTGTTTTTAAAACTATCATTTTGCCTTAGGACAAATTTACTCTGACCCAATCCCTCAGTATTACCCAATCTCATTTTAGAACAGCTTCCATTTTCTTGATGTACCTAGTAAAACGCTACTGTCAAGTTTCAGCCTGATTCCCACATGTCCTGTGAGGACTTCCTTGATCAGCTAAATCCCAACTGATTTCCCTTCTTTGAATACTTCCCATGCTTTCTGAGTTTATCTATTGCTTCCCTCACTTTGTTATCAATACCCCCCCCATGAGAGTGATTTTACAGTCATGACTGTTATGAACATACCCAGAATTATGTGTGTTTCACCAGGTCCATGTCTCTCTCCCTCTTTCCCTCAGAGGAAGCTACCTTATCAAAATATATGTGTAGCATTATGACAACATTTAAACTTTTTCTCTAATTTACACAATCAATTCATACACCCAAATAGTCTAACTCTTATTAATAATAAGGTTCACAGTAAACAAAATATATATCAACGCTCTTCATGAGATCAGTGAGTGAAAACTGGGAGGTTTTAAAATATTCTCTTGGCACTTAATAATTCATTACTAGTTTTTTTTTTTTTTTTTTCCCTCTGAACCAACAAGATGATAAGATAATAGAGGGAGCAGTCATAGACTCCATGCTATAACTCTGTGTTTCCTCAGGATACTTACTTCTATGCTTTGAATTTCACTGGTACTATACAAATAATGCCTGCTTTGGTGGTAAAAGCAGTGTTATCGGTAGATAGGAAATGGTATCATTTTTAATAACATAACATGAATCAGTAATTGAGCCTTAAATGTTCTTAATCTCTGCAAGAAATCCCCCACCTTTTACCATGTATAAGATAATTCTTAGTAATTTCCGCTGAGTCTTCCAGTCCAAACGCTTATTAAAAAAAAATAAATAACATGTAGCACACTAAAGAATCTTACATTCCAAATACAGCCTTTCAATGTTTTTAAAAGCCTTAGAGCTCTAAATCATAACATACAATTCAAAATAATAGAAAAAGGGTTCTATTTTCACATCCTAATAAAGGAATTCAAAAAATGCAACCACATTTTGTTACTGGAGCTTATTACAGCACAACAGATCCTGTATAACCTTGTCAAAATGAAATCAGTTCCAACAAGTGCTATATACAGTAAATTGAAGAGTGGTACAGCACCTTTTTTCCAATAACGAGCTTTTCAGGTTAAAGGTATGCTCTGTTCTCTACACATGCAGTGTACAGTAATTTCTAACTTGTCAACCTGTTGGGTTTTGTGGCAGTTTCTCTTTTTAAAAATGGCATTCTGGCCCATTCAGAATGGATTTTTGAGGCAAAATTAAGTCTAAAGAGTCCCAGAAACCAAAACTGCTTGTTTCTCTCCAAAGACTAGCATTCAATAGGGAGAAAAACTGCTATCATTTAGTCTGGACTCTTATCTGTCTACTTCCTTTCTGCTTTATGTCACTAACTCCCCTGGGTGGCCCCAGAATAATCAAGAGTAAATCCAAACCAAGAATTATTAGCTGTGATGTGCAAGGGTCAGAACTCAATGTATTCTAGAACTACTAAGGTTAAGAAGTGTATTTTTGATAGAAGCTATTCACATTTCCGAATTATAAAAATAATAGGCATCCTTACTTTACTGATAATTATAGTGCATTTGGAAGTGATTGTAAGAGGAAAAGTTTACTGTGTTTGCTTTTTTGCCTGTGCAGAGCAGGACATTTATCTGTTCCCATTATGTTCAGCTCCATGTAGCAGCCCTATTTGGATAATAGCATAAGAATGGGTAACAGGACTGGGGCTGCTATTAAAGGACAGCTACCAGGTTGACAAGGCCTCAACTAGCCAGAGCATACTTACTCCTCCAGAGCTGTAGGATAACCTCATCTGCTTCATAAAAAGCATCTGCTTTTAAAAATTAGATTTGAATGAATTACTTTTCATTCCTCTGTTAGCTTCAACTGGCTTCACATACTAAATGGAATCCTTATACAATAAAAAAAAAAAAAAAACTGTTCTTGAAAAATAAAAGTACTGCAATTTTAAATTGTAGGCAGTAACCAACAGTCCAATGTAATTACAAGAAAAGTTTATGATTAAAACCTGCCTGTTATTTGGAAAAAAAAATGTATGCACTTAAAAAAAATACTTTTACATTCTGAACTGACAAAAGGAAAGTAAAATTTAAAGTAGTAAAAAAAATGTCTTTGAAATGGATGATTCTACCTTATTAACTCCACCTACTTCCATACTGGAAGCTCTTTCTTAAAGGTACTTTACCAAAAAGTAAATCAGATTATTGACCAAATACTTTGTTCAAAGAGGATGTCATTTTCCCTTGAGAGAAACAGTACTGTTACTCATCAAAAAAAAAAAAACAAAAGAAACAAATGCACAAAAAAAAAACACTTCACCCAAATATAAATATACAAGAGGGGAAGTGTGACATAGTATAAAAACACTGAGAAATCTAGATATTTGTCTGAGTCACTTTGTGGTCACCTGAAACTAACACAACATTGTAAATCAACTATACTCTAATAAAATTACATAAAAATAAATAAAGCAAGCAAGGAGGCAAGAAAGAAATCAGATATTTGGGTTTTTCCCTCAGGTTCTGTGATAAAACAGCTGAGAGACATTTTGGCTCTCATTTATTCATCTATGCTGCATCTTAAAAACACAGTTTAGACCTGATAATTTAAATAATTTTGGACAAGGTTCTTTATTAGTGATGGATCATTGCTGACTTTCTAAAAGTAAAACACTTTTACTCAAGAAATTTCTAAATGCAAAAAAACTTAAATGACTTTAGAAGATTCATACAGTCCCTAAATGGGTTGGTTCAGATTTGAAAATGCAATGAAGAGTTCCTGGCATGACTCAGCAGTAACAAACTCAAATAGTATCCATAGGGATGCAGATTCGATCTATTGCCTTGCTCCTGAGTTAAGGATCCAGTGTTGCCTTGAACCATGGTGTAAGCCAGCAGCTAGCCTGGGAACTTCCATATGCTATGGGTGTGGCCCTAAAAACACACCCCCCAAAAAAATTCTTTTTAAATTAAAAAAATAAAAAAGCAATGAAGTTAACCTTATATGATGCCTCACATTATAAATATATAACTCTCCCAACATCAAGATTATTTCATGTACACTTGAAAAAATTAATGCTAACATGAATGTGATACTAAAAAAGAACCCCACTAATGTTATTGAATTTTTTAGGAAACAAAAATCTTTATATCAAGACAACCATATTTACATATGTCATTCTTATGATTAAAATCTGTCTTAAATTTTCTCTGCTTGACCTTATTTTTTTCCAATGTTAATTTGCCATTGTGAATAACTGTTTCTTAACTCATATAGGTTATATATTTGTGTTACTATATAAATTTCTTATAATGGAACTCAGTAGAAATATTTCTCATTTTTAATCTCATTTGTTCTTCTTATTTAATACACAAATTCCATAAAAGAGTAACAATCAGTTCAGGAATGCTGAAGCAAATGTCCTTAGGGCTTAACTAAACTGTGCTACTGTACTATGTTACCAACTTGTATAAGTTGGAAATGTTGACATTAAATTGCAAGTTATTACACAACATTAATTTTAGTAAATCCTAATTTTCACACACATGTCCATTGTTGGACGATTTTTTAAAGGTAGTGAAATGTATCCAAATAAAACATTTAACGTTGAAATACAAAAGCTTATTTAAATGAAAAAGGACAATATCAAAATATTTCAAAATTATTATTATAAACTTGCAATCCTATAATTTGACAAAACCAATAAAGGCAATTTGCAGATAGTTTTGGTGTAACATACAAATAAATAGAACCTCTTGGATGTATCCATAGCAGGTAATTCTTAATAGACACTAAGAATAATGTTAAGCAGAATTGTGAAGAAATAGCTATTGAGCTCCACTTTCAATATGCCCTCCTATTGCCTGTGTCCCTATAATTCAGAGTTCTCGTGCAAAGCAAGGTCTTTCTTAACCTTAGAAATACTATTTAATAAACCGGTTCCCAAATGGAATGTAGTGACACAAATTGATAACCTTCCCCAAATTATTTACATTTAAAATATAGGATTGATAAAAGAATTGAACCTTTTACCAAAGTAATATATTTCTCGTAGTGAAATTTCATTTCCTCCTGGCCATGTGTCCTGGAATATTACAATTAACGAGGGGAGCTTGAAACATCTGTGAAATTGCATCATGGTGAAACATGTGAGTGAAAACACCTTATCGGTTTATTTTTACTAAGAAATCCAGGCATAACTGAGTGTTTATTTATTTATTATAGGAACTACAGTGCCCGGCCTAGCACGTTATGTACAGTAGTATATAAATCTTTCTTTAAATTTAAGAAAGAATTCCTGAAACAGCAAGTTATTAGGTAGCGTAACTTGATATGGATTTTCAGGCCATACCTCAGAGAAGTTTTAGATCTGGCTAGAAAACATAGATATTATCTTTATAAGAAATGATATGTTTTTAAAAAATGGTATAAATTTCCAAAAAACAAATCCAATTTTCAGTTAGCTATAGTCACAGAATTTTAAAAAGATAAACAGGTAAGTGAAGTCAATTGCAAAACTCTTCAAATTTCAAAAATTTTGCTTCATTATGTGAAGCGATGTGAATTCTACCATACTTAATTATTCATAGTATGCACTACTTAATTCTATAAGGTGCAGTTTACGTATGGATTGCCAAGTAAATACAGCTTATTTATTTTCCCAGTATTTGATAATAGTTACGGGTCTTGATTTTGGTGATCAAGGAATGAACACTATTACCCTGATTTTGCTCAGAAATTAGGGCAGTACATATTCACACACACAAATAAATATATATTCACTTACATATATATATTTATGTATATATGTCTGTATGAATATTTATGTGGATGTGGATTTGTGCATAGGTATGCATATATATGTATGCATACATATATATATTATTTTATTAAAGTTTATTCTGTTGAAAGAGAGATAGAAAAGCAACGAAATTTAATCATTAAAGACATATTTACCTATTACCTGCTATTTAGAAGGCACTGTACTAAGATAAGGTCTCTACTTTGAAGAAAGTCATACTCTTATTGGGAAGGCACAGAACATATTAACATGTACAAATATATATGCATATAACATATACAAATGAATGCGTGTACATACAATATATATGCACAATGTGTAATACTTATAATCATATACAGGCCCATATATAATCAAATATATACATAAACAACTAAAATTCTAAATAATGATAAATACACTACAGGGAATTAAAGTGATATATATTACTGAGGGCTGCTTTAGATGAAGTAGACAAAAAAAAAAAAAAACCTCTCTGGGAAGATTCACTTAAATTGAGATCTGAATGATAAGAAATCACTCTTGGAAAGGCCAGCATTCATGATGGCATTCCAGGCAAAGGAAAAGTTCCTATAAAGAAAAGAGCTTTAAGTGTTAGAGAAGCTGAGAGAGCAGGGATTATGTGGAGAATGATGAGATGTCACAGATACAGTTAGCAGCACCTATTTCTGGGATTGATAAACTAGGGTATTAAAAATTTAGGTGTGAGTAAATGTTTTTGGGAAAATTTAAATGGGAGATGAAGTGAAGGAATGTGTATTTAAAATATTTATATATATCAGCAGAATGGCAAACATATTGGAGAGGTGGAAGCAGGGAGGCCATTAGACAATGTTTCAATAGGCTAGAGTGGATGGTTAAAAGAAGTGAACATACTGGGAGAGTGGTTTGGAAATAGCTGTTGGCAGGACTTGCTGATGAATTAAAAAGAAAGGTAGAGAGAAATGAAGGATAATTCTTAGATTCTGGAACAAACATGTGATATGTTGTCACAAATATATTTTGTGAAAACTACATTTTTGTAAGAAGCTACAATGCAGGTTTTATGTAAAACCTTTTCCTAGTTAGGCATATCATTGTTTCTAAAAAGGAATGCCCCAAATTTCCCTCCATGGGCCATTGGATATTGATTGAATTCTCCAATGAATGAGTTCATATATACTTGGGTAAATGAGCTCTGACATTTTATAAAGCTATAATCTAGCCTTTTATTTGCACATTAAAAAATAATCTAGAAAGCCTAAGTGCCATGGGTATAATCCTTCTGTTCTGCCTACCTTACTGCAATGGACAGAAAAGATCCTATATGAATAGTGCAAGAAAAAATACTTTAATTATTAGATTTTTGGGGATGGTGGAATTTTTCCTCCCTTCAGGCAGGAATGAGGATTTTCCTTGGGGACATTTTAGTGTTCATCAGGTCCCACAGAAACATTGACTTCAGGATGGTATCTCTGAATGAATTTTAACCTTGAAAGGTGAAACTTAATCCATTCTATGCTCATCTTAAAGAGATAAAATTAAGCCTCAACTCTGGTTGAGTATACCTGCACATACCACCATTCAAAATATTTTATAATGAAAGCAATGTTCTTGTCTCCACTATTTGATCCCATTCCACTTCTTTCTCAGAGCTCCACAGCATATTCATCCAGTCAGAGGTACACCTTCCCCACAGGCATCACAGCTCTCCCTTCTTATTCACGTTCAGAAATGTTATGTTTTATCTCAGCGATGAAAGAAGGTACTGTTTTAAGACTCATCCAACTAGTTTACTGTCTGGAAACTCTCAACTGGAGATGAGAGCAGCAACCATAAGGCTCTACCAAGAGTGCTGTTTGTTGTTCCATATGGACGTTATTTCTATCCTTTTCTTCCTACACTGTATATTTTTCCATCTCTGCTTCTAAAGAAAGCATCTCCAGGAAAAAAAATGCTAATTATGAGCACATAGAATTAATTTACCAACTGGTAGGTCTGTTTCAATGTGAGGAAACAGATTTTAGCTGAATTCCTTTTTAACGTTTGCTAGGCTGTATATCTGTCCATAACCCAGTCTTCTTTTTTCCTGCTCCCCACCTACTCATCTGAGCTCAAAGATTCACTCTTACTTCCATACTGATTTGTATCACCTTTCCCAAAATCACAACTAAGCAAACATAAATAAATAAATAAATAAAATTCATGTAGATGCTCAATATTCCTAAATGTTTTACTGTCAGATAATTGTAACAGGAAATGTAGGTGTGACTGCCAACTTTTCAGTCTAGCTACATATTTACTTCATTTTAATTGATGAAAGTTCTCATTAGCTTTTCAAATTATCGATAGTCATAACATGAATATGTAAAATATATACAGTAAGATTAGGAAAGTATATGTTATAATCATATTTCCTTGGTTCTAGAGTAAGATAATTTAAAAACAAATTTAGGATATTACTTTATGATATTCCTAATATGTCTCATAATTATTACTACATGTACCGATACATGCATTAATTATTTTGCTAAATTTAGGGTCATGTGATAATAATGCTAAAGCAAAGTTTATATTTTTCATATTAGTTAAATACTTGAAAGAGATAACATATGGTTTAAAGATATTTGTTAAAGTGAAAGAAAGGCTGCCTTGCATGACTTTGTCTCTTTTCCATAGTAAGTAAATCAATTGAGAGGGACAGTCGGCACCCAGGATGGAAAGTGAACCTGCATTTACTTATAGTCTCTGAAAAAGATACATATCTAATGAGCAAGAAAGCTTGGAAGCTCGGCTTGATGCAATAGTCTATAATACCTTGGTGTACAACTGTCTATCTCTGGGTATTTTTGATTTTATTATTAACAATAAAAGCAGAGTGAAATGAAAGTAGCAGTTATATTGATTTTTTCAAAGCTAAAAAGACATATTTAATAGCTTGATACCTTTCACTAAACCAAAACATATACATATTTCTTGCAGTAATATTCTTTCTTACTATAAAAATTAAAAACCTGAAATGCTGTGTTTATGATTGTTCTTATTAGCTAAAAATGAAATGTGATGGATCCTAGTCTATATTTATGTTATTTCTAAGGTCAACTATCCTAGAAACAATCCAAAAAAAAATCACACTTTTATCACTATTCATTTCAATATATATATGAACAAATATAACAAACCATAACTGTCAAGTGATATTTTAAGGATACAAAGTCAGCAACTGTCAGTAAATTGACTGGCATTACATAAACAGGCTTTTTATACTATTTCACTTTCTACTATAATAATAATACTAGATATGGAGAATTTTACTTGTTTTTATATAGTCACAGAGACGAAATTTTCTAGAAAAGCAAAATATGTACACGTAAAGAAAAGTGAAAATGTGGAAAGATGAAAAGTGGGCAATCTTATTCAAAATAAGAATAGCTAGACAAGATAATGAAGAAGTAATGAACTGTTATAAAACTTACTTTTACAAGTCAAAAACAATGAAGTAATGGACTAAAGCAGTGGGAATGTACGTTTAAATTTTATATAAGGGAGTTTCCATCGTGGCACAGCAGAAACGAATCTGACTAGGAACCATGAGTTGAGGGTTTGATCCCTGGCCTCGCTCAGTGGGTTGAGCATCTGGCATTGCCATGAGCTGTGGTGCAGGTCGCAGGATCTGGCGTTGCTATGGCTGTGGCATAGGCTGGCACCTTTAGCTTCGATTCGACCCCTAGCCTGGGAACCTCCATATGTCGCAGGTGTAGCACAAAAAGCAAAATAAATAAATAAATTTATTTGTTTTATATAAGGGTTACTATGTAATATGAAAAGTAAATTTGAAGATAGGTGGAGAATATCATGAAAAACGTTCTGGAGCAGTACATCTCAACTCTGCTGAGACTGTCAGAGATAGCCCTGAGTTGGGTCATACGGTCATAAATGGAGTGGGTTCTCTAATGAATCTCTACTTGGATGCCCTGTTACTCCCCTCTACAGTGTGGGCCTGCCATGGTTAATGCAGCTTCAGGTAGAAGAAGAAAGAATTTACTCATTTTGTCTACTTGTATTACTGTATTTCTTCCTGATTCTGGGGAGGACTTTGAGACTGGAGATGATAATAAAAGAAGTTCCAGCATCTCTGGACATCTTTTATTTGTATTTTGAGGTGTGGTTATGAATTTGTCTAGCATGAGGGTAAGGGGAGGTCAGAGACAGTGGCATGGTTGAGGAGGAAGAAGTTTAAGATTTATGGGGATGTGGTAATTTGCATTTTTCACTTTTCAACAATATGCTTTCAAAATTTCCTAGGTATCATATGTTTCTGACAATTTCAAAAGAACATTTTTTAATCAGCAGATGATAAGTAAATGTAAGAACCTGATTTGCTTCCAACCAACCACAAAACAAGGTTAGTGTCGGGTCATTTGCAATTCTTTACAGCTGTTCCTGGTGTGATGAATAGGTATCTTTGATTTCCAAACTAAAAGATGCAGATGCAGGAGCTCCTGTCATGGCTCAAAAGTAACAGACCTGACTAGTATCCATGAGGACATAGGTTTGATCCCTGGTCTCACTCAGTGGATTAAGGATCCGAAGTTGCTATACTGTGAACTGTGGTGTAGGTCACAGATGTGGCTCAGATTCCATGTTGCTGTGGCTGTGGTGTAGGCTGGCAGCTACAGCTCTCAACCCCTAGCCTGGGGATTTCCACATGTCCCAGGTGTGACCCTAAAAAGACAAAAATCAATCAATCAATCAATCAATCAATCAGATCCAAGTAGTCTTTCTTTGGGGAGAAGATATTTTATCTGGACTTTCTGAAGTTAATATTTCATGAGAGAAACAAGGGTGATTAAAACTTTTATTCTGCTCTCTCCTTACTGATACTTTGCTAGACTATTGATTTTTTTAAGATTGTTGCTATTGCTTAATTAGCAAGAATTTAGAATTTCCTTGTTCTTTATAGGGATAACAATTTATATTCTGGGTATAATTCAGGGAAGACTATGGGCAGTAAATTGTATGCAACTCTTGGGTAAATTTTAAACCAGAACATTGATTTGTGATTACCTTTGGTATCTTAAGACTACTATTAGTATTGTAATAATAATACTCTGATTTATTATATATCTGTGTAGCTAGCACTGCTGGGTACTTCTATTCATGATGTATGACATGTGTTTATGAATAATCCAGGAGTGTTGAGTTACTGTTTTTTTAAAATTCTAGATACCTGGATCATGTTGCTACAAACTCTGACATGCTCATTACTGTATATGCATCCTCCAGCTCTTCTATTTTTGTATTGTGATTACTTAAATGCTTATCTTCCATGTTTAACTTTAAACTTCTTAAGTTCTGTTCACCTTTGCTCCTACAGTGCCTCTGCACTCATAAAAAAAATGCTAAATATTTATTTGGTTAGTGAATGAATATTTCTCTTGCTCTGAATTCTCTAAATAGTAAAATCAAAGAAACAGCATATTTTAAGACCATTAATATGGAAGTAGTTAACTATTCAAAATAAATAGCATAATACCGATAATAACTTGAGCATAACGCCAATATTTTTATATAGAAACAAAACCCTAAAACTACTGTACTCACAGGAATTAATAGTATAACTGTGGCTACCAATTTAACAGAATAATTTTTCCATTGCTGAGCTTGTTAATGAAAAATGCTGCCCTTTTGACTACTGGAATCTCCACAGTGCAAGTGTTTCAAAAGTGTAATGTGTTATCTTACATGAATTTGTATGCTGAATTGTGTTAGGCCTTTTATTGAGGGTGAGTTTCAGACTAGCAGTTTCAAATTACTATCTGTAGTTCTAATGCTGAAATTTGCAAGGGTGTGATTAGGAGAGGGGGGAGCCCTCCAGTGTCGATAATACAAAACGTCAGTGCTGTTAACAATTAAATGTGATAACATTTAAATAATGCACTTCCATTGACACCCAAAGAATAAAATCTAACCATTAGGATGGCATCTAGATAGCAGATGATTTCACAGCAAAGTGCTCAGACCTCCATCAAGTTAAGATCAATAGAACCTAGGTAACTGTGGTAGAGTCAAAGACACGGTCTCGGCTCATGAAAAGCCCTTCTGTGCTAGAGCTATATTAAATTATCACAGCTAATGTAAAATCAAACTTGGTGTAAAAGATAAAAGGTAAAGTTCTCACAAATGATCACTTATCACTCCATTCTGAAATGCATACAGCATTCATTATAGATCGAAATGCCACTCAAATTTCATCATTTAGTCAGGTTTTGAAATAGCCAAACCATTAACAGAAGAGAGTAGCTTTTTATATTTATACAACCAGTGACTAATGAAACATTATACCTTGTGTGAAAAGTGGGGAAAAAAAACCCTTTATTTTGTAATGAACCCAATTGGAGTCCTTTTTAAACACAGCATAATATGGTTTCACTGTTTCATCGAGCCTCTTATTACTCGTGTCAATAATCGTAGGTAAACCACTGTTGAACTTCATAGCATTTATCTAGCAGCATGAATAGCATTAATCTATGGGGTGCTTTTGATGAACTGTAGCTCAAAGAGCAAAGCCAAATATGACTTCTTACAAAGTGCTCAGAGAAGTATTTATTAGAAATATGTCAGCTGCCAACTACCTAAAGGTAACTTGGTTACTTAGGAAACCATGCTGTTGACTGGCTTGTAAACATTGGAAAAACATACAAATTTCCCCCACTTGAATTACTTAAAAAAAAAGACAAACTTTTCATCTAAGTATATTATTTCTTCTGCCACATCCCTTCTAAATCTTTACATTTTTATGTCATATTGCTTTTGACACAATGTGACATGCTATACAACATGCCCCCAGGTTTTCCCCAAAATTGTTAGGTGAGAGAAGCACTTAGAAAGTTGAGGGTGAATCAGACATCACTTCTGTGACTACCGGATCTAAACATCCAGGTCAGCATGAATAGAATCCGTCTCTACTCCTGGATCCTCCTCATAAGGAGCCAACTTATCATCTTGACACACTCAGTGGTTGTTATATTCTCTCTGGCAGTGAGCCTGGTAGGGTGTGTCTACAGGGGGTTACTACATTTAATTCCAATTTATCAGTTTAATTTGATTAGGCTGTTCTTCCCCAAAAGCTGGAACGTGCACAATTCATGAGATGCTAGAAATTACTCTCTTGAGCTCTATTATCTTCAAGACGTTTATATATGGACAGTATGTTCAATGCAAGCCTTCGTTTATCTTCAAGAGAAAAGTGTTAATAAGAACTGAGTGATGATATATACTAAAGCAACTTGAAAATAAGTTGTAAGTTGACTTCATATATTATTCTTTCTCCAATTTTGGCCTATATCAAAGTAAACATCTTGGAAAGAAAATTCAAACAAGATTATTTTCACCTTAAAATCCCCTTACAAAAAAGTAGATTTTATCACCTAAATTCCTTTTTGGAAAAGAATAGAATAAACCTATGCGTATTATAGTATTTTATACTTAGATTCATGAGAAAGATACGAAATAAATGTACCCCTTCGTGATTTCTAAGATCCACTGGATTTATTACAGCATTGCATAATTTTTACACTCATTCAAATACTATAATACTATGTAGAACACATTAGCCCTGAGAAAGGTTTTCTTGGTGAAATATATCAGAAAAAACTTACATTCTCTAATGCTTTTTTCCTCTAGGACTCATGCTCTACTTAGTAAATACACTCTGAGAAGACTTTCAATAAAGAAAACGGACTAATTTTGTTTATTGTGATATTCATCAGCCTCATAAAAGTTCATCTTCATCTACTGATACCTTAAAGCTACGTCAAGAAAAACCTGTCCTGGATTTTGGAGTTAGGAAAAACAAGAGATTCTCCTCAGTCTTGGTTACTGGTATTTCTTATTTCCATTTTTCTATATTTACTCAAATTGTGAGATTATTGTAGAGGAGAAAAAAACGTCTGTGTTTCAAGTCACCTTTCATAAGAAATTAATGCAGTTATCATTAATATTGTACACCTCCATCTTCGCTACATCTCAATGACACGCTATCACTCTATGAAACTAGTATTAGTGATTATAAAGTATATTTTATGATAATACCACCAAATTTAACTTAAGGGAAAATACAGTTTTCATGATTCTGTTTTATAACTAAAAGCATTTATTTGTAAAATGCAAAAAAAGCCATTAATAGGATTTACTAGTCACCACCAAATATTATACAATAAATTTGTAATAAAAAATCTTTTACAAAAATAATTTTTATTTCTAGTATATGCTGTAATTTTTATTAATTTGACTCAAAACATATTAATTGTGACTCTTAGAGACATTTATACTTATGAGAAGTCCTTCTGAAAGAAAAATTGTATAAAGTTGTTTCTTATTCTAAATATTTTGATAAATTTAAGCATTTTTCAGTTCATTCATTCATGTACATATAATGATGTCAAAAAGGTACTCACCATGAACAATGAGAACGTATTCTGCACTGCTTTGGCCAATGGTGTTTGTCGCTTCACATCTATATGTACCATTATCCGTTTTGTTGAGGAAAAGAATATTTAGCTCCCTACCACTCACAACCATTCGGTCAGGATCTGGTAATTCTCCACCATCCTTTGTCCACAAAACAGGTTCTGGCCTATTGGATTTAAACATGCATACAGACAAAAAATATACAAAATGTTACATATTTTGTGAATTAAATAAATCCAGCAATTTATAAATATTTAATACCCATTTTTGTGGCTAACCATGTGCTAACATCTATAAGGTACCAAGAGCATCATAATTCGCTCACTCAGACCATTTGGAGTTATGGAAAGTATAATTTAATTCTATTCTTAACTAAGCAGACATATATTAAGGAACTAATTTTTTGAGTTCTTATAGTATTACTGATCAGTAGCAATTCCTGTGGCCCAGATTCCGTGGCTAAATGGCTCTACACCTGCTGGTCTCTGGAGGAATGCCTTTGGGCTACTGGAGCAGCATTTCACTGAAGTGCTTGGAATTACATATTTGCACTTGGGTTCACCACTGTGGCACAGCTTTGCCTGAAACCACTGGAAACTATCCTACTTACCTTTCCTGCTTTCTCATCCCCCTAGAGGCTTTTTTTTTTTTTCCTGAAAATTCTTTTTTCCCCCTAGTTTTATTGGGATATGATTAACACATAACACTGCATTGGTTTGAGGTGCACAATATGATATTTGATATACCTACATGCTGCAACGTGATGACCACAATAAGTTTAGTTAACATCTATCACCTCACATAGTTAAGTTATAATTTTTTTTCTTGTGATGAGAACTTTTAAGATCTACTCTCTTAACAAATTTTTAATATATAATACAGTTTTATTAACTACATCTCCAGAACTTATTTATTTTATAACTAGAATTTTGTACCTTGTGAGCACCTTCTCCTATTTTCCTTACCGCCTATACCTGTCTCTTGCCACTCAACATTGTACCAGAAGTCCTAGCCATAGCAATTAAGCAGGAAAATCAATAAAATCATCCGAATTGTAAATGAAGGAGTAAAACTCTCTTTATTGGAAGATGATATGCTGTTATGTATAGGAAACCCTAAAAATTCTACTAAAAAATGGTTGAAAATTAATAAAAATGGTTAAAATTAATATATGGATGGTTAAAATTAATAAATGGTTAAAATTAATGGTTAAAAATGGTTAAAATGGTTAAAAAATGGTTAAAATTAAAAAATGGTTAAAATTAATAAATTAATTAAAATGTTTAAAATTAATAAGTGAATTCAGTAAAGTTGAAAGATACAAAATCAATATATAAAAATTGACTGATTTCTATATACCAAAAATAAAATATCAGGAACAGAAATTAAGAAAAAAAATCTGTTCACAATTGCACCAAAAATAATAAAATACTTAGAAAAATAAAACCTAACCAATGAGGTGAAAGATCTGTACACTGAAAACTATAAGGCATTAATGAAAGAAATTAAGAGGATGCATAAATGGAAAAACAATATGCTCATAGATTGAAATAACTAATATTAAAGGTACATATTACCCAAAGCAATCTACAAATTCAATACAATCCCTATCAAAATTCCAATGACATTTTTCATATAAAAAGAACAAATAATCCTAAAATTTGTTGGAACAACAAAAGGCCCCAAATAAGCAATCAATCTCGAGAAAGAAGAAAAAGCTGGAGATTTTATGCTTCCTGATTTGTAAATGATATTTCAAAGGTACAGTAATTAAAACTGCAATATTGACAAAAATATAGACAAATAGATCAATGGAATGGAATAGAAAGCTCAAAAGTAAACCTATACATAAATGATCAATTAATTTTTCACAAAGGACACAAGAATGGGGAAAGGACAGTCTCTCAAATAAACGGTGCTGGGAAAACAATGGTGACATAAGAAAGAATGAAGGAGTTTGTGTTGTGGTACAGTGGAAATGAATCCAATTAGGAACAATGAAGTTGTGAGTTTGATCCCTGGTCTTGCTCAGTGGGTTAAGGATCTGGCATTGCTGTGAGCTGTGGTGTAGGTTGCAGATGTGGCTCAGCTCATGCACTGCTGTGGCTGTGGCACAGACCAGCAGCTGCAGCTCTGACTGTATCACTAGCCTGGGAAACTCCATATGCTGAGGATGCAGCCCTAAAAAGAAAAAAAAAAAAGGAATGAAACTGGACCTCTATCTAACATCATACATAAAAACCACCTCAAAGTGGATTAATATCTTGAGTATAAGACCTAAAAATCTAAAACAGGAAAGAAGCTCCTTGGCATTGGTCTTGGCAATGATTTTTTGGATTTGACACCCAAAGCAAGGGCAACAAAAGCAAAAATAAACAAATAGAATTATGTCAAATTAAAAAGCTTCATCACAGCAAAGGAAATCACTTTAAAATGAAAAAGCAACCTACGGAATGAGAGAAAATATTTACAAATCTTGTATCTTGGCAAATAAGATAAGGGGTAAACATTGAAAATAAACTCATACAAGTCAATAGCAAAAACCAACGTAATTAAAAACAAAGTACCTCAAAAGACATTTTTACACAGAAGACACACAAATAGATAAAAGCACATAAACAGATGCTCAGCATCACTAATAATCAGGGATATGCAAATCAAAATCATGAGATAACATTTATACCTATAAAAGAGCTATCTTCAAAAATTCAAGAATAAAAACTTGGAGAGGATGTGGAGAAAAGGGAAACCTTGTACTCTTTTGGTGGGAACATAAATTGGTGCAACCGCCATGGAAAACAGTATGGACATTCCCAAAAAACTAAAAATAGAACTACAAGAGTCCCCGTCATGGTTCAGCGGAAACAAATCTGACTCGTATCTATGAGTATGCATGATCGATTCCTTGCCTCGTTCAGTGGGTTTTAAGGATCCAGCGTTGCTGTGAGTGGTGGTGTAGGTCACAGACATGGCTCAGATCTGGCATTGCTGTGGCCATGGCATAGGGCAGTGGCTAGAGCTCTGATTTGAACCCTGGCCTGGGGAACCTCCATATGCCAAGGGTTTAGCTCTAAAAAGACAACAACAACAACAAAAAAACCCAGAACTACCCTATTGTCAATTCCACTTGTAGGGGTATATATCCAATGGAAAAAAAATCTCTATTTCAAAAATACCTGCACCTATTTTCATTTTAATATTATGTAAAATAGCCAAGACATGAAAACAAGTAGACAAACTAATGGATAAGATAGAGAAAATATATACCACATGGAATGGCATAATATTCAGCCATAAAATGTAAGGAAATACTGCCATTTGTGACAACATGGATGGCACTGGAGGGCATTATTCCAGGTGAAAAAGTCAGACAGAGAAATATATATACTACATGATTTCATCTATATGTGGAATCTAGAAACAACTGAACTTATAGAAACTGCTAAGTCTTTTTTTCTTTTCATGAGCTAAACACCCACAGAGTCTACTTTTTAAAATTTTTTATAATGATTTTCATTTTTTCCATTATAGCTAGTTTACAGTGTTCTGTTAATTTTCTACTGTTCAGCAGGGTGACCCAGTCACACCTACATGTATATATTTTTTTCTCACATTATCATGCTCCATCATAAGTGACTAGATATAGTTCCCAGTGCAGGATCTCATTGCTTATTCATTCCAAAGGTAATTGTTTGCATGTATTAACCCCAATGGCAGGTCTCTTTTAATCAAATACTTGCAAAAATTCTCAAAACATACTTTAGGGCAGAGAGGATAAATTAATCATGGATTTCTGTCTTCAAAAATTTCAGTCTTGTATAATTATTAATTATAGGAATGGTTATAACATCAATCACCATGTGTTGTTAAATAGTAGTTATCCTAGATACTTTACGTAAATTTTCTATAATCCTCATAAGAACACTTTGGTGGGTATCACTTTAAAAAATTTAATGCAGATAACAACATAGAAGATTAGAGATAGATATATTCAAGCCATGATCTGACTCCATAGTTACTGCTTTATCTACTACCTCTTGTGTTCTAATATGATGAATATTTGCCCTAATTCTTCTTCTTTTTTTTTAATCTTTTTAGGGCTGCACCTGCAGCATATGGATGTTCCCAGGCTAGAGGTCAAATCAGAGCTGTAGCCACCAGCTTACACCACAGCCACAGCAACGCAGGATCTGAGCTGCTTCTGCGACCTACACCACAACTCATGGCAATGCTGGATCCTTAACCCATTAAGTGAGGCCAGGTACTAAACCTGTGTCCTCATGGATGCTAGTCAGATTCGTTTCCGCTAAGCCAGGACAGGAACGCCTCCCTAGTTCTTATATGTCAACATTTTAAAGTTTAAACATGATTTTGTAAATTATTTTCAAAAAAGCTTTAATATTTGTTTATTTTGGTGGAAACATTGAACTTTTGTTCAATTTTGAACAAAACATTGAACTTATGTTTCAATTTTTTTCTTATATCCAATATTTGTTTGCTACTATTTGAATTTACTAATTCTTATTGTAAAACTGATACCCTGGATAATCTTGGAACATGCATATCCTTAACATTCTTTGAAGAAAAAATTGGCACAATAAAATGCTGACTTACTGCATATAACTGGGATATTAGAAATTGTGTCCTATCTACAAAGCCCCATAAGTCCAACATTAAAATAACAGCTATATTTAGGATAATTTGAATTTTAGAAGATTCATCCTTAAAATACTACTCAACAGAAGTATTTTATTATAAGAGGCAATACTTTCGTAATGTATAAGTCAGAATTTTTGAATACACAGGCATATAATTATATGCATATACCTATACATTTCTATACATGAAATTATACCTCCCAAATCCAAATTGTCATAATTTTTTCTCTTTTAGTGTTCATAAGCTTTCACTCTCATCTTAAAGCATATGGATTTGTAAATATATAATTGAATTTAGATATATATTTTAGATATATAATTTAAAATGAAGTAAAAGATCTGGAAAAATCCTTCAAATTGCCAATCTGTATTTTAAACACTTTTTTTTAAGATAATTCTCTTTTAGGAAACAATGAAAAAAGACCTGAAAAAATGGTTAACAGAATATTGTATCAGTATAACTCACTGCTGACACTGAACATTGCAGGATTCTTGATCCTACTCTGTACGATAAATCTCAAGGTGGCAAAGAAAGTTAGCACCATAAGGTGCAATTTTAACAAATGGGGGTTAAAGATCACATATCGATTAAAAACAGCCTACACATATTCCAATTAGTACCTAAAATGTTCAACCTTCTTAATATCACCATAAAAATATTAAGTGATTTAGCAAGTCTTGATACAATTTGTGTTTCATCTTAATAAAGAGGGCCCCTAGGCTTTCTCTAATTGGAACCCAGAAATGATTGAGTTTCTTGCTGCAAATGAATAACAATCTTCCCTGCTGTTCAGGCAACCAAAGATCATTTTAAAAGTGGTTCTAGTCTGCAGTTTCTATGTGATAAAGCTGAAAAAGTGTAGGAGGCAGACACCAGGAACAACAGGACAGTGACCCAGCATCAGGCATGAGTTAACACTGTATAACTCTACAGCGAGAATATTAAGATAGTTTCTTTTAAAAGCCCAAATAATTAAAAGTTGAAAATCTGGACGAGATGAAATCTGCTGCAGTTTTCTACCAAATCTATTAGGCTAAAAAAACGTTTTGTTTTCTTATGCACCTAAAGATATTTGTGTAGCACTTTCTTCCTAGGGCAAGCAGAAAACAACATGAAAACAAATGTGAAAAAAGAAACTAATTATACTTGTATATTTATTCTCTTGTCTTCTAAGGTCTTAATGAAGCTGGTTTTATCTTAGACTTTTAAAAAACTTTTTTATTGGAATTTCCACTGTGTTGCAATGGGTTCAGAATCTGGCTGCAGTGGCTAGGATTGCTGTGGAGATGTGGGTTTGATCCTCAGTGTAGAACAGTGGGTTCAAGTATCTGGCACTGCCACAGCTGCAGTGTAGTCGAAGCTTCCACTGGGATTCAGTCCCTGGCCTGGGAACTTCTGCATGCTGTGGGTACAGCCAAAAAACAAAACAAAACAAAACAAAGCAAGGAGTTGATAATTTTTGTTTTGTTTTGTTTTAAATATCTAATAGGAGAATCTCTGTAACCTGTAATACCTTTTTATTTACAAATCCATGTTGGAAGGACGTGCAGCAACTCTCTCCCACCTACCAGTTTATTTAACAATTGAATTAGATATAAATAGAATTACTAAAATCCGCTGACACTCTTTAGTTAGTTGTTGAGGCATTTATTCTGTAAAATTATGCTATGGTAACAATCCCTCTAATTCTCCCAGCAGTGTATGGAATTATTCACTCCCTAGGTATTGATGAGAATAACTATTGATGAGACTATTGATGAGCTTTGCTACGTAGCTCCCATTCTCCTTTTTAGGCTCATGCTTGAAAAGAATAAAAGAATACGCAGTTTAGTTACAGAAATGTCAGTCTCACAATATAGATCCCCTAAGGAAAGCATTCTCCTAGTATCCTTGCGAAAGTAGACAGGAGTAAAATTTAGTCTAAAATTTGGTACGGATACACTCTCCAGTCTCTTCTTTTTCCCAAATGGCTATATTCCCTTTGAAATCTACAGTGTATTTTCCATCATAAGCACAATGCATGTTGTGTCCTAATACTAAAATTAGTCTCATGAAAATTAACCTACTTTCTCTAGATAAAAAGAAAAAAAAAGTCACTGTGATAGCATTAAAGAAAATATCTTATTTTGGCTCAAGAGAAAAAGGAAGAAATTTATAATTACATAAATCTTACACTTCCTTTAATATAAGACAGAATCATGAACTTATAGTTAATAACTTGGGGCCTTATGCACTTATAGGACACATGAGGATGACTACTGCCTTTATTTCAATTTATAAATTCCACAGGTGGCAGTAGATGTGACTGAATATTCAATACTGAGGATTTTTTAAAGCCTAATTACCCTCTTCTTACGATATTTTCATTATAAAGTGAAAGAGGTGCTAGGAGTTATGCAAACATCTAGATTTCTTTTTTCTCTTTTAAGCAAAAACTCTTAAATCAAGAAATTATACTGTAGGGTCTGTATACAAAAACCTCAGTGTTTATGCTATCAAATTTTTAGAGAAATGGAGGAGAGAGATTAAATGCAATATTTGACAAGTAGGTTTGAAACTGGGTTCAAGTATAGAATTTTACATTTACTGGGTTCCCAAAGGGAAGATTCTGAGAGAATCTAGTGGAGGCAATTTCAGCTGGGTAGAAGAAGACTGAATTCATAAACCACAGTCCTAACACTGTCAACTAAGTGAGGAAGAAGAAAAAGGGAAAATAGGATAAGAATTAGAAGCTAGGTCTGCTTGCTCCTGTTTTAAAATTTAAAATATAAATACAAAGGCAGTTCAAGGAGTAGTCTTTCTAAAAACTGTGAAACCAATCCAAAATATAATTTTGTAAAGGGTCTCTGTTGGAAGCAAAGAATGTGGCTAAACAGAAAGGAACTGAAAGGATTACTTATGGCATTATTTATTACTTCGATCATTTCAAATTTAAAGACACATAAATGGCTATGTTGTTAATGAGGATCAAAGGAAGTGTTTTTGAACACAGTTGGTAAGTGACATTCTACATATATTCAAAGGTATATTCTTAATTATTATAAAAATATTGATCTAGGCCCTTGGAGAACACATAAAGCTGTGATTTTTCTTCAGATTTGATTGTTGTGCAACTTAATTGTAACAAAATTTGTTTTCCTTTCATTCCTGATATTGATTTTGTACTTTTCATGGGAGTGATTCTTAAAATATCAAATAACTTTCACTAATAGCTAGGTTAACTTATCACAATTGAGGTTCATTTGAAAAGATAACCAATCGAAACATTTATGTTTCTGTCTTTCTAGATATAGTCTTGCTTAAAGAAAACAAAACTTCAATGAATCTCATTGGGCTTAATTACCAGAAAATATCCTATTCTTACACTTATATCTTAAGACAGATAAGAGATCAACGAATATTTTTGTTCTTGGTAATTAAAGTATGCTTATATATTCTAGACTGCATACTTCATAAGTTTACACAATTATCATCTCATAATTATCTATATAATTACTGCTACTTTTTCTTTTTTTTTGGCCTTTTGTCATTTTAGGGCCGCACCCACGGCACGTGGAGGTTCCCAGGCTAGGGTCTAATCGGAGTTGTACCCACTGGCCTGTGCCACAGCCACAGCAACGCAGGATCCCAGCCGCGTCCTACACCAGAGCTCATGGCAACGTTGGATCGTTAACCCACTGAGCAAGGCCAGGGATCGAACCAGCAAGCTCATGATTCCTAGTCGGATTCGTTAACACCTGCGCCACGACGGGAACTCCTCAATGCTACTTTTGAACCAGGAATTACAAGGGAAATAAAATAAAATAATATCTATTATTTGTGATATTATGTTTTAGTAGTTTATATAATATATATGTAATCAAACATAACATTTAGCAGGACATAGTGGCATAAATAAGTTATAAAACATCATAAAGATTCACCACACCTATATCAGTCACTTTTGCAAAAGGATATATGAAAGATACAACTTGTCTCACGTCTTTAATTATGGTAGGATTTTGAGTGGTAGAAATTGCAGATGACAGCTCAGCAAGAGTCACAATCCTGATTAAGATGCTTGCCTTCCAGAGGCCATGTTGCTGAAGAGATGAATTTAAATATGGTGAATGCCAGGAAGCAGTATACAGTAAATGGGTAGTATTTTTAGTGGCTATGATAAATTAAGAAGGGCACAGTTAAAAGTATTTGATATGATAACTCAGTTGGGAGTAATAAAATCAAAAGCCAAAATGTAAGTGGATATTAAGGAACAGCACCAAATATGTTCATGAGAAGCTTAGTGTAAGACAAAGTTTATGGAACATAAAGCTGAATATAAAAAAGTACTATTTTAGTTTTAGATTAGAAAACTAATGATGCCATCAATACAGAATACAGAATAAAATGTGGTAGGAACATGCTGGTCATAAGAGTATGAACGAAAGCAAAGGAAGTGCTAGAATATATTTGGGAATTCCCGAGTGGCATAGTGGTTAGGCATCTGGCATTGTCACTGCTGTGACTCAGATCACTGGTGTGATGTGGGTTCAATCCCTGGCCCAGGATTCCACATGCTGCAAGTGTGGCCAATAAAAAAGAAAGTGATATAATAAAATTAAGAAACATATCTCCATCAAGCAAAAGGAAATGAAATAGAAATTAAAGCAGAGAGCCTGACTGGAATTTTTTACAGAGAGATTGGAGCCAAGCAAGTGTCCACACTTAAGAGAGAAAGCAAAAGAACAGATCACCAAATATCTTGGGATACTCTTTACACAGGAGATGAGAAAAGAAAGACAATGAAGTCCAATATGTCCTAGAGAAGTCAAAAGAAATTAATGTTACAGAAACAAGAAAGAAAGAATCTCTTTTAACATTCACTGACCTACGTATGTACATTTATAATCTATTCAATAGCTTGACCACTCAGGTCCCCAGACCTCTCATATCCGATAATTATTTTGTTAGCCTTACTCAGCCATAAACACACACTAAACTTTGTCATCACCGTTTCACTTTCTTAAATATTCCATTTTTTTCAATTACAGCCTCCCATCTTTTTAGCTCACTATGCAGCTCATCATCAAAACACTAACATTACTAATGAACCCATCATTTACCTTCATTCTTCAATCCCTTCCCCCTTTAATTTTCTCTTTAATCAGCATTACTATGCAACCTATACATTTTTGTTTTCCCATCCATTGGTTAATTCCCAACCCTGCTGGACCCAACTTGTTCATCTTCTTTGTGTTTTTATCAGAACATCTAAACTGAAAAAAAGAGGAGAAGGTAAATGTTTTACTTGTTGTTTTATAAATACTTTTCTTGAAATCATCATGCAAGAATGTACCATGACAAGCATTGAAAGGCAATTTTAAAGCAAAATAAATATCATTTATATGTCTTTGAGTAGTTCATGATTTTAAGAAAAATTTTTTGATTTTCTGGTATGTGGTATGCCTCATGTATTATCATAAATGTTTTTCTGGTATGTGGTATGCCTCATGTATCATCATAAATGTTGAAAATATGATTAAATCTACACATTTCTTCTTTCCATAACTCTTTAATGTAATATTTAAAACATTTATTTTTGCAAAATCTATATTTTTATATAATTAGTATCATCATTTGTTAAGTTGGCTCTGTCCTAACATTTCAAATATTTATTTAGGGTTGGAATAATACAGTGAGTAAAAATAAAATTGATGCTTGAAGAAATTATCCAGATAAAGAAAAATTCTTTAACCATTTCACTTTTAAATAAGTAATTTTCCATTGTGTTTCTAGCCTGTTGCAGTTATTTGTATTGATTCATTTAAGAAATATGTCTTTGTGTATTTGTGTGTGTGTGTGAGTGTGTGAGAGAAAGAGTAAAATGATTCTGTAGCTTTTATCCTCATTGTTCTCTACTCCCTTCTGATTTTACTGGTTTCTGGAATGTGTTCTTCAATCTCTTGCTATATCCTGATAATTTGTAAAGGTTAGTCTTTGCCCAGAATAGGTATGCTAGAAAAGCGATGCTTTTTCCCGGTATTTGCAGCTTGAGAATCCCAGTGATTCCTGGTGAAATGCTCAATAAGCCCCTACTCAAATATCACCATCAGTACTTCTGCCTGATAGTGTCAAAGGTGTTTATGCAGTAATAAATGAAGTCAGTTTGAAGTGGAATATCAAGCCTACTTATTCCATTACCTTGCAAGTTGAAAGTCTGATTCTGAATTTACCCACTCGTAAATTCCTGAAATCAGCTATTACACTAGTATAGCATCAAGAAGGAGGAGTCTCATTACATTAAAGATTAGATTTAGATGAGACAATAACAGCAATGTTAACTTCATCATTAGATGTAAAGCCTCACTACAAATAAGAGATGGATTTCTTCTAGCCTGATGAATCTGAGCATATGCTACTCGTATCTAATTTTTTTAAGGTACTTCTTCCCTACAAGTTTAGAAGCTTGTAGCAGAAATAGAAAATAACCTATATGCAAGACATAAGTACTCTCTAGATGACTTGAAAATAATGGTGTTTTTGAGAGTGTCTGAAATCCTGGACCATTTTTCACTGCTAAGATAGTGTTCATTGATGATTATTTTAACACTTTTGAGAAACAAAGCATTCAACTACAAACTGTATAATTCCAGCCAATTTGTGGCACAACAGATAAAAGATTATCCCCAGAAAAGATAAGGTGGCTATGATCCTGAAGGAGTGACAGATTTGAGTACTGAAGGAAAACTATTCAAGATTGTAACAAATGCTTAAACTAATCCCTCAAGGATTTTATGCTAAAGCAAAACAATTACCCAAGCCTTATCTATACTTAACATTATTTTACTTTAGTAAACAAAGAATATTAAGTCTTGGTTAAAAGATCAAGAAATCTTGAAAAACATTCATTCCCTCATCCAGGCAATAAGTTCCTTTGTATATATATATTAAGCTTAAAATCGCTATGATACTTTTAAATATAATTTCTCAAGAAAATATTGATTTCCATTTATTTGAAACTTAGTAACTCATTGAAACCACCTTTGACTAAGCTAGACTTTGTTGCTTTTCATGTCTTTGTAAATTAAGAACATATGAGTCTGAGTTTCTCAGAATCTGCCACTTTATCAACTTGTGTACATTACAAGGACAATTTGATACCATATAAAACGGACCTACAAGCACCTAATGCCTGAAAACCTTTCAGATGCCTGAAAACCTTTCAGTTCAAGGGCACGTTGACATGGAGTGCTATTTTCCATAAAAGAGTTACTTTACAATCCATTACTTTCACTACTATAAAATTGTGCTAATTAACCTTATAAGATCTAATACTTATGTTAAACACTGTGTCACCATTACAGAACTGCTTCTGCTCTTTGCTTGTTTCTTTTCTAATATTAAAATCAGTGGTCTTGGAAAAGTAAAAGTAAAGTGTACATCATATATCTGGTAGCTGGGGAATTAAATGCTCCATGTAAGTAAATGCTGAAGATAATTGAAATTTAAGATTAAAACATTTGCAAGTATATTTTAATCATTTGGATGAAATCCTTCTCATAGGATCAAACTTTTCTGCATTATTAAACAGAACATACTTAATGTCATTCAACTGGTTTTCTCGAATTAATATCTCTTCAGTTTGAGCATAGAGTTCTCAGCAGTGATGGTTTTAGAGGAATTGAAGTGATGAGGACTAGCATGTTTGTTCCCTGAATGTCCCCAAGACCCCTCTTCACCAAAGCTGGTGTTAATGTAACAATCCTCAAATCTTTTGAAATGTGACCTATAGTAAAAAATATATTTTGCAGCTTTATAAAATCCACAAACATATACACACGGGAAATAAAAGCTTGCTCATTCTAACACACTGTAATATTTTTTCCTCCTTCCTTTCCTATGCTACTATTTTCTGTTTGATTTTTGATTTTTGAAAAGGGGCTTTAAAATTAATCTCATGATTCATTAATAAGCCACAACAAGCAATTAGTAAAATATTACCTTTGTGACCCAGAGTGAGAGTTCCTGTGACCTGTAGGTCTTTTTGTCCCTATACTGCAAAGCTAATATATTTATAATCGTGCTTCTTTATGGGCACCTCACTATGTTTATCTCTGTACTTGTAGTTTTAAGTCATGGTGCTGAAATCCTGCACATCTCACCATTTTAGAAACAACTGTTGGTCATAAGTCACGAGAATCACTGCTCTTTTCTCCTGCCTTTTTTATTTTGTCTGTCTTTCTCTTTTCTTGGAACCATCCCAGAATTTTCTGGTACTTTGAATTTGAAGGAATTGGGCTTTAAGGCCATCAACAATTACTGGCAGATTCATCCTATTTTTTAATAATATTTATTTTTTCCATTATAGTTGGTTTACAGTGTTCTGTCAATTTTCTACTGTACAGCAAAGTGATCCAGTCACACACACACACACACACACACACACACAAACACACACATATACACACATACACATTCTTAGATTATCCCTATTTTAATTGGAGGCAGTTATAAATATTCATATTTTCTACAACTTGGGAAACTGCTGTTTAAATTTTTTTTCAAACATTGAAGGTTAGGGGTTCCTTTATAAATGAGATTATATCTGGAAAAATGATTCAGTATACTTTGTAAAAAATACATATAATGCTAGAAAATTTCTTTAGATTATTTGAATAAATGGCTTTCTAAGGAATATGAATTTTATCATTTTCACCATTAATTGAAATAATACCAAATATTTATAGTGATTCTGAAATAATTTTCTCATATTGTCTCCGTATATTATACAAAAACTATAGTCAAAGTATTTACCAGAAGCACAAAATAATGCACTGGTGATCACTAGAAGGATATTAATTTTAATATTATGACATAAATTATGGGAAGAAATTGCAAAGAGAAAAAACAAAACTTACTGAATGGCACTTGTTGAGCAATGGGGTAATGTGTTCTTTAGTCAAGGATAAAGTGTAATATTTCAGCTCTTTTAAATGTTAAGATTGATTTCTGTTTCTGCATTTTTCCTACAATTACCATTTAAGGACTGTTTTTATATAAACACAAACGCAATGTTTATAGATTTTAAAGAGGAAAATGCTTAGATGCAACCTCATAACTAATATATTAAAAAACATCACAGATTTTAAAATCCATGAGCCCAAAAGTGCATGTCTTAAAAATCTAGTCAAGTCTGTGATAGCATTACTCTACAATGGTGTCTTAAACACACAGCGATATTTTAGTGGTAGAGTTTCGCACGGAACATCTACATAATCCCTCAGAATAATAGCTTTGTTGTTGTTGTTGTTGTTGTTGTTGTTGTTGCCAGAAAATTGCTTACCTGGAAATGTTCAAGAAGTACATTTCCTCTATGGATCTATAATCATGATTCTGCAAGCTCGTGTGGGACTTTCACAAGACATAGGAACATTTAATTGAAAATGATTGCGTGCCCAACACACTACAAATACCCAGGCTAAATAGCTGCAGCAGAGATTACCACGAGTCAGCTTCTAGTTTCAAAAAAAAAAAAAAAACAAATATATTCGGTCTCATTTCCAAGACAACTACCTGTGTGTTTACAGAGAGTCAACATGTGGTTAAATTCTGAAGCCATGAGATAGAAGAAAAAGACCATATGTGCCTCAAAAAGGAAACTCATATGGAGTTCCCTTTGTAACTCAGTGGTTAACGAATCTGACTAAGAACAATGAGGTTGTGGGTTAGATCCCTGGGCTAAGGATCCGGCGTTGCCCTGAGCTGTGGTTCAGGTTGCAGACGTGGCTCGGATCCCATTGCTGTGGCTGTGGCGAAGGCCAGCAGCTACAGCTCCTTTTAGACCCCTAGCCTGGGAACCTCCATATGCCGCAGGTGTGGCTCTACATAAAGGCAAAAAGACAAAAAAAAAAAGAAAAAAGAAACTCATATGGAAAACACACACATGGATATAGGTTTTTTAATTATGAAAACTTAGAGCTAATTTCCCAATGTTATTACTTTGAAAACATTTTAGGAAAAAAAACTGACTACTTTGCCTTTAATTTTTAATTAATTAATTTTGACAACTTTATATCTTTCTAGCTGTCAGAACACAAAAGGGAGAAACAATTTAAATGCTCTATAATCTTTGCCATCTAAAGGCTGCCTTTGAGAGTGTATGTATATAACACGTTACTCGTTATGTTTATTCCAGCAGTTGTTTTGGTGATATATTAAGCATAGTATTTGACAAGAAAGACATACTTTTGAGGAGTGTTTTCACTGAACTTCCTGCTTATTCTGTTTACCCTGTAAGGCCGTGTCCTACATTCTGTTACACTGGTATTACATTTGCTCGGGTATTGCTTTATAGTTATAACCTTCAGTCCTAATCTTCTCAAAGATATATAAAATTATGAATAAAATATAATTAGCTTTCTAATACATTTAAATGAATTAATAATAGAATATTATTATGCATATAAGCATAAAATCTAGGCAGAACTATTTATAGATGTATTTTTAGATTCTTTAGACAATATTTAGATATGCTGATACATTTTTGACTCACAATTGATAAACTTTTACAACTGTTTGATTAAAATACAGCCATTCCTAGAAGTTTGTAAGAACTTTCTCATTCCTGCCAACTTCTCCAAGTTATTTTGAAATGTCACTAAGATAGGATAAATGAAAACATGGTTTTAAATAAGAAAACATAACCATCTGTGTTAAAATTTAAAAGGGTCTTTGTAATGCCAATTCTACCATTTATCAGCTGCATGGATAGAAAAGGTCATATAAACTCCACAAGCCTTATTGTCTTTATCTACAAAATGAAAACAATTATTTGAGTCTTTGTTAACCTTTTATAACAAGATATTTGTGTGGTTAAAATAACACAAGCATGAGTGAACTTGGAAACCTATGCCAAAACAAGGTCTTATATACATCATAGACCCTGGATTCTCAACCACTCCTGGGCCAGGATATTCACTTAGTTTTGCTTAAAACCTGCCAGATCTCCTGCTTTGGTTTTCTGTCAGAACTAGCTAAACGGTTAATCTCTTTCATCCCAGCTGAACTCCTTGCAGTACAGTCTTTTCTACATGTGTGTAACCAGATTTCATTCTCTATACTTTCCTGTCATTTCTAATTGTTATAAAATTTTTTTCTACCTTAACTATATGGAGGGGCTATTCCTATGTCTTCGGACCTTCTCATTTCTAGCTATATTACATTCTACCCCCAACAAGGATTCATGCCTCTGTCCCTCTTCTCTACAACTTACTATTATTCTTTAGCCTCAATCAAAATAGCCAGGTTTCTCTGCCAGTTCTGCATAACTTTAATCCAAATTCCTTTGCTGTTCAAACTCGCTTTGGAAAGTCCAGACTGTTATCCTAGAATGTGTTTATTCTGCCTAGAACTTTAAATTTCAGAGCCGTGGAAGAAATCTGAGATAATAACTCAATTCCCAAGGTCGCCATAGTAGCCCAATATTAGCATATGTATTAAATATGTAATTAGGACTTCTGAGTCTAAAACTTGGTGAGATACATTGTATGTAATACTTTGACAAAATAACGTCATTATCCTTATAACAACTATTTATTATGAAATATTCTGGAGACAGAAATAGCATGCATTTTTTCACTAATATTTAAAACAACTTGTTTCTTAGGTTTTATATTTGCAATTTTTTTTTTTTTCTATTTTTAGGGCCACACCTGTGGCATATGGAAGTTCCCAGGCTAGGGGTTGAATTGGAGTTGTAGCCGTGGCCTATACCATAGCCATGGCAATGCGTGATGCGAGCTGCAACTGCAACCTACACCACAGCTCATGGCAACACCAGATCACTTAACACAGTGAGTGAGGCCAAGGATCAAACTCGTATCGTCAAGGGAACTAATTGGGTTCGTTACCACTGAGCCACAACAGGAACTCTTATTTTCTTAATTCCAGAGAATAAAAAATACTTGGTATGTTTACATTGGTAAACTGTGGATTTGGGGTTGAAAATATGGGTCCATATAGATTCATTGTAATAAATTCACAACTGTTGTGATGATTGTCAATAGTAGGGGGAGGTGCACATGAGTAGGGTGGGAGGGTATATGAGAATTCTCTGTACTGTCCACTCAATTTCATTGTGAACCTGAAATTGCTATAAAAAGTAAAATTTATTAATTGAAAAGAAATTTTGGTGTGGTTATGTGACTTGCTCAAAACCCCTCACACCAGAGATGTTTAGATTCATAATTCAAATCTACTTCTATATTTCTCTTTCTAAAGAACCACAGAGCTTTTTTGTGCCTCAAAGTGTGGCCACTTAAGCATCATAACTGAGCATAAACACAGACCTTGATGATTAATTAGATGACTTTCCATAGCATAGATGGCAGGAAAGAGACAAACATTGTAGAATTAGCATCTACTAGGCAATAGGTCAAATCATACAAAATTTCTCATATATCTTTTTCCAAAATTTGTAGAAGGAAGGATCAAAATGAAGTCTCTATTGCTTAGAGCATTCTCTAAAATGGAGCCTAAAGGCCATTAAGGAAGTGTGACTTATGCATGTCTTAGCCTGAGTGGAATCTGACTTTTTGATATCTTATTGTCTAATGAAGGGTTCCACATCAACTGCCAGGAACTCAAGATATTTATTGGACTGTTACCCTAAAATATCTCGTGGCAGCCTATCTACTTGTTGTACTACCCTAAAATAATGTGTGATTCCTTGAGGACAAATAGTTCCTGATTCACATTAGAGTCATTCACAATTTGAACCAGGCAACTTTTAACAGTCTCACGGCATTATGACTTTATAAGCCCCTGACTTCTTCTTTTCCCTTGAACACTCTTTTAGATTAACAAGAATTTGTGTCTCCTGAATTGCAATTCTTAAGAGCCCCCCAAAACTATTTTATTATTTTTAACCTTCTGCATTGTTCTTTTGGCTGACAAATTCATATTTTGTTCTGTTTTGGGCTAAAACATTTCACTCTGGATAGCTTTCCTTCATAAACTACTGGTTTGTTTTGTCATTTTTTCTGGCTGTGACTAGATTATACAGCAATTAGTGAACAATCTATGTTTTGTAAAAAGGTACATATTAAGCTAAGAAAACAGACTTGATATAAAAGTGTTTTCCCTTAATTTGCATCTCATTTTTAATCTCCATTATGCTAACAGGAAAATGCATCAGTGTGTCCTTATCAGATTTCTCCTTAAATTCTAGATAATTTTGAAAACGGAAGTATAAGTTTTCCTCTAAAATGCCTCACTACTCGTTATATGATATGTGATCAGTCTTCCTAAAGATTTAAATTTTTCCTTTTACAGAATAGTGATGTTATGTGCAAAGCAATTACATATACTAGATTCATGATAAGAACATACTAAAAAATGTTATCAGAGAACTAAATGCAGAATAAGCATAATGCTGGATATACAGATAAATGTATCAATACCTGTAATTATCTTCTTTCAGAGAATAAAAAATAAATGTACATTTATTTGACTAAAAATGTCCCATTGCTTTTCTGAAATAAATTTACAAAGCAGTGAACACTGGATTAACATGAATGATCATTCTTTAGCTGTAGCATCTGGGGGCAACTCCACACCTTTTAAGGTCATAATTTTAATGTGATATAACAGCTTTCTCCCCTTTCTATTTTTATAAATGGAGAATGTTGCTGCCTGAAAGCTGTCTGGGAATTAAGCCAAAGAAAGAAGAAGGTTACAAAAACTCCGGGGACTTGAAAGAAAAGTGGCTGGCATTAGCTTGGGCCTCACTTTAAACTAAAATTAAAACAATAGACAGACATGTACAGTAATCTCTCTTTTAAAGAAAGAATAGAAAGCCTTTATAGTAATGTCAAGAGGAACAATTTGGTCCTGGCCCAAGGTATGCAGCTGTTCCACAGGAAAATAGCAAAAGGCTTCAGTCCAAAGCAGGCAAATAAGGCATGATTGTTCATAAACAGTCACTGGGGCCCTCACATTTAGAACAAGGAAAACAACATTAGCATACAGGAGAACAGGTTAGGAATATGAGTCTCAGTACGAGTTGAGTCACACCATCATTCTATGATTTATACGAAAGATAGTGGTATTATTTTGTCTACTATTAACCTGACTAATAACTATGAATAGCTCATTGTTTAGGAAATCATATATTGATCAATCAATTTTTAAGAAACAATGCAGATTAAATCATGGATTAAAGAAACTACTGAAGTCATCTACAAAAATGTGAGGAAATCATGTATCCATTACTTATTTCTGACTCTCACCTGCTCATTGAAGGGGGGTCAGGTGAACGGTAAAGATTATAGAAATTAGGTGTTTCAGGAGACAGTAAAAAGCTAAGCCATAGTGTTGCTTTTTAATGATTCCAAAACAACAAAATGAGGAATCAAGTGCAATAGCTGCAAAACAATGGAGCAGAACTTTGACGATGATTACCGGAGTAAATAGGAAATTCAAACCTATCCACTGGGTAATATGTGATATTTCTACTCCCACTCTTTACAGGCTTTTTTGATCCTATCTTAAAATATGGACAGCCTCTTTCCTACTTTTTATTTTAAAATCCTGTTTGACATAATTTTCTTTGCTCATCCCTTTTCCACTTTTCATGATTCATTGTCAGAATGGGTGGTCTTCCCATTATCTTTGCTTCCCCACCACCTACTAACTCTGTAATTAATCCGTTTCAATTTGCCTTCTGTTTGCCTTGCTCTAGTGAGACTTGTTTTCTTTATAATCAGTAAAATTTCCTTTTGGGAAAATCCAATGATTTCTCTTCAGTCTTCTCTCTCTCTCTTTTTTTTAATCTTCTCCTATCTGCCTCATCTGGCACTGCTGGAGTTAGAATATAAAGTAAAGAGAGGCTAGAAACGAGATTGTTTTTAAAGAAGTTAATGTCTTATTTATTGGAAATGAAAGTTACTTTAAAAATGCAGAAGAGGAGTTCCCGTCATGGTTCAGCAGAAACGAATTTGACTAGCAAACGAATTTGACTGGCCTCACTTAGTGGGTTAAGGATCTGGCATTGCCATGAGCTGTGGTGTAGGTTACAGACACAGCTTGGATTCCGGTGTAGACCGGCAGCTACAGCTCGGATTCGATCACTAGCCTGGGAAACTCCGTATGCCACGGGTGTGGCCACAAAAAATAAAAATTAAAATAAAAAGGATAAAAATTTAAAAATTAAAAAAACTGCAGAATAGTGGATTTTAAGATAATCAAGAAGGACATAAGAGAAGCAGTGTCTAAAGGCAAAAAGGAGTCAAAGAAGTTGATCTTTAATGTCAGTAGCCCAGCAGTCTACAAGGAAAGAAAGTGGTAAAAAGAAAGTTGGGAAGTGTTCTAATTTCATTCTTTTTCATGTAGCTGTCCAGTTTTCTCAGCGCCACTTACTGAAGGCACTGTCTTTTCTCCATTGTATAAAACTCTTAGAGGAAAATATAGGCTAAACACTCTCTGACATAAACCACAGCGATATCCTCTCAGATCCACCTCCTAGAGTAAGGACAATAAAAACAAAAATAAACAAATGGGACTTAATTAAACTTAAAAGTTTCTGCACTGCAAAGGAAACTTTAAACAAAACAAAAAGACAACCCACAGAATGGGAGAAAATATTTGCAAGTGAATCGACTGACAAGGGATTAATCTCCAAAATTTATAACCTCTCCTACAGCTCAGTACCAGAAAAAACAAACAACCCAATCAAAAATGGGCAGAGGATCTAAACAGACAATTCTCCAAAGAAGACATACGAATGGCCAAAAAACACATGAAAAAATACTCAAAATCACTGGTTATTAGAGAAATGCAAATCAAAACCACTATGAGATACCACCTTACACCGGCCAGAATGGCCATCATCAAAAAGTCTACAAACAACAAATACTAGAGAGGGTTTGGAGAAAAGGGAACCCTTTTACACTGTTGGTTGGAATGTAAAATGGTGCAACCACTGTGGAAAACAGAATGGAGATTCCTCAAAAAACTAAAAATAGAATTAGTATTTGATCCAGCAAACCCACTCCTGGGCATCTATAAAGAGAGAACAATGACTTGCAAAGAAACATGTACTCCAGTGTTCACTGCAGCACTATATACAATAGAGAAGACATGGAAGCAACCTAAATGTGTCCACTGACAGAAGAGTGTATAAAGAAGCTATTGTAAATATATGCAATGGAATATGATGCAGTCATAAAAAGGAAAGAAATAACAGCATTTGAAGCAACACGGATGGACCTAGAAATTACTATGCTAGGTGAAGTTAGGACAGTGAGACACCAAAGTCATATACTATCACTTACATGTGGAATCTAAGAAAAAAGATAGATACAATGAATTTTGCAGAACAGATACTGACTCACAGATTTTGAAAAATTTATAGTTTCTATGGAGTTTCATCACACGGTTTCCATCATAGCTCAGGGGAAATGAATCTGACTAGCATCCATGAGGACAAAGGTTTGATCCCTGGTCTTGCTCAGTGGGTTAAGGATCCAGAATTGCTATTAGCTGTGGTGTAGGTTGCAGATGTGGCTTGGATCTGGCATTACTGTGGCTGTGGTGTAGGCAAGAGGTTACAGCTCTAATTTGACCACTAACCTGAGAACCTCCATTGCCATGGGAGCGGCCCTAAAAAAAATAAAAGACTTACGGTTTCCAAAGGAGATCAGTTGGGGGGTTGGGAGAATAGGCTGGGGGTTTGGGATGGAAATGCTATAAATATGGATTGTGATGATCATTGTATATATGACTATAAATGTAATAAAATTCATTGAGTTAAAGAAATAAAATTCCTTTTCAGACAATTCCAAATAAAAGAAAGAAAGTTAGAAATGGGAATATAAGAGAATAAGTTAATGTACATTTATTTACTTAGTGGATTATAGCATATAGAATATAACAGAATCTATAATGATAAAGAGAAAATATAATAATCATTTTTACCCTTATGAAACTTATGAGCTAACTGCTAGAATATACCATAGTAATAAAATTTTTTTTTTAAATAGCTTTAAACTCATTGTAGAAATGGTCAGTTTGGTAGGAATTTGGCAAGTTTCCAAGAAAGGGCATAAGAAAGGAGAAAGCGCCTGATATAAGAGAACAGCAGCAGTAAAATGACCTTGAGATGAGCCAGTTCTTTATCTCAAGCATTTAGACCTTCCACGTCAGTGCTGCACATCATCTTAGGGACCATCCTAGTCTTTCAAAAGTGACTTTGACTAATGTAAGTGACATTTTAGACTCAGCAACTGAAGTAGCAGAACACAGCTAAAAGAATATAATCTTTGGTCAATAACTGAAGTTTTAATCTGGGTGAACAAGGGAAATTGGTTAACCTTGAGTGTTAGTTTTCATTTCTGTAAAATAAGGAGCCTTTTTATTCCATTACCTAGAGCAAAGTGTATTAATCAGTATCCTTCTGAAAAAAAGTGACATATCCTATTTCTTAAACTTCTGGAAACTTTGAATTCTTAAATAAATAAGTAAACAAGAGACTACTGTGCTTTCCACTTAACTGCAGTACAGAGAATTACTGTACATGCAAGGTTATTTCTAAGTAACTGGAACAGAGACCCACAATAAAGCACATCTACTCAACCATTTCTGAGGTGAAGGAAATGGGCTAGTTAAATAGCTAATTACACAGATCACAATCTAAGTAGTCACAAAAATAAAATTCTGTTTCTCTTATCGGGAACAGATACAGAATCAAAGAGAAGATCGTTGGCAAGTAGCCAGATGCTGTTTGAGACAGGATGTATTTACTTCCAAGTATTCATTGTCTTTCCCAACTACACCACATTTGATTGCATAAGTTGTACACATATTCTAAATGTACACATATGTACTTTGGGATAGACCTACAGAGAGAAAGTAAAAGCAAAAATCCTTTGCTGTGCCCTGATCCTGATCATGTTTATCATATCCCCAAATGCTGACCTCTGAGGTTATAAGGAGGAAGAGAAGCCAAAGGCAAAGGGGAGAGGGAGAAGAAGAAGGAGAAAGGAGAAGGAAGAAAGGAGAGGGAGAATGGAGAGGGAGGGAAGAAGGATGAACAGATAGAGTTGGAAAATAGCAAGCAAAAGGAACAGGAGTGGAAATGGAAGGAAAGAAGTTCTGGTGGTAGGTATACAGAATCGAGAGTGAAGAAATTAGGATTTAAGTATCTCTAAAGCTGACTAGAGTCTATTACACTTCTTTCCTAGTTAAAGTACTCAACTTGTAGCCAAAAGCTCTTGTTGAAGCTTTAGGAGTGAAATGCACTGTCACATTTAGATAACACTGCAGTTGAAAAATGTTTTCTATAAGCAATTTAAGCTAATCAGAGAGTAAGAACTATGACAGCGAATTGAACAGGATATATGCAGCAATGCTACTTTGAAAAAATTTGTTCCTTTCAAGGACTAAAATGCCTTACGTGTTTCTGAAGAGATAAACAAAAATAGATTAATTTACAAAATGCTCTTTAAGTCAGTATATTTTTAATCTCTTGAAAACAATTACTGCAAGAGAAAACATTTTTAAAACAGCAATACTGTGATGAAGAAAGTAGGAATCCTTTTAATGTGTTCAAAATTATAATAAAATACAATTGAGGAAGTCAAAATTTCAGGCTTCTGTCAAAATTATTTTGGTTTTCTTTTTTTTTTTTTGCCTTTTATGTGGAGCCGCACTCGTGGCATATGGAGGTTCCTAGGCTAGGGGTCTAACAGGAGCTGTAGCCGCCGGCCTTCGCCAGAGCCACAGCAACGCGGGATCCGAGCCGCGTCTGCAACCTACACCACAGCTCACGGCAATGCCGATTCCTTAAACCACTGAGCAAGGCCAGGGATCGAACCCACAACCTCATGGTTCCTAGTCGGATTCGTTAACCACTGAGCCATGAAGGGAACTCCAAAATTATTTTGGAAAAAATTTTTCAGGTGATATTATGAAATCTACACATGAACTACAAAATTTATTTGGAAAAGATTTCTAGTAAATTAAATTTGATTTACACGAAAGCCATCCCATATAGTTACATAGAAAGAGCAACTAAATTCCTCCTATTAAAATTTAAACAGAAATATGAATCAATTGGAAGTTTCTAAAAAGATCAAATGACTTATAGGTCCAAGTACAGTGCTCAAGTCACTTTCACAAGGTCTTTAAATAATCCTTATTTAGACAATCCATACCTCAATTTTGTATCAAATATAGATTATCTATGTTATCTGTGTCTGAAAATGAATGTCAAAACATAACATTATAGAGTTGAAGTAAACTCAGTATTCCAACAATGAAATCACTTTATAATTAAAAAATTGAGCCTGTGACACTTTTCATTTATCTTACCTCCAACTATATCACATTTACGAATTATGTCTCATGGGGCTACATAAGAAAAGTAGGTTTGATTTCCCTTATGAAAATGATTTCCCATGTAACTTTGAAATTTGAACATATTTTGAGGATTCAATATTTTCAGAGTTTTTCATGACAGAACTAAGTTCAGCAATGTGTACCTTCTATCAATATGATAATGTAAACAGGGACTGATTAAGCCTATACTCCTTTCAGATTGGAATATCTTAGTGGAAAAAAAAAAAAATCACAGCTGGAAACCTTCCCAGAAACTTCACTAGATGACAAAGTAAAAGACCAATCTTCCACAGATACTTAATGAAGACATGGTTCAGGGGTTTCTCTGTTCTTAGATCACTTTGACCACAATGAAAAGACAAAAACAGTGGATTTCTTTAGTTAAAGCCTGCAATCAAAGCAGGATAGAAGAAAAAGTGAAAAACTTTATCGCTCATTAAATTACTTACAGTGGTTTTCCTTTGGATTCACAAGTCAAAATTAAAGGCTGTCCTTCTTGTGGAAAAGGAGTGGATGGTATAATCTTAACTGATGGTGTATCTAGAAAAAAAGAAAGGAATATTAAGAAAGGTCATTAAGCACACGTAAAACTATATAGTTAATAATTGTATATCATGGTTTATGTTCAGACCATTTCTTGTAATTGTGTACATTTATAAAGGATTTCTTAGATTTAGTGAAATAGAGTATATAATTTTAAGAAGCTATCATCCTGTCTAGGAAAAGCTTACAAAAATATCTGAATATCTAATGAGCACCACTGTTGTATTATTTCTGATATCTGAATTTAAAAGTGAAATTGCAAAAAGTGGTTCAGATGAATATCAAGTATTTCAAACAATTGTTTCTTCAACTATTTATAGATGGCTATGAATACTATTATTACAGACTGAATGCATTTTATGTGCATTTGAATAACAACACTTTCATTGTTGCAGGAGTACCCAGGGTTCACAATAAGGAACCCACAATAAGGAGTACCCAGGGCTCACAATAAAGAACTCAAAATCAACTACTGCCTCACAAGAGATTATGCAGAATCTCTTTGAAAATGCAGTAATGTAGCACTTAGCCCGTGCTGTTTGCCCTAAAGTACAGTTAGTAAATCATCTAAAGTAGTTATTTAGAATATTACTAAAAGTTAACATTTTGTTATATATGCCACAACATAATTGTTATAAAGTTATTTCCATTAACAATAAAATAAATTTCCCATGTAACTTTGAAATTTGAACATATTTTGAGGATTCAATATTTTCAGAGTTTTTCATGACAGAACTAAGTTCAGCAATGTGTATCTTCAGCAATGTGTATCTTCTTGGTGGAAGATTATGCAAAAATACCTTAAGACATTTATATTTATAACTTTTATGCCATGTAATATTCTTTAATCGATATAGAGACACATACTACACAGAAAAAAAGAGACTGTATAAACAAGCGCATTCCTTTATGAAACTTTGCTGGTCCTGGCAGTGCGCTGCTGTCAACAAGGAACTGTCTCCTCTTCTTCTCTCTATATCCTCAACAATAAATTAAATAGGCTCTGAATGCTCCAGACAGTCACAATTATGCTAACCCCTCCCTACATTGTGATAGAAGAACTGAACTTCCGAGGTTATAGTCATTCTCTGAATTTGAAGCCCTTTAAATAAGTAGCAATCAATCGTGTAATTTTTAGGTTATCTTATTTCAGGAAAATATTCAGGTTTGTCATTTACAGAATGATAAGCTATGATTCTGTGGAACACTTTATGTCATAATCATAAACTATTTATACTCTTCAAATGCATTCTTTCTCAATCCTCTAAAGAAAAAAACACATTTAAGATAATCAACACTATCTTGTTTATATATAGGTATTCCATGTTTATAAAAAAAATGAAGCAATAGTATAAAATAAACCAGGAAAAATTAATTTGAAGAAATGAAATATATTAGATGAATATATTCATATTTTTTAACCAGGAGAAAATATAATTTAATAAAGGATTGAAATATACTTTGCTAATTTTTCTATCATCATTATCATATTAATGGAATCAGTTACTTAGATGATCATATAATTTTGTCTTCCAAACAGAACACATTTAAAAGTGAAGAAATGTTAATTCAATTATACAGGGTAACAAGTGTGAATCCGAATGATTCTGGGAAAATGAGGACTATTATCTTTTAAATTTTGACCATATATACATATAGCAAAAATTTCACCCTGACACATAAAATAAAGCTCCAATTCCAGAGGGAAAAAAAAGGTGAAATAAGAAAGATCATAAAGGTGTGATTCTGGGAAAGAGAGTTTTGTTACCCTGTGTATCTGTGATGATTAATTTTACATGTCAGTTTAACTGCACCATGGGATACCCAGGTATTTGACCAAAAATTCACTATTCTGGGTATTTTAGTGAGAGTATTTTGATAAAAGATTAACATTTAAATCAGTAGACTGACTAGGTAGATTCCTCTCCCTGATATGAGTGGTACTTAATCTGATAAGTGACAGGTCTAAATAGAAGAAAATTCTGACCCTCCCACAAATAGAAGAGAAATCTGCCTGATGGCATTTTAGCTGGTATGTAAGCTTTTTTCCTGTCCGTTGACTCAAACTGAAACCTCTGCTCTTCCTGAATCTTGAGCCTATTAGCTTTCAGACTTGAACTACACCATCTTTCTGGTTTCTCAGGCCTTTGGACTCAGACGGGAATGAAGTCACCAGCTCCTCTGGCTTGCCCACTTGGGCTTAGAACACTAACAACTATAGAATACTTACAAACAGAAGCTGAGATATTTCTTTCACAGAGAATGACCTCAGGGAGGTAGGAAGGGAAGGAGGTAAACGGTGTTACTGAGGAGGTTACACCTTGGGCAACTGGGATTCAATCCTGCTATGGAACTCTAAGATAACGCAGAGCGTGCCTCAGTGTCATATCACTTGATGGGCAAAGGAGAGGAGTATTTAGGGAACATGAACACTGACTGGTACCCCTTAGTGTTTGATTGAAGACTGCTGGGAGTGAGGGTGCAGGTACAATTTTCCTGGCAACCCTGGTCTACTCAGTGCCCAGGAATGGTGTGCGCCAAAGGGATATGGGCAAGTCACCCCCAGTATCTTCTTCCATGAGGTAAAATATTTAGTAGCAGGGAGCTGTGAGAAGAAAGGAAAACAGAATATAGTCTCATTTCTCTTAGTTTTGCCTGTTTTGTTTAGGTAGTTTATTAGAGGTGAGAAGTTGTATAACAAATAGTGCCCTGGGGCATGGTTCATTCCCTTCAGATCCAAAATATAGAATTTAAAATTAAAGCAAATGCCAAAACAGTTGGTATCCTAGCATCTATTCCTATGAAAATTTTAGGAAGACTACCAAATAACTTCTAAGTTGCCAAAATCAAGTCATGCAATACAATAATATTTTAATTTATTACAGAATTACTCAAAATGCTCATTAGTCTCTGTTCTTAAGAATTATCTTCCCTAGGTTTCTTCTTCTTTTTTTTTTTGAATACTCAACCCTCCACTCCTCACACACACACATACACACACACACACACACACACACACACACACACAAAGATAAACAAACACATATCTGATTCAACCCATATCTCTGATAAGACTTTCTCATATTCTGCTGGCTTACCTTTTGTAATTAACTCTTAAATATTGAGATCACCAAGAACTATCATATCTGTTCTCACATTATCTCTCTAGGCCCGTTTAGACACACTCACCTCTTCAGCTTCCATCTACTCATTGATCACTCCCAGGTTTATATCCTAGAGCAGTTCTGTTCCACGAACTACACTTAGGTATATGCAGCAGTTGTTTGACATGTTCACTTGGATGTCAAAATGATATGGCACATTCAGTACATCCAAAATGAACTCAAAGTCTCCGACCCTCCTGTGACATGTTCTTCTTCCAGAAATGTCTAGTTCTATAGGTACTACTAGCCTCCATCCAGGTACATACACCATACACCTCCTATTTCCTTATTATCTTTTCCATAATCGATCATTGATCACCAAGTCTGGTTGACCTAATTACTTTTGAAATCTACTCATTGCATTTTTCATAGTTCCACAACCTTTTTTTCATCTGATTTGCCATAATAGAAAATGGCCTTCTCTGTGTCAGCTTTTTATACCTCTAATAAACAAAATTGTCTTCTCAAACATAAATCTGATGACAGCGATTTTCTGATTAAAACCATGCATGGTTAATCTTTGCTTTTAGGATTAACAGGAAAATAGTCAGCATAACATTTAACTTTTAAGTCCCATGTGATTTTTACAGCTCTTTACCTTCATGCCTTCTAGCACTCCATTCATTCGTTGAATTTCAGGTAATTATACTTTCAGGTGCTTTAATGAATATGTTCCATCTTGCCTTTATACAAACTGAAATACTCAATTTTGGGGATCTTTTGCTTTTTTTAACTCTTTTAAATCTTTTTTTTTTTTTTTTTTGTCTTTATAGGGCCATACCCATGGCATATGGAGGTTCCCAGGAGAGCAGCTGAATTGGAGCTCTAGATGCTGGCCTACACCACAGCCACAGCAATGTCAGATATAAGCTGCATTTGCAACCAACATCACAGCTCATGGAAATGCCGGATCCTTAATGCACTGAGGGAGGCCAGAGATCAAACCTGCGTCCTCATGGATGCTAGCCAGATTCGTTTCCGCTGAGCCATGACCACAACTCCTAACTCTTTTAAATCTTAGCCCAAATACCATTTGCTGAGGAAAGTTATTCATTACTCTCACATTTGGTCAGATTTCTTTGCTGCATGTTCTCTTTTTCACCCCTGCGTAATTTTTAAAAAATCATTGTTGTATTCTCAGTGTCTTGTATAGTGCTTTATACAAAATCTGTGCTTGATAAATAAATTACTAAATAAATGAAAACACTATATGTTTCATTTATTTCCTTATTATAATTTTGATACATTAATTGAAAAATATTAAAAACTGTTTAATTGAAATTTTGTTGGGGGCTGCATTTTTATGAAAAATTAATCTTAAATATTCATGTCATAACACTTAGTCACGACTTTTACTCTTTGCACATATTTAATTTAGTTAAATGTCTATTGCTGATTCTTTTCCTAGTATAAATTTTCTGCATTAGATAATATTAGATAACAAATTTCCATGATTACACAAACAGCAATTTTTTTTTTTAGGGCATGTACCATATAAGTAAACTACTTTTCTCTCCTCATTTGATTTTGGCAGGGGAAGCACTCAATTGTTGAAGAGATTTATTTATATAATCAGCCAAAATTCTAGTTTATAATTCCATGAAAGGTAAACATTTCCCTTTAAACATACCCTGTTAGCAATGTACACAAAATTACATTTTTTACCACATCAAATACTACAGCAATGTGATTATTACCCCAAACTTAATTCTTTCTCAAAAATAAAACATTTTTAAGACCAGGAAATAAACTGGGCTTTAACAGGTTTTTACTTAGTGATAAAGATCTCTATCATTAATATTCCTGCTGTGTATTCATTTGTCACTTCATTGTATCCATTAGGGAGATGATCAAGCACTGTTAGCAAATTATCAGTAACATTCTAGAAATAATGCCTTTAAATTAGTGAACTCCTGTTTTTACTCATGTATCTCAGCCAACAAAAAGGCAAAACAAAAACTGTAGTCATCTCGAAAACTAAATTAACTTTTAAGAATCTTTAATTTCTAGGATTTTTTCAAAATACTTATTTTAATAATTGCAATCCCATATAAACATACTTTTTTATTATTTATATTCCAAAATGAATGGGGAATTTTTCAGAAGAAACATAGTACACCACAGATAATAATTCTTTAAAATAATCTTTAATTTTATGCGTAAATGATGCTATTAATCTTTTTACTAATCCAGATATGAACAGGAGTCAGGAAGTAAGTATCGTATATCCAAACTTTTCAAACCAGATCTTTGCTGAGTTACCTATTAAGAATTATAAAAGCTTTTTTGGGTTTGTTTTCTGTTTTGCCTCTGTCTATATTTAAGTTATTTGTAGATTTTCTTTCTCTTCTTTTTCCCCCTGCCCTGTAGATTTTCTCTTTGATTGTATTTTTCAATTCAAAAGGATCGAGACAATTTTTTCAACCAAAGTTTACTTATATAGTAATTCCATGCTTGCTTTGGAAATAATTTCTCTATTTTCCAGTCTAAGTTCAGCATGAGTTGCGTTTCATCCTGTTCCACTTCTTTACAAAACAGAATGACATTTTTTCTTCAGTACTCTGTGGATGTGTAGGATATTCTGTTTTTAAATTACTGATATAATGATATAATGTATTGTATTTTACCGATCGATAGCTTAAAAAAAGAGGCGATTAGTAAAAATGCATTATCTTTACCATTATTAATTTATACTTGCTTTATCTTATATGTTAAACTCAGATTTTTATTTTTGCAAATTAATAATTACAAAGTTTGTTTTATTTTTTTCCTTTTTTTTCTTTTAGCTGCCTCGCAGTATATTGAGTTCCTGAGCCAGGGTTCAGAGCCAAGCTGCAGCTGTGACATGTTACAGCTGTAGCAACACTGGATCCTCAACATGATGTGCTGGGCTAGGGATTGAACCTGTGTCCCAGTGCTTCAGAGAAGTCACCCATCCCATTGCACCGCAGCAGGAACTTCTCCATGTTTGTTTTAACATGTCTTCAAATAAGCCAGTTTTTACACCATTTTTATTGAACGTAAATTTATGTATAAATAATATTTATTATCTTATAATATGTAATATTTATGTTACTATATATACACACATATGAATAACAGGGAATAATAAATAATTATATTTAAATTAATTTTATTTAGATAATTAGTTTAGATTATTTGGATCATTTAAGTTAATTAGATTTAAGTTATTAGATTTCTTACATATTTAGGATATATATTATTATAAACACTGCATTTAGTAAAACGTAATTTTTTACATGGCTGCTTCATTCACCACATTTTGAGCATTCAGTATCCCAGACCTTAACCTACTCAATTGCTCATTGTCAGATCCTAAAAAAATGCCTGTTTTTTAAGGGTTTTTTAAAGGTTAGGTGAATAAATGAATGAATTACTTTCTATTCTCTCAAAATGCAAGCCAAGCAGGAAGTTTTGCACAAGCCTATGAAACATAGGGTATGGTTATTCATCCACAAATATTTACTACTTATTAACAAACAAGCAAACTATGCAAATACTTTAAAGCACAATGTTTCCTGTAGTTTTTTGTGTTTTTTTTTGTCTTTTTGTCTTTTTATCTAGAGCCGCATCCACGGCATATGGAGGTTCCCAGGCTGGGGGTCTACCAGGAGCTGTAGCAGCCGGCCTTCGCCACAGCCACAGCAACAGCAACGCGGGATCCGATCTGCGTCTGCAACCTACACCACAGCTCACGGCAACGCCGGATCCTTAACCCAGTGAGCAAGGCCAAGGATTGAACCCGCAACCTCACGGTTCTTAGTCAGATTCATTAACCACTGAGCCACGAAGGGAACTCCTCCTCTAGCATTTTTGAAGGAAAAATATTATCCTTTAGAATCCATCTTTAAAATTAACAAAATGTGAAAAAACACTTTTTTCTTAAGATTTATGTATTTATTTTTTGCTTTTTAGGGTGGCACCTGGAACATATGGAAGATCCCAAGCTAGGGGTTGAATAGGAGTTGCAGCTGCCAGCCTATGCCACAGCCATGGCAATGCCAGATACTTAATCCACTTAGTAAGGCCAGGGGTCGGACCCACACCCTCATGAATACTAGTTTGTTACCACTGGGCCACAACAGGAACTCAAAGTTAAAAAAATTATTATTCAAAATATTAAAGGTTTCATGAACTTAACTAAAGACACCTCTTGTTCTGTTTGAATGATGCATATTTGAATCAAAATAAGACATTGATCCAGTGGATTTTCTATATCTTTTACAAAGATTTTAGGACATTGAAAAAAATCTGCTAGTATTAAACCATCTCATGGACAATCTAAAAGCACAACTCTTTAAAGTATTTAGTGTCATTGGTTTTAATGATGAATACTTTTATTCATCTCTAAAGCTTTTGCAGGTAGATGAATAAAAATGTTTTAAGTCAAATATTTTACCAATTAAAAAACTCGCTCTATAAGCAAAGAAAATAACAGAAATTTAACATTATATAAAAATAACATCTAGCTTGCTCTAATGATGGCCAGTTTATTGTAATTTTCCATACTGTATATATATTGAGTGAACAAAGATGATTTAAAGCATTTTCACTGCTCAGGGGACTTGGATCTATGCGTGAAAGGAAAGTGCTACCTTGATAATTTTATTATCCACAAAAGTCATTTCTTATGATTACTCCCAAATGATTCATTTAACAAAATAGATGGAACCTACCTAACACCTAAAGCTCAGGTTTCAATTTTCATAAATGGTACTACAGAGTGCTTAGCATATTTTTAGGAAAGTAAGATCATCAGAGCTGAGATTATTGCTATTTTGTTCACTGTTTTTTTTTTTTTGTTGTTGTTGTTGTTCTCAGTCCTAGAACAACTCCTAGATTTCAATTAAATATTTGTTGGATAAATGAATGAGTAATGTCTTTTTATACTTTTTTCCAACTACCAGTTAGAACCACTAGTGTGTTATAAAAGCAAATTTATTTTTCATAATTATCTCCCAATAATTAGAAACATTGATCAAATACTAGGCAAATGATAGTCATTACTATAAATGCTTTATATGCATTAGCTCATTGAATTCTGTCATATGGCATATAAAGCAGATGGTCTCCATGACATTTCTCCTTTAGGATGAGGACATTTTATTTACAGATTTTATTAACATAGAGAAAAATATTTTCAAAATAGTTTTTGGGAAGTTTCCTTATGGTACAGCAGGTTAAGGATCCAGCATTGTCACTGCAGTAGCTGGCCCAGAAACTTCTACATGCTGCAGGTACAGCCAAAAACAAACAAGTAAACAAAAACACATTCTGCAGTTCTATAATAATCACTTAAATAACTGGTCTTTTTCTTAAAAATATAAACAAAAAACCCCTTTAAAAAATGCAGGGTTAACCTTTAGTATATTATTAGACTACAATAACTTCAATTTTAATATGATTTAAAACTTTCCAAAAATCAAAAGTCCACGAGCTGATGGTTTCACAAGTAAATTCTTTCAAAAATTTAGAGATTAAACACCTATTCTTATGAAACCCTTCTTTCCAAATAATTGCAGAGGGAGGAACACTCCTAAGCTCATTCTGTGAGGCCACCATCACCCTGATACCACAACCAGACAAAGATACCACACATAGAAAATACTTATAGGCCAATATCTCTGATGATTACAAAAATTCTCAACAAATACTAACAATCAAACGAAAACTACACTAAAAAGATCATACACTATGATCTAGTGGGATTTATCTCAAGGATGCTTCGATATCCACAAATCAATCAGTAGGATACTCCATGTTAACAGCTGAAGAATTAAAATCATATGGTCAACTCAATAGATGCATAAAAAGTTTTTGATAAAACTGAACACCCATTTATGATAAAAACACTCCAGAAAGTAGGCATAGAGGAACCTACCTTAATGTAATAAGGGCCATATATGACAAATCCACAGCTAACATCATTTTTTTTTTTCACAACTAACATCATTTTCAATGGTGTAAAGCTGAAAGCATTTCCACTAAGATCAGGAACAAGATAAGGATGTCCGCTCTTACCACTTTTATTCAACATAGTTTTTGATGTCCTAGCCACAACAGCCAAAGAAGAAAAGGAAATAAAAGGAAGCCAAATTGGAAAAGAAGAGGTAAAATTATCTCTTTGTTTGCAGATATGATATTATGTACAGAATCTCCTAAATATGCTACTAGAAAACTATTAGAGCTCATCAAAGAATCTGGTAAAGTTGCAGGATACAAAATTAATATATAGAAATCTCTCACATTTCTATGTACTAACAATGAAAGACCAGGAAGAGAAATTAAGGAAGCAATCCAATTTACCATTGCTGGGTAAAAAATAAAATACCTAGGAATACACGTACCTATGGAGACAAAAGAGCTGTACTCTGGAAACTATGATACTGAAGAAAGAAATTGAAGATGATACAAATAGATGGAAAGATATAATATGTTCTTGGACTGGAAGAACCTTCTCAAAATGGCTATGTTAGCAAGGCAATCTACAGATTCAATGCAACCCCTATCAAATTACCAGTGACATGTTTTACAGAACTAGAATAAAATATTTTTAAATTTGGATGGAAGCACAAAAGACTCTTAATAGCCAAAGCAATCCTGAGGGAGGGGGAAAAAGAACTGGAGAAATAAGGCTCCCTGACTTCGGACTACTACAAAGCCACACTCATCAAAAAATATGGTAGTGGTTCAGAAATTTAGATCAATGGGACAGGATAGAAAGCCCAGAAATAAACTCAGGCACCTATGGTCAATTAATCTTTGGCAAAGGAAGCAGGAATATAAAAAAGAAAAAAGGACAGTCTTGTCAGTTTTCAAATTTCTTTTTGTAACAGTTCTAATAAAAACAATTAAATGTTTCATGATTTATATTCTTTCTCTCAAAAAAAACAAGAGAAAATTTACTTTTAAAATAGATTTAAAATTATCCTACCTTGCAATTATAATATGAAAACATTAGACTCTTTTATAAAGCTAAAATATATTATGAAATTATATGTATTATCTTGCCTGTACTATGACCAATTTTGTTGTTTTGGCCTTCTATTAATTACTCCACTATTAACTCATTCCTAACTCATAAATTATTCCCAACTATGATAAAAGAAATGCTATAATAAGAAAACAGAAGTAGATGATATAGAGTGGTGGTGTCCAATATAGAAACATTTAGTCACAAGAGGCTATTTAAATTTAAAAGCAAGTTGATTAAAATTAAATAAAATTCAAACTTCAATTCTTTAGTCACAAAATCCATATCTCAAGTGCTGAGTAGCCATGCATAGTTGGCTGTTGACTACTATTCTGAAATAGATATGTAACATTTCCATCATCATAGTAAATTCTATTAAACAGTGCTTCTATAGAAGGATTATTTAAGAGTGATAAAAATCATTTCTTTTGCCTTATCCCTGTTTACTTATAAGGTTGCTCAGGTTTTCTTTCATGGTGGTAGAAAAGACGTCTAGAAAAAAAAAACACAATCATTGTAGCTTTGTTTGGTTGTTTGTTGGTTGTTTAGCTTTCATGATTTCAGTTGTGAATACAGAATCTTTCATTTTCTGCTCATAATGGCATGAGAAGGAAACTAACAGAGGAAGAGATCTCAAAATTATTAGATCAGACAATAAATGCAAAAAGAAAATTGCAGAAGTCAAGAATCTAGTGATAATGGTGAAACAGAAGTCTTCACTTATTCTCAATGAATTTTAGCAAACTCAAAAATTGATAAGTGAACAATTTGTTTATAAGGAAACACTAGAAGGACTTTATCACATAATATTTTGCTACGTGATTTGGCTAAAAAGAAAATAGGACAATATTCTTTTGCCTTTAATGATTTTTGTGCACAATGATTTATACAGATTATAATGGAAAGATTTTGAAGGTATTTGATAATAAAGAAATTTAAAAATTCATTTTTCAAAATTCCTGTTTTGGCTCAGTGGGTTAAGGACCTGATGTTGTCTCTGTGAGGATGTGGGCTCAATCCCTGGCCTGGGAGTTCCTGTTGTGGCTCAGTGGTTAACGAATCCATCTAGGAAACATGAGGTTGCGGGTTCAATCCCTAGCCTTGCTCAGTGGGTTAAGGATCCCGCGTTGCTGTGAGCTGTGGTGTAGGTTGCACACTTGGCTTGGATCCTGCATTGCTGTGGCTCTGGCGTAGGCCAGCAGCTACAACTCCTGTTAGACCTCTAGCCTGGGAACCTCCATATGCCGTGAGTGCGGCCCGAGAAATGGCAAAAAGACAAAAAAAAAAAATAATCCCTGGCCTGGCTCAGTGGGTTAAGGATCCAGTGTTGCCATAAACTGCAGCATAGGTCACAGAGGCAGTTTGGATCCGTTGTTTCTATGTCTGTGGCATTGGCCCCAGCTACAACTCTGATTAAACGCTTGGCCTGGGAACTTCCATATGCCGCAGGTAAAACCAATAAAAGAAAAAAAATAAATTTAAAATTCATTTAAAACATTTAATTTGTATCTATAAACGTAAAGATGAACATTTTACAATTATGGAGAAACATATTTTACTCCCTTTGTAAAATCATGAACCATCAAAGTTTTTTAAAGTATCACATTCTGACAATGCAAGTACAGGAAGAATCTGAAGCATTCGTAAGATAGAAAACATTAAAGATGTATTTGAAATCTGGGACTCAGTATTTACAATATGGATATGTTCCAGAATTATGCATGAAAATTGTTTCCCATTTCAGGTATATGTGTGAGCAAAGTCAGAAAAATATGAAAGAGAAAATCATGTTTGCTTTAACTAAATTCTTATTAAAAAGTCTAATAAAGTTGTTTTCCGCTCTCCCTTTCCTAATTATTAGTACATCTACCCATTATAAAAAAAAATTAAAATCTAAATACTAAGAACAAACTATCTATTACATCCAGGTGAGGTATGGTAATTACATTATATCCTGATATATCAAATATTAATGTGATAAAGTTTAATATATTCACTGATTATTTTTGTCTTAATTACAAATGTAATCAAATTGATAATTTCTAATGCAAATTTACAAATACTTCCAATATTAAAGAAGAAAAATAACTGAGGATTGACATTACCTGACTTCGATACTTAGTATATAAAGCTATAGTAATCAAGACAGTGTGGTATTGGTGGAATGATAATATACCTAGAAAATTCAAAAGATTCTACCAGAAAATTCTTAGAGCTCATCAGTGAATTATAGTGAATTACAAAATTAATACACAAAAATCTACTGCATTTCTATATACAAAGACAGTGTGGTTTTGTTGGAAAAAATAAACAAATAGATCAATGGAACAGAGCAGAGGGCCCAGAAAGAAACTTACCTAAATATAGTCAATTGAATTTAATAAAAGAACAAGGAAATTCATCGAGTATGATGTTACCTGTGGCTTTGTCATATATGGCCTTTATTATACTGAGGTAGATTATTTCTATGCCTGATTTCTGAGGACTATTTTCATAATCATAAATAGGGGTTCAATTTTGTCAAAAGCTTTTTCTGCACCTACTGAGATGACCATATGGTTTTTATTCTTCAGTTTGTTAACATGGTATATCACACCGATTGATTTATGGATAATGAAAAATCCTTGCATCCCTGGCATAAATCCCACTTTATCATAATGCATTACTATAGTGTATTTCTGGATTCAATTTGCTAATATCTTGCTGAGGATTTTTGTGTCTATGTTCTTCAGTGATATTGGCTTGTAATTATCTTTTTTTGTGGTATCTTTGTCTGGTTTTGGTATTAGGGTAATGGTAACCTCAGAATGAGCTTGGAAGTGTTCCTCTTGCTGAAATTCTCTGGAAGAGTTTCATAAGGATAGGTGTTAACTTTTCTCTAAATGTCTTATAGAATTTGCTTATGAAGCCATCTGGTCCTGGACTTGGAGGTTTGGAAGTTTTTAAATCACAGTTTCAATTTTAATGCTGTGATTGGTCTGTTCATATTTCTATTATTTTCTTCATAGTTCAGTTTTGGAAGACTGTTCCTTTTTAAAAAATTGTCCACTTCTTCTATGTTGTCCGTTTTACTGGCATATAGTTACTTGTAGTAGTCTCTTATGATCCTTCGTATTTCTGTGTTGTCAGTTGTGACTTTTTTATTTCTAATTTTATTGATTTGAGCCTTCTCCCTTTTTTTCTTGATGAGTCTCCCTAAGGGTGTATTAATTTTGTAAATCTTCTCAAGGAACCAGTTAGTTTCATTGATATTTTCAATTTTTTTTCATCTCTATCTCATTTATTTCTGCGCTGATCTTTATGATTTCTTTCCTCCTACTCTCTTCATTTTTGTTTTGCTTTCTCTAGTTGCTTTAAGTGTAATATTGGGCTGTAAATTTAAGACTTTTCTTGTTTCTTTAGGTAAGATTGTACTGCTATAAACTTCCCTCTCAAAACTTCTTTTCCTGGGCCCCACAGGTGTTGGATCATCATGTTTTCATTGTCGTTGTCTCTAGGTATTTTTTTTTTTTTTGATTTCCTCTTTGATTTCTTCAGAGATCCATTGGTTGTTTAAGAGAACATTATTTAGCCTCCACATGTTTGTTTGTTATTTTTTGCAGTTTTTTTTAATATAGTTGATTTCTAATCTCATGGTATTATGTTGGGAAAAGATGCTTGATATGATTTTGGTTTTCTTAAATTTACAAAGCCTTGCTTTGTTGTGTAGGATGTGGTCGGTACTGGATTATGTTCCATGTGTACTTGAGAAGAATGCATATCCTGCTGCTTTCAGATGGAATGTTCTATCAATATCAATTAAGCCCTTCTGGTCTAATGTATCATTTAAGGTCATTGTTTCCTTATTGATTTTATGTCTGGATTATTTGTCCATTGATGTAAGTGGGGTATTAAACTACCCCACTATTACTGTGTTACTATTAATTTCTCCTTTTATGGCTATTAGCATTTACATTATATACTGAGGTGCTCTTACGTGGCGTACCTATATATTTATAATTGTAATATCTTCTTTATGGATTGATCCCTTAATCATTATGTAGTATTTTATCTCTTGTAATAGTTTTTTTTTTCTTTTCTTTCTTTTTTTTATTTTTTTGGTTGTGCCTACAGCATATAGAAGTTCCTGGGCCAGGTATCAAACCTGTGCCATAGCAGTGACCTGAGCCTCCACAGACAATGCTGGATCCTTAACCTGCTGAGGTACCAAAAAAATCGTAACAGTATTTTAAGGTCTATTTTGTCTGATATGGGTATTTCTACTTCAGTTTTCTTTTGATTTTCATTTGCATGGAATACCTTTTTTCATCCCCTCACTTTCAATCACTATATGTCCCTAGATATGAACTCGGTCTCTTGTAGACAGCATATATTTGGGTCTTGTTTTTGTATCCATTTAGCTAGTTTATGTCATTTGGTTGGAATGTTAATCCAATTATATTTAAGGTAATTATCAACATGTATGTTCTTATTGCTATTTTGTTACTTGTCTTGGATTTATTTTCATAGGTCTTTTTACTTGCCTTCCTCTTTTGTTCCTTTCTCTTGTGACTTGTTTCCTTCTCTTGTGATGTTATTCAGTATTATGTTTGGATTGATTTTTCTTTCTTGTGTGTGTATCTATTGTGCATTTTTGATTTGCATTTCCCATGAAGTTTTGATATAACAGTATACATACATATATTGTTTTAAGTTGCTGGTCTCTTAATTTCAAATGCATTTCCAATATCCTGTACTTTTTCAATATTCTTTTCATGATTACTGGTTTTGATATATTTGTATGTGAGTGATTTACCACCTTTACTGTATGTTTGCCTTTACTGGTGAGCTTTCCCATTCATAATCTTTAGTTATGGCTTTTATATATTTGCCCAGAGAAGTTCTTTTAGTATTCGTGGTATATTTGGTCTGGTGGTGCTGAAGTTTTTACTTCTCCGTAAAGCTTTTGATTTCTCCATTGAATTTGAATGAGAGCATTGCTGATACAGTATTCTTGGTTGTAGGTTTTTTACTTTCATCAATTTAAATATATCATGCCACTCCCTTCTGGCCTGCAGAATATCTGCTGAAAAATCAGCTGATAATCTTATGAGGACTCCCTTGACTATTATTTGTTGCTTTTCTCATGTTGCTTTTCATATTTTATCTTCATCTTTAATTTTTGTCAGATTGGTTAACATGTGTCTTGCCATGTTCCTCCTTGGATTTATCCTTTATGGGACTCTCTGCACTTCCTGAACCTGAGCTTTTCCTTTCCCACATTAAGGAAGTTTTTGGCTATTATTTCTTCAAATATTTTCTGAGGCTTAAGGAAGTTTTTGGCTATTATTTCTTCAAATATTTTCTGAGGCCCTTTCTCTCTCTCTTCTCCTTCTGGCACTCCTATAATGAAAATGTTAGTGTATTTAATGTTGTCCCAGAGTTCTCTTAGACTGTCCTCACTTATTTTCATTCTTTTTTTTTTTTTTTTTTTTTTTTTTTTTTTTTTTTGTCTTTTTAGGGCTGCACCTGTAGCATATAGATGTTCCCAGGCTAGGGGATGAATCTGAGCTGTAGCTGCCAGCCTATACGACAACCACACAGGATCCAAGCCATGTCTACAGCCTATACCACAGCTCAAGGCCACACCTGATCCTTAACCCACTGAGGCCATCTTGTTGTGGCTTCTTCTTTGTCTTCGAAAGTAAAATGTCTTTTTTTGGTCAGTTCCAGTCCTCTTTGTCAATTGTTATTCAGCAGTTAGTTGTGATATTGATGTTTTCATGAGAGGAGGTGAGCTTAAGTACTTCTACTTCGCCGTCATTTCACTGATCTCTAGATACGTTATTTTAAAATATTACTTGTAACATTACTCTCTCTAATAAACTGAAACATTTAATCAAGTCCTTCCTATAATAAATAGAAAAACAGTGGAAGCATTTTTGTTACAACTAACACAGGACAATTTAAAAGAAACTTACTTGGGCTAAAGAGGTGTATAAGTTTGTGTATGGAGAATTAAGTAGGTGGCAATTATTTTATTTTTTATAATTGAAAAAGGACAAATGCAAAAAATTACACTTAATGATTTCTGCCTGCATTTGAAAATATTTTGTTCTGTATAATGTGTATATATATATATCATGCACAGTGGAAAAGAAGTTATAACAAAATAATTAAAAGCCTCCAAACTATTTGTATGGAGTCTTTTCTACTACAAACAGAATTTTATTTTTATTTTATTTGTATTTTTATTTTTTATGTAGAGCCGCACCCGTGGCATATGGAGGTTCCCAGGCTAGGGGTCTAACAGGAGCTGTAGCCGCTGGCCTTCGCCACAGCCACAGCAACGCAGAATCCGAGCCACGTCTGCAGCCTTCACCACACCTCACGGCAATGCCGGATCCTTAACCCACTGAGCAAGGCCAGGGATCGAACCTGCAACCTCATGGTTCCTAGTCAGATTTGTTAACCACTGAGCCACGAAGGGAACTCAAGAATTTTATTTTTTATTCTACTTTATTGAAATAAGAGTAGGACCAAAGCAAGAACTAATCATGTACATAGAACCCACATCCTCAGGGATAATAATTGGGATCATTACCACTGAACCACAACAGGAACTCCTAACTTTTTATCTTTGATACAATCAGTTTTGGAAAACTGTATTTCTCTAGGAAACTATCAGTTTCATTCAGTTTTTTTTTAATTTATTTTCCCATAATGCACTTATATCCTAACACATGGAAATTTAGAGAAGGAAAAACTGCAGTCAGATTGTTCCTTTCTATCTAAATAGTTCCTCAAATAAATTCATTTAAGTGTAGGCTGCATATAATTCCACAGTTTCTCTAGTCATATAAAAATGTCTTTTTTTTTGGTAAATGAAACCAATGATTTTGCTGTTGTTGTATGACTTGGTGGGCCAAGGATCGAATGCTCATCACAGTAGTGAAAATACCAGATCCTTAACCTGCTGAGCCACTGGAGATCTCATGGGACCAGTAATTTTTAAGGTTTGATCTTACAGTAATTTTTTGTTGAGGTTTCTTTTGTTTGTCTGTTTTTGGTTAAAGTTATCTTTAAATTTTTTTTAAATAAATAAAAAGAACAAAACAATTTGCAGTGGATAAGCAACGAAATCCTGCTGTACAGCACAGGGAACTGTGTGTAGTCACTTATGATGGAACATGATGGAAAATAATGTGAGAAAAAGAATGTGTGTATATATATATGTATGTGTGTGTGTGTGTATGTATATGTATATGTGTGTGTGTGTGTGTATACAAACTAGTCACTTTGCTATACAGCAGAAATTGTCAAACATTTAAATCAACTATAACAAAAGAAACTAAAAAATTTAAAAAATAAAAAGAGGCAAACAAGAAAGGAATCTCTTTAAAATATAATTTTTAACATAAGGTTTTAAGAGGAAAATTAATTGTATTATTTATTTGCATGTTAACTAGACCAGAAACAAAAGCCTCAAGAAGGTAAAGACTGTAAATTAACCATTTAATTTCTTATATTATAATAGTAATGAACCCAGGAGCTTTTCGGTTATTAAAGGTATATAATATATTTCTTAATTTTATTCATTATCCTAATTGATCTCACTTAAACACACACTTTCAACCCTGTAGCTTCTAAAGTCACTTCCTTTCTCCTTTCCTTCCTTTCCTTTCTTTTTTTTTCTTATATTATTTCTCATAGTGAATTTGTTTAGATTTACAAGCTGGTTCTCTTCTACAACTTTTTAAATTATGCATTGTTTCCTAGTTGCCAAGTTGATGTGCATGTGCAAATATTTATTTAGTAGGCAAAGCATGGCACTGTTACACAATAGAAATACTATACAAATATTACTGATAGTGTAAGGTTTCATAATTGGATGTTTATATATATTGGACTTTACAACATACGTACACATTTAGGTTCTTATTTATCCATATTAGCAGTTCAGTGCCCCAGTACTAAAATGCTTTCTCGGAACTCTCATTATTCTGAAATATTTTATTAATGTCTCTTTTGTTTTCATTTTTAATAATAGCTGGTTTTTATGTAATTTCATCAATGTTACACACAAAATGTTCAGTTATTTTACTTCTTTTCTGTGTTTTGTACATAGTTTTTGCTGTTAGTGGAGATACATTATTCTTACTGAGAATTAAATGAAATGACTCATACAATCTGTTCTAAAAATTAAATCAGACAAATAAAAAGTTATTGTTTTCAAAGTAATCTGTGTAGAAATAGGAAAATGAGTTAGAATTTCTATCTATAAAAAAGAGAGTGGCTTTTTTCACTGCTCAGGTACAAGGTGTGCTATTACCTATTATATGAAATTTGCAAGCATTTGCGGTTAACAATGAAAAGACTATATTTTCTTAAATTTCAAGTTTAAAGAAATTCTTGTCAATCATGGTGGCATCAAATTTTAAGATAAATATTTTATAAAGAAAAGAATGTTGTTGTGATATATTTTATAGGCTGAATCTTCTATATTACACATCATAAGTTTACTAGGTTAAAACATTTAGCCCTAGAAATATAATTCCTCCTCCTATTTGTTCCCATTATGTTCCTATCACTCTGTGTTTAATCCTTGTGTATTATTTCTCATCAAACTTGCCTTTCCACATTAACACAGGATTTTTATTTCAGGGTGCAATCATAATCCCATTATGGTAGGGTTGTATACTTTTATCAGTCACCACAGAAAATGATGGCATCTACTCGGCTCTGTGGTTCTGAAAAGCTCTTCCTCTTTTGGACAAGTCTTTGTGGTTATTCACGATAGAAACATTGTAAAATCATGTGGAAATCCTATATTTATGTTCCACAAATTCTAGACTAACCACCTTTTTCCTTTTTCAATTCTTCTTTCTATTCCCTGACCCAACTTGCATCCATGCAATTTCCATATCATGCATACTGTTCATGTGAACCATAATCTGCTGTTCTGGAAAAGACCATTGGGATACTTTTATTATTATTCCTAGATGTGTATGAAGACCACATCCGATTTGCTCATTTTGGTCTAATTTTCATGCAAACTGTTACTAAATGTCCCTCTCCACTTTCCATTCCTCATTTTATCTCTGGAGAATTTTCTGCCTCCCTAAAGGAATATTCAGTATTATCATCAGTTAGCTTTAATTAATTTCACATACTTGAATGATGGTATGCTAGATGCTAGGAAAATAATTTAAATAGATATGGTCTATGTCTTCAAGCCATTTACATATTAAACCATGATAGAATAAGTTGTTATTTTTAATTGGCCACCAAGTATAACATTTTTCATGTAACATTTTTCATTTGTAGAAAATTAGGCAGTTCAGTTTGTTTAACAATGTGCACCGAAATATGGTGACAGCTAAAAAATGCCCATTATATACACAATACATTATATATATGTGTATGTGTGTGTATGTATGTTATATATATAACATAGTGTGTGTGTATGTGTATATGTGTTTATATATATATATATAATATAGACATAATATAAACATAGTTCCATTCTGGACTCCCAAGAAAGTGAAAATGATTTTGGAAGTTAACAATTGGCCTCTTACAGATAGACTGAAATAGTTTCAACAAATATAACCACTTCTCTAGAATCTAAGCAATAATCAGATAAAGCCCCTTTGCGACTGTGGGGTGAAATAAGTCAAAGTCAATTCTATTGCACGACCAGGTCTAAAAAGGGACTGCAACTACCAAAGTGTTCAGCAACTACAGAGGATAGCATGATTAATCACAGCATCTTTATAATAGCAAATCTAGTCCTGATTTAATATTTGTGATTTTAAAATAAAACACACATCACTGAATTTCCCCCAATCCTGACAGAATCCAATTCAGAGTACTCTTCAGAATATTTAGAATAAACCCATATCCTCTAGTAAACCTTCCCAACTCTTTCATACCTACACTCAGAAATTTCTCTAGTATACCATCTTCTTTGGCACAGCAAACTAAATAAACCCAATTTTGCTAGACTAATTGTAGATTTCTGGTGATCTTTGGCTGGTGATCTTTAATAATCCTTATGACAATTTTATTATTTTATTTTATTATATATTGAAAATTACAGATAAATTAGTAGTGAAAGATTATTTTTAAAAGTTTTAACTGGCTTTATATAAAAGAAGAAAAATTAAATTAAAATCCTTATCTGGGTCCTCTTGACATATCAAATTACATAATAAGAATAAATAGAAAAAGGAAGATGCTGTAGACTGAATGTTAATGTTTTCCCCAAGTTTATAGGTTAAAACTTAATACTCAATGTGATGACATTAGCAGATAAGGGCTTTGGAATATCATGACTGGGATTAGTACCTTTTCAAAAGAGATCCCAGAGAGCCCCTTAGCCCCATCTGCCAGGTGTGGGCACGGAGGGATGATGGCCAACTCTAAGCCAGAGTGAAGGTCCTCACCAGACACTGAATATGCCTGCTCCTTGACCTTGAACTTTTGGTCTCCAGGACTGTGAAAAATAAATTTCTGCTGTTTACAAGTAACTCAGTCTTTGGTATTTTTCTTACAGCTGTCTGAACCAACTAAGAAAGAAGGCAACTGACATTTTTGAAGGCTTACTGAATGCCATAAATTTGACTTAAGTTGTCTAATTTGGTTCTCACAGGAATTAATTATCTAGTCTATAATCAGACCTTAAGTAATTGTCCTAAGTATCACTGCAAATAAATGGTGAAATTTTGGAAATATCCTCAGTTTGGACTGTAAAATACGCTTGTCTCCAAATCTGCTTCAGTGAGAACAGGAAGGAAATTAATGAAGCTAATCTAATATAACTAAAAGTATTCTTAAAATTTTAATAATTTTAGAAGTTGGCTGTGCCTCAGTGGTTTAAGGATCCAGTGTTGTCATTACAGTGGCTCAGGTTGCTACTGTGACCTGGGTTCAATCCCTGGCCCAGGAACTTCCACATGCTACGGATTTAACCAAAAAAGAAAAAAAAATAAGTTTAATAGCTACTAGACAGACAATATATAAAATATAAGGAACATTAATTAAAAATAATAACTCTATTTTCTCTATTAAAAAAAATTTTTAAAAATCTGGCCCTCCTGATACTTCTGTGATCTTTTCACATGATACACATGATAGGTCCTATATTCATAAAGGTTTCGTACAGTTTAAAAATAATAGAAAAAAATAGTCTAATTTTAAAAGAACAGATGGGAAGCCACGTTTTCATGTAATAACGTTACATTTATAAAGTTCATCAAGGCTCTCTCAGATTCCCACCCCTCACAGATGCAGGCAAAATCACCTGTTTCCTGCCCAGCTGAAGGTACGTGCATACATCAAGCCAACATTTGGAAGATCATTAGGAGCTTTAACCTTTCAATATCTCCTTTCCTTTTTTTTTTTTTTTTTTTCTTTCTCTTGTGAGGAATGATACTCAGGCAAGGACTCCTTTCCCTGGAATGTGACTAATACTAATGAGGGTAGTTTTACTTCCTTTGGGTGTAGATTTTGTTGCACATTTGCTGAAACTTCAGGTAATTTTGCAATGATTTTGAACATAGACGTAGAGATTCACTGCCAAGATGAAGAGTTAGGAAATAGTGTTTACTTACAGTGTATTTCTAGCACCTGCATGGCCACCTGAGGGGTGGCATTGAGAGATTCATGGTCCACTCTGCAGATGACCGCCACGCCATCATCACTGCGATCCACTCGGAAGTCCAGTGTGCTGCTGACCGTGAAAGTCTTGCGATTTGCATCTTCTTCTTTTAAATACTTTACATCTGAAAATAAAATATAAATTTCAAAATTCTGGGAAAGTCACTTTCAAAATGTAACAGATTTCATTTACTTTAGACACACTGGAAATGCCTTCTTATCTTATCCAGTTTTAAAAAGCAAATATTTGTTACGTCAACATTTAATCTGTTTCAATTTGAGTAAATAAAATTAAAACTACTTGAGATATAAATCTGAAAAATTGAATTCAGAAATAAAAGGTCAGGTCACAGAACTTTTATTCCTCTACTATAACTTTTTTTTAAAAAATACTTCATTTGAAAAATCAGGCGATCTTTTCTTTAGATTTAAGTTTCACTAAAAGAAAACCGTAATTCTCTCAACCACCAGCAGAGTTGAGGAAAGCAAATTCACAACTATCTGGGTATGCTTAAAAGAAAGCACAGTGTGTTTGAACAATTTTAACATGAACAATATGAGGTGAAGATATTTGCTAAAGAATACCTAAGATGAGAAAGTCGTTATCTTTGGTAAAGAGGGAGAACAGTCATCTGAATATTTTGTATATTTAAATATCTATCTTTCTACATATTTGCACTAAAATTTCTACTGAGATAAATGCTCTTCACTTGGCTGACGAATTCATTTCAGCCTGAATGAGAATACTTTCCGCGAGATGTGAATGTCCTTACTAATATTTAAACTTATTGTCCATGATTCAGATTCATCATGAAATGGTGCACTTAGGGATTATTTATTCTCTGTGGAAAAGAGATTTAATAATATTTTCATTTAATTTGAAGTGTCTCAAGTCTAAAGTAGCTGATAGAAAAGGGTAATTTTAATGGATTAGAAATCGAAATGATAGGCTAAAGTTAAGATATCATTTTAACAAGATCTTAAATATAGTTGAAGGAGAGAGCTGTTCTGATTTCTTAATGTTTCATTTCAAATGAACAATGATGTTTTTAGGAAAAGAGTTCTTTTGCTTAAAATATTGGATTCTAGCATGTATTAGTTCATTTATTTTTAAAAACGGTTAAAATATATTAATGATAAGTTAATATATGTTCAGCTCTGTCATTGTTGTGCTCTACGCAAAGGTTTAACTTTGAAAATAACACTGAATTTTACGTATTTGATGGATATATATTTGCATGGTCCACTGAGTTTTACTTATTTCCAAAGAAGTATATCTTTATCTTATTGATTGATTTTTACAAATAAATATTAGGAAAGAATAAAACTAGGTAAGTGTTCCAGGTCTTATTTTGAAAATATGTGTTTATGATTATGTTCACAAATTAGAAAAATAATTAAGATTTTTTTACCACAAAAAATTATGTAATTTAGGCAGTTTTTAAGAGTAAGACAAATTTCAACATTTGGGAAGGGTGAAAGAGCATAAACATCTCCACTTTTTCTTTGAACTGTAGATTTCAACTGTAAATACAGGATACAGGGCTTTCCAACAATATGTGTCTTAAGAAATATCTCATTTTTGTTAACCAAAGTCATTTCTGAGATTTTTGCATTTGAGGATTAGATTCAACTTCAATTAAAAAAAACATTAGGGTAAAGAAAGAATGATCTCCTTTCAGTCAAAATATATCAGGATAATATAGATGTATTTATAGTTCTTTAAAAAAGTTAGACTCTTTTTATTTTCTATTTCTTTATTTTGTCTTTTTAGGGTTGCACCTGCGGCATATGGAGGTTCCCAAGCTAGGGGCTGAATCAGAGCTGTAGTTCCTGGTCTATACTACAGCTCATGGCAATGCCAGATCCTTAACCCACTGAGCAGGGCCAGAGACTGAAACTGCATTCCCATGGATCCTAGTCAGATTTGTTTCCGCTGACCCATGATGGGAACTCCTTGTTTTTTTCCTTAGACTCTTATTTTTTAATGTTTCATAAATTTATACAAAATGTTGCCTCACCTTTATATTTTATATCCTTTCCTATCAATCCATGTCCAATGTTTTTCTGTTATAGCTCTAAGCTGCAGCAGTGTAAGAAAATTTAGATTTCTTGACAAACCACTTTTATAATTATGTTATAAAATATGAGAAAGTATTCCAAAATATTGCTGCTAATAGTTTAATTTTAATAACAGCTGTGTTTTTAGAATCCACACATCTGCTTCCTTTAGCTGTTTCATTTACAAAAGTATCATTTAATGCCATATTAATTGGATACATAAATCTGAAAGGAATTGTATATAACAAAATTTTAATGAGCATTATTCAAACAAAATAAACAAAAGTATAATTTGTTGCTTTTCATATTAGCTTATGTGACAGCTCATAAAGTTACTAGAAGGCATTAGAGGAATAGGAAAAAACATTGAGAAGAGCGAACCATATTATCTTTCCCCATATTTTATGCTGACCTTCCTCCCCAAACAGGAAACAGTATTCAAAATTTATTTCCATTTTCATCCCTAGCTTTAAAAATGACACACTACACAGTTACAGAATCAATAGAAATTCTGATACCATATGTATTCTTGTTTTATGTCCTGCCTTGTTTTAGAGAGCTTCTATTTTTTTCTTCTTTGGCTTGTCACTGTATTTTGTACTTTGTGATCCATTGCAGTGTTTCTTAATATAGAATGTGCATCTGAATCAACTTTGCATCCTGTTAAAATGCAGATTCTTACTCAATAGCTCTGGGGTGACATCTGAAATTCTGCTGCTGGCCCACAGACATATTTTGAAGAGCTAGGGTATAATGGATACATTGGCACCAGAGATAATATAACCAAGGGTGTGTAATATTAGGACTTTCTTTTCTGGCCTTTCTTTCTCTCTCTCTCACCACTACCCATAAGTTTTCACTCTACTTTTACTATGTCAACATATGTTTCTTCCTTTTATTTACATTTTTCAAAATATATATCTCATGCTTTATATAATGTGTTGGTGCAACAGTCAGCAAAAGCGAATTTAAGAGCAAACAAAAACAGAGAAAATGTAGCATTACTTTCCTTCATAATCCTTGAAGTCACTCCTCTCTTTTTCCACAGAAGACTATAAACATTTAAGCACTTGTTTTTAACAGAATCAGAACAGTGGCTGCTTTGGGTGGGTAGTGGTTGCAATTGTCTCATTATACTAATGTGTTTACATTGCATATATTGGAAATTTTCTATAATAAAAAGTTTTTTTTTAATCTGCATAGGAAAATTCCTCAAGTATGCTTCTTATAAAAAAAAAATATTTTCCTGAACATTTCTTGGTGAAATACCAGTAAAGATTTTCTATCAGTTATTTATTTATTTTTTTGGCCACACATACAGCATGCAGAAGTTTCCTGCCCAGGGATCAAACCCAAGCCACAGAAGTGACAATGCTGAGTCTTTAACCACTAGTCCACCAGGGAACTCTGCCTATCATTTTTAATGGTATATATCTTTACCTTATTGAAATGTATAATAGTAACCTGCTTATATTTGGGATTTTGCATCATTTATCTCACTAAGAACTATGGTACAAAAAAAGGCAAATGTAATTTTAAGTTAAACTGTGAGCCCCTCGAATTAACACATTAAAAACTTTGCACCAAGGTAGCCATGGAAAAAAGCAAAGGGTAATCTGGCTGTTTTTCCATCCAAATCTTTTCATAAAATATCAAATCTTAGGCACTGTCTCCATATCCATCTTTCCATATTTATAATATTAGATTACCTGCCTCTATATCTGTAGTTTCTAGCTACCTTTGTACTGGACATTTAGAAAGAAAATTCTCTAAAGGGAAGTTCCTTCAGAAGTTAACCTTTCCTCCACAATGGTTCTAATCACCCTGAGCAGAATAACTTTAACTTTGTGATACAATTGTTTTCTACATTTTGGTCACATGTGAGTTTCCTTTTAATTCATTGCAAAGTCAATATGCCACAAGGCAGGGAATTATATACAACTTTTGCACTTTTTCCAGTACTCAAAGTACCATAACTTCTCATAATTTGAAGATGTCTCTGAGCAATTATGTAAGATATCATGTGACTTCTTCTGACCTAATCACGGCTATAATTCTTTAGCCAGGAGCAAAGCGGCAGGGTCTTGATGTACATCCTAAATATTGATGCTTATATAGAACATGAACTTTGCTATTATTTTCAGAATCCAGGTTTGTAAAAGTGTTTTTCGAATCAGAATACTATTTTGGTAGGAGAATCCAGGAAATTTATTCTGAATTCATACAACCGTTATTAATGGTACTTTAATGTTTTGGAACAATTGTTAGTAAGCTGAATGCATGTCCTCTTGCCATGCAGAAGAGAAAATATAAACATTATATGAGATAACGTGGCTTTACTGACAAAAATTTTGAATGATCCTATTGAACAACTGGATATGTCAGGTAACTACTATTCAAAAGAAGTCCTATAGAACAAAATTTCTAAAAGTAAATATATCAGTTTTAGAAGATAACCAATTTCACCATCATTAAAAAATTGACATAAAACACTGTGGTTAACTCATTCAGTATTTAGATACATATTTTAAAACCAGTTTATCTTAAAGTGAAATGTCAGTACTTTTTTTTTCTTTAGGTTAAGTGTTCAACAGGAATTTTACAAACCATATTGGTTTAATTTTCAGGATAAGTATTAGACTTTATATCTGCTTCAAACTTTCTCCAGACCAAAATTACTGAGGCCAGGTCTTATATGGTAGCAGTTTTAAATTCTGTTAATCACTTTCATTTGTTCACTGGAGAAGATCTCAAAATATATTATTGAGGTAAATGTCACTATTTCCTATGAGTGTTCCTTTACACAACTCCAATTTAAAAGGGGTAGACCTTTTTATTTTTGGTCCTTTTAGGGCTGCACGCATGGAATACTGAGGTTCCCAGGCTAGGGGTAAATCAGACCTACAGCTGCTAGCCTATGCCACAGCCACAGCAATGCAGTATCCAAGCTGCATCTGCCACCTACACAACAGCCCACGGCAACGCTGGATCCTTAACTCACTGAGCAAGACCAGGAATCTAACTTGCATTCTCATGGTTCCTAGTCAGATTCCTTTCCACTGTGCCACAATGCGAACTCCTGAAAGGGGTAAACTTTTATAAATACTTTTCTCAAAATTTCACTTTTTAAAGAGAGTGCCAATTGTGATCCTTTTTCTGTAAAGCTATGGCTCTACCATCAACTAGTGACACAAAATAATTATTTCACTTGACAAGGAATTTGACCTAAATCCAGTTCAGGTTAATAGATTTTAAAAGCCCAGATGAAAAAAATAATATTTATGAAGGATTGATAAAAATAGGCATAATGTATTTGTCTAAATATTCTAAAAACTCTTTCAATTTATTCAGATAAGTAGAAAATTATAATTTTTTAGCAAGTTTCTCTTAAGTGTTATTCCACAAGTCTGCAATCAAAGATGCTATAAGGACCCTCTATATGAAAATCCCTGTATATGGCAAAATCAATTAAATTCGTATACTTTTTGCCTAAAATGTGTGAATCAGGGAAGGACTGTCTTTCTCTCTCAACTGTCAGTTCCAGGAAACCTTAGACCTCTTTGTATAAATAGTTTGTAATAAATAGTTAGCTGATCATGTCTCCCTTTTTGTGCTAAAGAGCACTAATAAAATTTTGTGATCTACTACTGGCAAATGTGAAAGGCTTTATAAAAAGAATTTCCTTACTGTTCTCACTTCAGTTTTCATCTAAGTTTTCTATACAGATTTAGCAGTTCTATTTTCAATATCATTACCCTTTATGTTAATCAGTGCTTTTTGTATTTACTCAGATCCTTCTAGAACATAATGAGTTACGAGTCATTCTGCCTCAAAAACCCTGCACCTAGTTCAATCATTTGTTGATGGCTCAGGAAAATTTAAATATCTATTAATATTTAATACCTTAGAAGAGCACTAAGAACTATATTCCTCAGTTCCATAGAAACATCAGTAAGGGGCAGTGTCATCTCTTTAAAAATTATTGAGGTAAAGTATTAGATCATTTCTACCCTTGTGATTAATTCTACATTTAAACTGATTTAATTCTGTATTTAGTGGTCTGCACCCTAGAAGAATACCAAGAACTGGTTTGTTCAGTCCAGGAGCTCATCTAATAAAGAAAAGAGTCATCTCATTTAAAAATGGTTAAGGTAAGTGTGAGAACATTTTAGTCCAAACGGTTCATTTATTCTCTATATAAAAACTTTTGAGCTCCTACCATGTGTTTGACATCATGCCAAATTTTGCGTGTAAAAAGTTAATCAGGAGACAGATATATAACTTCAATGTTTAAATCCTAAAAAAAAAAAACTATTAGTATGTTCAAGATACCAAAGGAAATAAATAACAGTTTAAGTACTAATATACTAGATCTTCTCTCTGATCCTCACCCCTCAGATATCTCTTTTGAAAGGACTATGGAGGTAGACTATTTTGGAGAAAGATGGTTACTCAAGAAATTAGTTAATAACTGTGAGAGTCCAAGAGAGAGATTAGCTTGTTCTCAAGAAAATCTATGTAATTTTCACCCTCTTTGAATAATCAGTAGCAATATGAATATTATCTGTTATTTCTACACCACTAATGTCATGAGCTAGAAATAAGTGTTTGTCATTTTCAGCAAAGTTTTGCTCTTTCTGACTTAACACAGCTCGCTCATGCACTATAAGGTATAGCCTGCATAACTTGTGGAATTTATCTTGGGCACTTTGGGCTTAGTTTATACTCTAGCAATTGTGCATAAATATAAAACTTGAAAAAGAGGTAGGGAGGGTAGCATTTTGCAAATCTAATCCCAGAGCACAATATTTTATTAGAGACTCCTTAATATCTTATATCTAACAACATCACAGTCATAAAATCCAAAAATTATATTGATATGTGACAATATTTGCAACCCTCTACAGTATATTCACTCAGTGAATTAAATTGATAGTGTCTGGTATAACCAGGCTTACATTTTAATAGTAAACCCCTATCTTAAGTAATTTCTTATATAGACATCCTTGCCCAGAAATCACGATGCTCTGTAGCATGTGACTCCAGATAGGTGTGATTAAACCTCAAGAGGTAACTGACCCCTCGCTGCCTAGTCTCCAGGGTGATAAGCAAGAAACTTTATCCCCAAACAGAACCTAGGTAGTTAACTAGTCTGTTTCAGAGTCTCTTTCACATAGCCTAATGTGATTTAAAGCTTTAACAAATTTAAATAAGAACACATGCTTGAGAATACACACATGTATACCTACATGCACATGCATGCACACACACGTACATCCTGTAGCTAGTTCTAGTAAAGCCACAATTTAGCCAGTCTAATGAGAGAGCATCATTCATGATGAATAGAAAAAGCGTGCCAAATGGTGGAAGAACCAGACAGCTAAGTGTACTTGTAGACAAAGGAGATAAGTCATTATGAAGCCAGTCAATCAGGGAACTCTACATTCAGGGAAAAATCATTATGCCTATAAATAGGTTCCCTTGTGCTTCTTTCACTTGGCAATGGTCAGGAAAACCTTACTGTAACCTCTTTTCACCTGAGAATAGGTTGAGTGAAACTACCACAAGTGACATTAACCACAAGTTTAGATGTGAGAAGCTAAGTTTTACTAGTAACCTTTTCTAGGAAAACATTTTCTATTTTGTGCACTACTTCCTTAAGCTGAATCAAAAGACTACACCATCTAATAAAAATAAAAAAGAAAACCAAAAAAAACCCAAAACAGTCTACACCATCTGAGTGAAATAAATAAATACATACACACACACACATTTATATATATTTGACTCTAAGCCTTATGCCTCCTCAGGCTAGTCACTATATTTGTATAGATTATAATGTCTTTTCTTCTCTTAAAGGTTGAAAGATTAATTTTCTGTTGAAAAAAAATATTTTATTGCAGGCCTGAAAAATGATAAAAGATGGCAGAAACATTTTTTAAAAACCCATCCATTCGAGTAAACTGTAAGAAAATAAAAAATATCTATCCATTTGAGTAAATTCTATAAGCAGCAGGCAAGTGTGAGTCCTTTGAAACACTTAGGGTGATGCAATTTTCTAGTCATCAAACAATTTATTTTATGGAGTCATGTAGCATTCAACAAATAAGAAAAATATAGGTTGATGCCCCTCATCAATATATTGTAAAAATGAATCATTTGCATTAGCAAAACATCCGTAATGTGAAATTAGCTTACCGAATACATTGCAATGTTTCTCTCTACTGTATACAACCATAGTTTTGTTGATTATTTTCAATAGGTTATCTTATTTTTCAAAGAAACACATCATTTTTGAATTCCAGTTACCCACTAGGACATTCACAAGGTTCAATATAATTCATGTATTCAAAAAATAAAGAATAATTTGGAATTTTAATTTTGTTTCTCTCTTGTTTTTTTACTTTTTTCTTTTTCCTTCCATTATTTTTCACCCTTATTATCTTTCTTTTTTTCTACATCACTCTTAAATTTTATACTCCTGTATAGTTAGTTTTCATACTCAGTATCTGTGACAGTGTCTAGAACACCTCATATGTTTAATAAGTCTGTTTTAAATTAATTAAAATAATGGCTATAATCAGTCAGGTAAAGCATTCTTTTCCTTCTAATATGTAGAACCATTCTATGTAAATATGTGTACATTTTGAAGCAGTTGTCAATTTGTCATTGCTTTTCTATGTACTGAATCTCATTTAATTCACTTATCATCACCCTCAGAAAATGTGAAGACATAATTAGTCTGACCTCTGAAAAAGTGAGCAGTTTGTTTTGGAAGAATATAAAAGCTAGAAACAGATGACCAAATATTATGGATAAGACACATTAAATATAAATAAAATAATTTTTATCTGATGTTATGGATTTTTTAAAATCAGATATACACATACTGATCCCTAGTGCAGCTAACTAGCTCACAGTTCCATGCACCAGAACTTCTTAGAGGTGGGATTTCAGATATATTTAACTGTAGATAAAAATTGACAATATCATTAAGGAAAAAAATGAATTAAAAAAACAGCTAAAATAAAAATACATCAAGCTACTAATTTTGTTTTAAATTCAATCCACACATGATTTTTCCACATAAAGTTCATGATAAAAAGAGGAAGAACATATTTTAAAATGCTTAGAATTACAAGGTAAAGAAAAAATTATCAAATAGAGCGGCAAAAATTAAAATAAATTGTGACTATAAAATGGTTAGGAAGAGAAATATAGATTTCTCCTATGACAAAAATAACAGGATAAGATGGACAAAATAATTTGTAAGGATGAATAAAGGAAAATTATTTAAAGATGATATATTATAATAATTTATAAGTCAACATTGTGAAAAGACATAAGCATAAAAAAAATCAGAGAAGTCTTGGAATATCAGATAAAGAATTTTGTAAACTGTCCAGTGAAAGAATCAGAACTGGTAAAAATTATTTAAACACACACACACTTACGTCTCTAAAAATTGTGCTAAGACCATATAGCAATTGAACAACAATTATTCAAGAAAATCCATTAAGTCTTAGTAAGACAAAGTGGTGTCTGTAGTACTTATGTCTTTCTCCCTACCTATACCTCAACTCCAATTTAATGTGAGAGAAGTTTGACTCCTGGTGAATGTGGCCCAAGGATGAACTTATCCTCCCTGCCAGCTCCCAGTTAGGGACTACAGAATTTTCTCAGGAGTGGCAGGTAGCCATCATTTTGTATTCCCCTTACTCTACCTCTTGGTTGAAGATTAAATCCCTAGGGAGTGTGGCTGAGAGGTAAGGGCTCTTTTCCTCTACCCAGTCACAACTTATAGGATAAGAACAAAAGGACCTCCATAGTTCTCACTCAGCTCATTTATGGAGTAGAGGTTTTAAGCCAGAGAAGCCAAGAAGATCAGAAGATACCACCACTAGCCTGCATCCTGCCTGCAAAGTAGGAGTGAGTGTCATTTCAAAAGAACAAGGACACACCACTAGTTCAGGAGGAGCAGTATAGAGACTTGGCCCAGGGGAGGAGGCATAACATAATGAAGGAGCATTCTGAAGCTCTCTCTATGCGAACTATGTGGAAGAGCCGGTGAGGAAGCCCAAACCTAGGGCCCTTTTGAAAACATTAAAGATTTTAGTGGTAAACAAGCAGGGGAAGATGGGTGTCTCCCTAAAGCCAACACGATAAACCACAGTCCATCTAGTTTATGAGAGACAATCAGAGAGGAAAAACAACTAGAAAACTTCCTGTCAACAAAGAAAACTCAAAAGAAGAGTTCCCATCATGGCTCAGTGGTTAACAAATCCGACTAAGAACCATGAGGTTATGAGTTCTATCCCTGGCCTTGCCCAGTGGGTTAAAGAATCAGCCTTGCCATGAGCTGTGGTGTAGGTTACAGACGCAGCTCAGATCCCGCGTTGCTGCGGCTGTGGCGAAGGCCAGCAGCTACAGCTCCTTTAGACCCCTATCCTGGGAACCTCCATATGTCACAGGTACAGCCCTAGATAAGGCAAAAAGACAAAACAAAAACAAAAACTCAAAAGACTGGCCTCAAAACAAAATGAAACAAAACAAAAACATTACAGAAAGTTCTCATTTGAATTGAATAAGGATGTGGAACAATGTATGTCAGGGCATTGTTAAAAAAATAAAGCCATCAATTGACATGGTAGAGAAGAACATAATACCAAGAGAGGCAGAGAGCTTAACAGAGACATCAGGGAAAGAGGCAAAGAGAACCCTACAAAAACCACTGTCACCCCAGAGTGACTATGCACATGCCCAAGGAAGTACCCGCTGAGTGACCTCACAGGCTTTGTACTACAGTGAAAATAGTCCATCCAAGTGACTAAACCTATAAAAAAGCAAACAACAACAAACTACATGGAGAGATCAGTACCCACAATTGCCCAATGTATTAGCTAAATATTTCATTTTCAACAAAAATTATGAGACATGAAAAGTAACAAGAACATGTAACTCTGTTGCAAGGAAGAAAAATCACAAACATTAAAAACTTCTGGGAAGAAAGTCCAAATGATTCATGATAAACATGTCCAAAGAACTAAAGTATAAAACATTTCAAGAAGTAAAACAAAGTAATTGTTTAACATCAATGAAAAGAAAGTATAAAGGAAGAACCAAATAAAACTTCTGGAATTAAAAAAATTAATAGAGGATTTAACAGTGGTTGTGAACTAAAAAAGATACAGATTAATGCTGATTATATAATCTGAAGAAAATGGAGAAAAAAATAATGAAGATAAATTAACAAAGCCCGAGAAAAAATTGTGAGAGCATTAACTGCAACACTTGTGTAATGAGAACACCAGATGAAAGGAGAGAGGAAAATGAGTGGAAAAGCACTTGAAGAAAGACTGATTTAAAATTTCTTAATTTAATGAAAAACATTAGTGAACACATCCAAGAAGCTCAATGAACTTTAAGTAGCTTAAATGCAAAATGATCTACATCCAAACACATTATATTAAAAATGTCAAAAACAAAGAAAAAATGAGTCTTGAAATCAGGAAGAGAAAAACAACTTTTCATAAACAAAAGGTCTCCAAAAATTTTAAATATTAACAACTGATTTATCAAAAACAATGGAGACCAGAAAACAAAATGTGAAATATGAAATGATCAACCTATATCAATAAGAACATTGTGTCAATTCATTAGAAAAATGTAACAATTACAAACATAAACACACACACATATATATATACACACAAAAACACATGTACCTTTAAAAATGTATCCAGAGTACATGAATCAGAAACCATATGACCTAGCAATATCTTTCCTAGGTATATACCTAAAAGAAACGCATATTCTACACAAAATTTTGGACCTATATTTTCCTATCAGAGTTATTCATAATAGCCAAAAAAGTATAAAATCCCAAATGTTCATCAATGGATGAATGAATAAATAACAGAGTAGATTCATACAGTGGAATATTATTCCACAATTAAAAAGAATGAAGTACTGATGTAGCCATAACACAGAAGAATCTTGAACACTGTGCTAAAAAGCTAGTCACAATAATCCATGTATGGTATGATTTCATTTATATGAAATATCCACAATGGGCAAATTTATAGAGATGGAAAACAGATTATTTATTGCCTAGAGCGAGGGAAGAGGATGGGGGCAAATATGAAGTGACCACCAACAGACATGAAATTTGTTTAGGATGATGAAAATGTAAATTGATTGTGGCAGGCATTACACAATTCCATGAATTAACTAAAAAACACTGAATTGTATACTTAAAGTAAATTTGTTGGTATACTGATTACATCTCAAAAAAGCTGGCTATGTAAAAGTAAATAAAATGGCTAATTTCATGCTTTGCTATAATTTAGGAGGAATACTAATAATTAACTTTGAAAAGTTATTGATTGAAGAGGAAAAAGCAAAGAAAAAGTAAAGACTGGTCACTCTCTTGGAAGATAAAGACTACGTATAATGACTATTTTCAAGAAACAGAGCATTTAGTATTCAAGCTAGTAAATAAAATAGTGGACAAAGAAGAGAGAACTTTATGATCCCACTCTATACTGCTACTGAGTAATCTCAGTAATATAATCTATCTCCATCAATTCCCCATTACCAATGCAATTGGAAGAAAGATTACCAAGGGGTTTAGACACTGTGTCTGTAGGATGCCAATTAGGCCATAATATTATGGAAAAAAGTATTTGAATATTTTATTGATCAAAGAATTAAATAATTGTTTTCAGAAACATATGATTCATAAATTTCATAAAATATCCTGCTGGGTCCCAAGAATATAACTTGATAAAGTTGATTGAAACAAGAACTTTTCTCCACATATCCCACAAAAACCATAAAGAATTGCATTTCCATGAAAAAATCTAAAACTAATGAATGGAAGAGGCGTTTTTCTTATTATATGAAGAAGCCAGAAGTATCTTTTGAAAATAAGCTAAGGAAAATTTGAATAGGGATTGAGTCCCTCCATCAGCAGATGTGAGCTAAAAAGCTAGTAGATTTGAATATTTATGTTATTATAATCTCAAGATTGCTTACTGGCTGATGATTCCTGGATGCCTGAGGTGTGCATTTGCTTTAACCCTTAACTTAAAAACCCTGATTAAAAACATGAATTAACAACAAAGAAAAACATCATTTTGTTGATAGAATGCTCATTCTTCAACAAGTAAATTGCAAAGGTTTATATTTATTTCATTATATACATGCTGAAACTATTCTTTCCACTCCCACAATGACATTTAAGAGCATTGAATTTCTGTGGCTAAATATGATAATTTCTAACTCTGAAATTAGTAAAATTATTAATGTAAAATATTTTTTCAAAGTGAGTATGGATATATTTCATACTTATGTTCATCCTTTTAAATTCATTATATCATTTTTTTTTTCTTTTTAAACTGCCTCCAAGTCATATGAAAGCTTCAGGGCCAGGGATCAAATCTGAGCCAGAGCTGCGACCTATGCCACAACTGCAGCAATGCTGGATCCTTAATTTACCCTTACTGTGCTGGCCTGGGGATCAAACTGGTGCCTCCAAAGAGACAAGCCAGATATTTAACCCACTTCACCAAGGCAGGAACTCCTCATTATATCATTTTAAATAAGCAATCAGACAAAATTAAAACACACAACCATTAAGGTAAAAATATTGTTTTTCTACATTTCAAAAATAAAGACAAAATAACTTTTGCTTCCAGCCTAGTGGAATAACAAAGCTGGATTTATCTCTTAGCTGAAAGCAGAAGTTTTTAAGATAGTGAACAGTATAATAATGAACAGTTGTAACGGAGAGAAGGAAAACAAATGAGATGAACTCTTAAAATTTATTCTTGCTTAATGTTTTGAGAGATTTTGTAGGCTGTGGTGCCCTCCATGCAGAACCTAGTGTCCTTCCTCAGTTAAGCTGATGGAATTGGGTGTCTAAGAAGGACAAACCAGTCAGACTTTGCAGGACGGGGTATCAAAAAGGAAGAAGCTGCACAGAAAGATAACTCCAGACATCTGCAGAGCCCCCCACGGTATTTAGCAAGGTAATTACTGATCAGTTTATCTCTGTGAGGAAAGTGAGGCTAGGACCAGAACTATCAAAAAAGTTAAGAGGAAATAGTACATGATGCCCACACAGGACTGGGAATAGTGCCTGCTCTAACCAACATGACTGAAAAAAAAGGCTCATAATTGGTACCCTGGGCACTCAGAGGATTTCACTTCAGTAATGAGAATTAAGTAATTCTTAGAGTAAAAGCTGCTCTGGTCCCACCTAAGAAATTTAAAAGAAGCTCTGAAAGGATTAAATTCTTTCTAAGTTACTTAACCAGAACAAATATTAAGAACACTTACAAAAATATGAGAATATTCAATACCAGAAAGGTAAAATTTACAATGTCTGGAATCCAATGAATAACTATTCTACATTCAAAGAAGCGGGGAAATGCTATCTATAATGAGATCAATCAATCTATCGAACTGACCTGGAAATAATACTGCTGAGAGAAAAAAAAGATAAGGTCATTGAAAATGGAAAATGCTTCAAAATACATTCAAAATCTGAAAAAGTGTGAAATTTATGGAAGCAATTCTTTGTGATCTTGGATTAGGCAAAACTATCTTACATATAATACCAAAAGCATGATTCATAAAATTAAAAAATAATAATAATGCAATTAAAAAGTTGGATTTCATGAAGTAGCACAACCAATTTTAAAAATAGTTTGGAAATGCCTTTAAAAATTATGCATACATCTATCATATGACCCAATCATTCTGCTTCTAGGCATTTACCCGAGATAAATAAAAGCACAGGTACATACAAAAACTCATACCCAGATGTTCATGGTAGATTTTTTGCAATGACATCAAATGGATAAATATTAACAGAGATACATACAATAGAATACCATTTAGTAAAAAACAGCAACAACCCTTATACATGCAACACAGATGAATCTCAGAATATTTGTCCTGAGAGAAATAAGTCAAAAAAGAATTCATACTACATGATTTGATGTATACAAAATTCTAGAAAATATAGAGTAATCTATAATGACATAAAGCAGAAGAGGGGTTTCCTGGGAGTGAGACAGGGAATAGGCAGAGATCAGGAGGAAGGGATTAGGAAGGTATCTGAGCAAACTTTTCTGTAGATGACGGATATGTTCATTATTTTGATTGTGGTGATGGTTTCATTGCTACATACACTTGTGAAAATATACCAAACTGCATACTTAAAATATGTGTAGATTGTTTCTTGTCTATTATATCTCAATAAAGTTGTATAATAAGTAAATGACGCTTGTAGAGTACGGGCAACACTATTACGTACTGGTAAACTTCAGCGACTCCACATAAAGGCAGGCTTTGATGGATACGCAGGTTAATACATAGCATGATTCTCGGGGGCAGGAGCAAGTACTGAGGAGACTTTGGTTGGAAGTGTGATCCTCACATAGAAAGTAATAATTATTTTAAAAACCTAAAACTAAATTGTCATTCACTAGGAGATAATAGACCTTTGTATTATTCCTTTCTTTTTTTTCCTTTTTTTTCTTTTTTTAGTATTTTTGCCTTTATGTAGAGCCACACTGGCGCCATATGGAGTTTCCCTGGCTAGGGGTCTAACAGGAGCTGTAGCTGCCGGCCTATGCCACAGCCACAGCAACGCGGGATCCGAGCCGCGTCTGCAACCTTCACCACAGCTCATGGCAACACTGGATCCTTAACCCAATGAGCAAGGCCAGGGATCGAACCCCCTACCTCATGGTCCTTACTCGGATTCGTTAACCACTGAGCCATAAAGGGAACTCCTAAAATGCCTTTCTTAATCATAATTCACCCAACACCAAAAACCTTCTAGGCTTAACCTTTAAATTCTATGTGGTTACTTCAACCTCAATATTTCAAACACATTATCATTTATTTCTGAACTAATTTCTCCTAGTGCTTGTCTTATGCATTCCACATATTTACTAACCAAATCATATGACTTTATTGGCTCATGCTTGGAATATCCTTTAAATAGTGTTCCAGGCACTTCCTCCCAAACTCAAGTGCTGGGTCTTAGAATTGGAATATTCAAGCCCAGTCTTGCCTTTCTGGATCTGTTTTCTGTTATTGCTGTGGAATAAATTACTATTATAAGCTTAGTGTCCTAAAGCGATATTCATTTATTATCTCAGAATTTCTATGGGTTAGGAGTCCAGACAGGGCTTAGCCCAGGCCTCTTCTCTGTGTCACCAGGCTGAATTCACGGTGTTGGCTGAAGCTGTGATTCCCATCTAAGTTTGAGGGTCCTCCACAAACTCATTGACTTTGGCAAATTTACTTCTTTATGCTATATGTCCAAGGTCCGCATTATCTCACAAGCTATCACAAGCTTTCAGTTCCTACAGGTGACCCACACTTCTTTGCCACATGGCCCCTATAGGTGGTTCACACATAGTTATTTGCTTTCTTGCAGGCCAGGAGTGGAATGTCTGATTCTTCATTCTTTTATAAAGACCTCACCTCATTATGCCAGGCTTCCCTTGATAATCTCCCTTTGATGAACTCAAAAGGGACCCATAATTATATCTGTAAAATCCCTTTTGCTATGTGAGGTAACATGATCAAGTCAGTGAAATCACACATATTTGCAAGCTCTTCCTACACTCCAGAGGAAAAGATTATACACAAATGTAGGTCATTGAGGGTTATCATAGAATTCTGCCTAACACACTCATGTAAAAGCTAGTTAGCTTGAAAATCTTAAGGCTTTATGATAATAACTGCTCAAATTACAAATTAATAAATATATATGGAATGGAAGGTTTATGAAAGTTCTCAGGAAGCTGATAGATTGAGGAAGGCAATGCACATTTTCCCCTATACAAATGGCAAATATTTTCAGACTCCCTTGCTACACAGAAGATTAAAAGCTGCAGTGAACACCCCTGCAGTTTTGACTACAGAGCTGCCCAGAGGCACCAAGGGGATTTCTGAGTCAGACTCATAGGAAGTAAAGAACAGTCAGATGAAAACTATGATTGTTCATTCCACCGTTTAAAGCATATAGAAGAATATGTCTCACCACTGCCTACAGAATAAATTCCAAACCCCTTAATCTTCCATGACTTAATTGGTCTCTGCCTTCTCATTTACCTCTCACATCTGTATCACACAGAAAACTTCAGTTCCATCAAACAATCATGTGCTTTTACTCTGCATAAACAGTTGGTTCCTTCCCTTAGAAAGCTCTTTCATCTACTTTTACTCACAACCAATATGAGTTTTCTGCATTGTTTAACATCCACTTATTCATTAACAGATACTTATTGAGTACCTACATTCATCAATGAACTTCTATCTTCTTCACCTCTCCCTCAAAATCTCTGCATCTTCTTCTGTACAGAAAGCATAGCCAGTTCACATGTCTTTTACTATACCTATAAGAGCTTATGTTTATATGTACCTTAAAGGAATAATTCTTTGTTATTTACATTTCTAGGACAAATTCAAGGATTGTTACAACTCGTTGATCATGGTTTGCTCAAGGTAGTAATAATAATGATAATAATAATATCTAAAATAAATTCAGTGATTCCTTATACTGTGAAAATACGTATTTGCTTCTATGAAATCCTTGCAGCAGCACTTTGAGGCAAACTTTATAATTCTCATCTAGTAGATTAAAAAACTAAAGTTTAGAGACACAGGTAAGGCTTTTATATGTTACTGATAGTTCTCATTGTTATGTTTTCTGTGCTAAAGTGGTACCCAAACAGGAGCCTTACATCACTCACACATTCAACACACTGCTAAAACTACAGGTTCTCACGTTCCGACCTAGATCTTCTCAATCAGAAAATCTGGGATCAGGGCCCTATAGTCTGGGATTTAACAGGCCCTCGAGGTGGTGATGATGCCTGCCGAAGTTTGAGACCACTGCTGCATAACTTACTATGGAAGCATCTGGCCATTTCTAAGAGAAAATGTGATCGGCTAGGACTTTGAAACAACTCTGCACCAGAAACTTGGCAATTAAATTAATAGATAATAATAGGAGAAAAGTGGTACAGAAAAATGACTCATCTTGAAATCAGAGGTCACTTTGAAGGTCCTTACCTCCGTCACATAAATCTGAAACTTAACAGTGTCAGTATGTTGAACCGGCTAAGGCTTGGTTAAAATATAAGGAAAATAATTATTTCCCTTGACTATAAAAACCACGTTGAGATTTACACATTGTTATACATATTCCTCATAACTAGTTTTATCGCCCCAAAGGAATCTTAAACATCTCCATGTTAAGGTTCTTGTTTTCTTCATTTGGGTATTCATGGACCAGAGAATGCTGTGTAATTGGAACGTATTTTAACACTTTCTTATTGAATTTAATTTAATCAGATTTGATTAGCTTATCTTTTCCCATTGCCTCAAACTGAAGTTGTCTTTTTTAAAAGTGTCAAGTGATATTATGGTAGAAAAACGGTTAAATGATAACAGTTTCGACTTCTGAAAAGACAGAAGTGCAAGATAAGGGTGGAGCACTCCTTTCAGTAAGGCCATGTCTGCTGTGGGATTTTAGGGTGAACTTTCACTTAGCATACCTTGAACACAGCAGTAATAATGAGTTTGCATTCTTGTGGAATACTGCACATAGCATATTTGCATGGACACTTATAAAGACAGTTTAGAGCATCCAGAAAGTTCACCATCTAATTGTGAGGACAAACTATACAAACATGCAAAGTAAGAGTTATAAACAAATAGAAGACCATATAAATAAATGAAAGTATAGGTATAATAAATGTTCTATAAATGTCCCTGCATCTAAGAGCATAGAAAAAAAAAAAAACTTCACTACTTCTAAAGAGAGCACAGTCCATACACTGATTCTGTATACACTTTTGTCTTGATTTTTCATTCTAGTCTTGACTCAGATGATTTAAAATTATGGTGTTTATAAGATCAAAATTTCATGTTTTTACATATAAACAAAAGTCCACTTTCTACCTGGTTTATAAACAAATCTGGTCTTCAGAGCAGAAGCCAAATTTGTCAAAAATTGAGATATTTTACAAAAATATTTTTATGAAAACATGTATTTCTATAAGGCTACTATGTTGAAAGCAATCAGTCTATATTAATGACTAGTATGTTAGCCTCTGACCTTCTTGCAGATATATTTATTTGAAACACAAATAAAATGGTAAGAAATTAAGAGGAACTGACTTATTAATTATGTCATAATTTTGAGAGGGATACATTTAGGAAATAAACAATTTAACTGAAGGAGAGTGTTTAAGAAGCACATTCTAGCTTTAACCAACCCTTTCGCATAGAAAAACAAACACTGCCTGGAGCTTTCTTATAGGCCAAGGAAATTGGATTTTAAACTTATCCTACAGGTTAGGGCTTTTGATCAGAAGTGCTTAAGCAGAAAAAGTGGCTGGATCAGATCCTTGTCATAGTAAGATAACTCTGGAAGCAGTGTAGAGGGTATATCTGGAAAAGCCCTAACCAAGTGCAGACATTTAACACACATACATAAACCAATATATCCTAAAGGCAGACTTAGAATGGATGTTACTGAGCCCTGTGTAAATATAAGAGAAAGTTTAACGTAGCATAGCAATGTGTCTAACTTGTGTCTTGGGTGCTTTCATTTCTCCAAATTTAGACTAACAAAATGTATTTATTAGAAGTTCTGAAACAAAGGTCATGAATAGGATAAATTACAGATAGGTCCCTATTTGGGAAAAATATATACAGAGATAGAGAGAGTAATTAAAATAGAAAAGAGATAGAATAATTGTACAGATTATAAACCCACAATTTTTGGATAATACATGTAATTCTATCTGTTGTGCCTCCATAACCAAGTAAGGTTCTTAAATTACAAGTTAAAATAATCAGAATGATTAGAGATAGCATAAATCTATCTCTTAGAAGGTTACCTTGAGAATAATACATATTACTATATACATAGGTAACACTTTTAACAAGCATGGTAGATGATGCTTATACCTGGGTTTTAATGTACATGTAACATCAGGTCCAAGATATTTGTATGTAGGGTAAAAAAAAAAAAATCACTACTTACCTTACTACCTATCTTTCCTATACACTTCATATCCCCAGAAAGAATGTATGTATATGTGCACGCGCGTGTGTGTGTGTTTGTGAAAGTTTAGGTGTATGAAGCAAGAACAGAACTATGCTTAATATTTACATTTCTGTGCATTTTTACTGAGACAAATACATTTTTGCTCTCTGTGTGAGATATTAAAAAACATATTTATTGATGTTTAGCTAGGTTTAGTCTTAGAACTTTGTATTTTCAGAAATAAGTTGAGGAAATAATTTATGGAGTTTCTCTGTCCATAATCTAAATAATATAGATGAGCTCTAAAATAATCATATATAATTTTCCTTAGTGCTTGCTATTGTCAAGCATGAATCTTTATGCCTTTTTATTTTTATTTTTGGCCATGGCACAGCAGTGACCTGAGCCTCTGCAGTGACAATACCAGGTTCTTAATCCACTATGCCACAAGGATATTCCCCCTATGTGCTTTTTAATCCATTAACTCACTTAATTCTCCAACTTTCCCTTTCGGTATATATTATTTTAAAACCTGCGTAACATAAGAAAAAAAAAATGGGGCACACAGAAATGATATTAACATACCTTGTAAAATTACCTAATTTAAGGTAAATCTGATTCAAATTACACTTAATCAGACTGTTGTTTGAAAAAGAAAACAGAAAATACCCTGGATCTAGCACTTCACACTAGTTTTAGCACATTAATTTTGATTTGGAGACTTTTCCTCATTCTTTACCTTTAATCTCTTTGTCATTTTTGAACCACCTTATATCAGCTGCAGGTTTGCTACCAGATGTTTTACAAGTCAGCTGCATCAAGTCCCCTTCCATAACTGGTGATGAAAATCCACTAATCTGAGGCTTCTCAGGAACACCTGAAATTTAAGCACATGAGTGAAATGAACATTAATCTCTAAGGTTGATTTGATTTTGTGACTATTACTTTTACAAACAAAGTCAGACTGGGTGTTTAACTGATAATAACTTCAATCAAAAATAATAAACTACTATATAATAAAATGAATTACTTAAAATATATAAATTATACACACACATATATACATATATATGTGTGTATATATATATATATGTGCATATTGTTAGTATTATCCAGAAAACATCTAAAATGCATTTAGTTCAAAGAAGTTTTTTCTAAATAAATTTTACCTGCAAAAATACTCTTTGTAAATCTTAATAACAACCATTAAATATATCTTAAGATTTACCAGTACAGGGACTTAAGAAAGTAGATTGTTTGCATTTGGGAAAAACATCTGCAAAGCACATTTCTTCATTCTTTAGCAAATTATGATTTAACCAAAATAGCATCTTTCATTCCTGATTTCATAATTCTAAAAGCTTAAAAAGATATTGTTATCCTCTGTGTACTTTGTTCTAGAAAATGCATTTTGGAATAAGGGATTCATCAATAATTGCAACTATACTTACTTTTCTGATTCTTCTAGATAATGTTTCTTGATGTCATTTGTATTAGAAATACAATTGTAGTTTTATGGAGCATGATATGTATTATTTTTAATGCTAACCACTTATTACCTTTTCTAGTCTAAATCATTCAATGAATAAGAACATAACTAATATGCAGAGATAGTACATGGGTGATTTAAATAATAGAACATTGCACATTTTAGAGGCAATAATATTCTGTTGTCATAACAGAGGTTTATTAAAGTGTCTTTTAAAAGTGTTCAATAATAAAGGCGGAGTGAAGGCTTCTTGATTGTACCATTTGATTCAATTTGAAAAGAATAAAATGTAAGAAATTTAGAAGGCACTGTAAAAAATATGAACTAAAACAACAAGAACAACAAAGATAAGTGACAGATCAACATACTCCCATGAGCTGGCTAGCTGCTTTTGTGTGTGTTCACTTTCATATTGCCTTTCAGCACATATATATATATATTATATATATATATATATATATATATATATATATATATATATATAACATGTTACAGTGCAATTTAATAAACTGAAGTTAGCATACCCCCTATTCTTGGGGGTCTCAGTTGGCTCTCTAAGAACAATACATTAACCTGTAATACTATCCTGAAATACTCCATTTAGTGGGTATATTTTATCCTTAGTAGCAAACTTGTGAAAATATTTTTATAAATACTTCCAGGGGACTTTCAAAGAAACATATTTCATATCCTATGCATAAAACCAACTCACTAGCAGGATTAACTTTAATATTCTCACCCAAAAGAACAGCATGTGTTAGTCTGTTTAAATGTGGTTTTATGCCTTTATCTATCAAAAAAGGAAGGCAAACTAAGGGTAAAAAAAAAATCAATCTTTAAATTCCTCTAACTTGTTCAGTACACAGGTGTGTTTCAATGAACTGCAGCAATTTCAGCTGACTGGGCCGCTGACGTCCGTGGAATCATAGAGAGCTCTAAGCTGCAACTTTACTTCCTTAGAATCTCTATGAATGTATTGCTTTTCAGTGTCACTATAACCTTTAGAAAAATGGCCCGATATTTTGAGAATAAAAACACAAAGAATCTACAAACTGCATGCACAAGTGACATGTACTTTACTAGTAATCTAAAAAAAAAAAATACAAACGTCAAAAGGCAAGAAGACACAGACAGATGTCAAGGCCATTTAAATACACTAAAATACACAAAGGGGTCATATTGAAAAGCCAAAAAATTTTAGGGAAGATGCCATTATGAGACTGAGGACAAGATGGAGTGTACCTGATAGACATGTTGAAGTCATTATGCTCATTTATTCTATCACTTTATAAAAGGATCACCATATAATATTGTATATATGCATATGGTGAGTGTGTTTGTATGAGTGTGTGTGTATACATATATACATACATATATATATATATATATATATATATAAAGAGAGAGAGAGAGAGAGAGAGAGAGAGAAAAAGGATTTGACACAGAGGAATTTAGTTGAAAAATCAAGGAAACTGATGTCTAGTGCTGGTTAAGAAACAAAACGGCTGTGTGTTCTTGTGAAGTCATACAAAACCTCACACCACTTTATAAAATGGGGACGTGACTGATTTTTTTAAAAAGTCTTCTGATGATTTTCAAAGTGTATATTTGTTACTGTATCCTGTTGCTGTAGCTCTACACATCTCTCTGGCTTGTGATCACATGGTTTTTGTCCCTTGACTTACCCAGAACAGTGAGATAGGCCTTGGAAGTTTTGACGGGCATTGTAAATAAAGAACAGGTGTACTGTCCTTCATCAGAGAGAGACACATCACTGACGCTGATACTCAACTCATGCCAGGAAGCCCGAACCAGCTCAATCCTATTATCCCTTAAAGCTGGAAAAAGAAAATATTAAAGATGTGAATAACATTATACAAAGTCATTTCTGTTAGACTACATATTTATAGCACAGCACAATAAACATTTTCTCTGACCATATACTTAAATCTTATTTCCTGAAACATTATAAGGGGAGGTTTAAATATACTGAAATATTTTATCAGATTTTTTAAAAACCAAAGTAAAATTAAATGTTCCTTAGTGTTTTCAGAAAAAAAAACTTTTTAATTAAATGATTGCATCTAGTAAGCCCAATACTTTGGATGAGGTAGATATTGATGGTGATAAAAATGGCTTTCCTCCACAAAGTCTTTCATGGGTTGCCAGTGCCAAGAAAAACTATGAACAAAAGAGTTCACTTCCTTGCACAAATAAATTTGTGAAAACTATGACTGCTGAACCTCCTTCTAAGAAACCAATAATGAACCTTGTATATTGAAAGTTCTCTCCCGTAGAGACACCAGTTAATACTTCTCTTAAAATCACAGCTGACTTTCAACTGAAAAGTACATGTAAGGTACCTGATGTTTCCATTTACTATGATTGGTTGGTGCCTCTACTGTACTGTCTGTTAGATTTGTTCAATATATTCTTTGTTTCAACCATCTTTTCTATCACAGAACCCTTGTTTCATGAAAGATCTCTTAGCATCTGGCTGATTTATGCTCCTTTTACTCATTTTGGGGAAAAATGTGAAAAAGTTTAAATATCAATATATACCCCACTAAGCACAGCTATGAAAACTGGGTTTAAGCAAGAGGCAGTTAAAGGAGTACTCTGAAAGGTAGATGAGGAAAGAGGACTGGTTAGAGACATGGGAACATGAGGAAAAATACAGTGCTTCCCAAACTGACTGTAAAAGATAACTGAGGCCCAGCTTCTCCTAAGCATAAACTAGCAACAGAAAGTAGCCTAGGTAGACTCATTTTTATTGCAGATCAAATGGGATTCCCATAAGGAATTATGGGAGGCACTGCACCATGTGCAAGGGAATCAAGTGGGGAATCACAGAGACTGGGCCACCTGCAAGCGGATCAAGTGGGTGCATCACTGGCCCTAGAAACAATCTCTTTCTCCACTAGGCTGGAGACTCCCCTTCCCTACTGAAAAACAGTGATCAACTGGGAAGCAGAGGCAGTGGGTCAATCCTTCTATAACAATTACCCAGCCCTTGAAGTGATCTTCAATGAGTGATCGCACCTAGAGCCATAAGAAACCTGACATGGGGAAGTTCCTCTACCCTCCGTAGGTGACACCAAAAGAGATCAGTGCAACTCCCAGTGGAAAGAGACAACTCAAAGTGGGCAAATAGTGCCATAAGACTCTGAAAATTAAATTATTGGTAAAACCATGGCTCACAAATGTGACCCAAGACCTATGTGCTAAACCTAACAAAATGACTGCCATCTGAAATACAAAATATAAATAGCATTCAGTCTCCTAACACAATAGCCAAAATGTCAAGGACATGATTAAAAATTGGCTAATTACACCAAACACCAGGAAAATCATAACTTGAATGAGAAAAAAAATAATCAAGAGATGCTAATATGGAGTTGAGACAGATGTTGGGATTATCTGATAATTTAAAGATGCCATCATAAAAATACTTTAACAACAAATTACTACTTATGTTAAAGAGAAAGTAGAAATTCTCAGCAAAAGCACCTAAAGAAATTATAGAAGCCCAAAATTCAATAATCATAAAAATTAACTGGATTGCTTTAATAGTATAGTGGAGATGACAGAGGATAGAATCAGTGAACAGAGCAATACAATTCACCTGATCTGAATAAGAAAAATGTATGGAAAAACAAACACAACAAATCAAACAAAAAAGAGTCTCAGGGACTTTTGGGCCAATAACAAAATATTCAACATTAGTGCCATGTGAGTCCCAGAAGAAGACAAAGGTGGAGCTGAAAGAATTTAAGAAACAATGGTCAAAAACTTCACAAGTTTGGCAAAAGAGATACATGGAAAAAATTGAGAAGAGAAGCAAACTCAAATAGGATGAACCCAAAGAAGTTCATATTTAGATATGGCAAAATTAAACTCCTGAAACCTAAAGACAAAGAAAAACATTAAAAGCAGCCAGTGAGAAAGACATATTACGTATAACACCAATTCAAATGACAGCAGATTTCTCATTTGAAATTATAGAGCTCAGAGGGAGTGGTGAATTTTTCAGGTGCTGAAATAAAAGAGCAGTTGACAGTGATTTCTTTCAGGAATCTGAAAGTGAAACTAACTTTCAGGAATCAAGGGTAAATAAGTATATTTTTAGAAGAAAGAAAACTAAGAACATGTTTTTCTAGCAGGTCTGTCTTGAATATTTAAAATTCTTCAAACAGAAAAGAATTTTTCGAGCATCAAGGAGAAAAAAGAACAAGTGAGAGAACAAAAACTACGGGTAAATACAATATAAATTACTCTTCTGATTATTTGATGATTAAAACAAAAAATATACCATCAACTGATGCAGTGTTCATCATGTGCAGAAGGAACAGTCAAAACAAATAAAAAGTGGCAGGGCAAAGGGGCCTAATGGAAGTAAGGTTTCCATATTTTACTAGAGGTGATAAAACTGGTAAACTATGATAAGCCGCATATGTATACTACTTCAATACCTGGGAAAACTACTAAAATATATAAGGTGGATACATTTAAAAACTCTTTGAATGAAATAATATGAAATCTATTTACATAGTGTCTTGAAATAACAATAGAAATGGAGAAAAGATTAGTGGTTGCTAATGTGTAAAACCACAGCACAAGGAATTCTTGTGATTATAGAACTGTTTTGCATCTTGACTGTGATGATGGATACATTAACCTACACATGTAATAAAATTGAAAATCAAACTATATGCACACACATGCACACACACAAACGAGTATATGTAAAACTGGTGAAACCCAGATAAGACTGATGGAGTATATCAATGTCAATTTCCTCTTTGTGATATCTTTACAATATGTTATCTGGGTGAATGAAGTGTATATGGATTTTTCTGTATTATTTTTCACGACTGGGTATGAATTTATAATAACAATTCAGTTTAAAATATTTTATGTGCATTTGATGGAATAGGGGAAGTGGTTTAGCTATCGAAGCTTAAAACCCATTATATAGGAGTCAGGATCACAAGAATAAGAGGGGGATCCCAAGTGCTACATATTCTTTTTTTTTTTTGTCTTTTTGCCTTTTTTTTTTTTTAATGTAGAGGCGCACCTGCGGTATATGGCATATGGAGGTTCCCAGGCTAGGGGTCTAACAGGAGCTGTAGCCGCCGGCCTTCGCCACAGCAACACGGAATCCAAGCCGCGTCTGCAGCCTACACCACAGCCCAGGGCAACGCCGGATCCTTAACCCACTGAGCAAGGCCAGGGATCGAACCCGCAACCTCATGGTTCTTAGTCGGATTCGTTAGCCTCTGAGCCACGAAGGGAACACCCCAAGTGCTACATATTCTTAAACTGCCTCTACCTTTCCTATACACTTTGTGAAAGGAGTAGACAATTCTAAAATGTATAATATTTGGGAAAATTCTAAATTCTCATGATTTTAAATATACTTTTTAAGATCACCCTCCCACTTACTCTACAATACACATCATAATGATTATAGTCCATCTGTTACCATTCTTTGTTAACCCTAATTTCATAAGGAGACAGATTTGCAAACATATTCAAAAATGGTTCTTATTGACTATAAAAATTATTATTGTGTCTGCAATTCCATTAGGTTACACTAGATTTTTTCTAAAACTATCTATCTCATACTCTATCTCTTACACTCCCTAATATATATGCCTTGTTCAGTTTCTAGAGGAAAACAGTGGGACACAGATTTGTCATTTCCCCAATAGGACTTCATGCTATATCAACCACTTTTCAAAGCTATGATTTATTTAAAAAAATATTTATCACATATTTCCTGGCTTTTGAAATAAAGAAGTCACCAAAAGGGAAAACCTCAGGTTCCAGTGATGATACTATATGGGTAAAATGTGTTACTCACCCCCTGTGTTCAATTTCATTTCCTCTAACACAAGTCCCACTGACACAGAGACAGAGCTTACAATTTTCAGTGCATCTTAGCAAAGGAAATTTAACTCTCTTTTGGTCAGACTATTTTATGGAAACTATAAAATCTGATCAAAGTCAAGCCAAATTACTCAATATATACAAATTTAAAACTTTTGTATTTAAACCATTTGTGTGGAGCAAAGCTAAAAGCACTGGCTTTGGAATCAAAAGATCTGCTGTAGACACTTATTCAAAGTCAGGTTTCCTGTGGATAATAATTCCCAATTCATTTCTATCTTTGCCTTATGATGAAAACCGAATACTGTCATGTTATATGTAAAGTGTCTTAAAACAAATCTGCAATAACACATTAAAATATTTTGGGTTTTAAATCCTGATGGGAATCTAAATATTTAGTATCTGAAATGTCTCCATTGATTCAGCTTATCAAATCAAATAATTTTTGAGCTTTTTTGTGATTACTACCAGCCTTGACTAAAAACGAGTCTCTATAAAGTAGAACACCTGCATTTTAATGTAAGCTGTTACTGGTTAGCTTCTGAATCTATATAAATCCCTTACGGTGCACCTCAGTCAGCTAAGTGTTAGGTGGAGACAATAACAATTGAGTGAAAGTATAAGGAATATGGTTTAGAAAAATGAAATATATGAATATATATTCAAAATCTGGAGGCACATTACCAAAAGTTAAGAAACTGGCACAATTCAAAATGGATTATTTATTATATAAAATTCCTTGATAATTCATTTGCCAAAACAAAAAGCTGCCTAAGGTGATTCTCACGGGACTGAATATATTACATAAATCTTACATTAGCAGCATTTATCTTTTCAAGTTTGATGTAATCTGCAGTTCCACTTTATCACAGCATTTGGAGTAAAAAGGAACATCTTAGGAGTCCAAAGAGGGATGTACTATAGCTCAAGAGGTTCCCTGTGAGCAGGATCCTTGTCTTGCTCATCTCAGCACCCTGCACCTTCACTATCTGCGCAGGAGGCTGACAGTGACTTGAAACTGAGAGCCAAACTCTGTCTGGTTATGAAAAGATAAAGTGAAAAAGAACTGAATTATGAAGTCCTCTTTGATACATCTCCACAGGATCCCCCATAGGAGAAAGCCCAAAAAAGAAGAAAAGAGACTCCTTGAGCATGAAAGACCGATACCCATCATAATTCAAAAATTTTTAACAAAGTAATAGTTCATTGAACAGTTTTTTGACTTTTTTTTTGTCATTTTTAGGGCCGCACCCGCGGCATACGGAGATTCCCAGGCTAGGGGTCTAATCGGAGCTGTAGTTGCTGGCCTACGCCACAGCCACAGCAACGCAGGATCTGAGCCATGTCTGCAACCTATGCTACAGTTCACGGCAAACAACGCCGGGTCCTTAACCCACTGAGCAAGGCCAGGGATCGAACTCTCAACCTCATGATTCCTAGTCGGATTCATTAACCGCTGCGCCACGACGGGAACTCCTTGAACAGTTTTTTGCAATACTGAATGAATGGTTGTTTAAGCTATTGTCATGTGACTTTACGGTTTCCAAATGAACACAAAAGGTAGTAGACATCCAGAAATAATCTATACTTTCTACATTGTAAGTCTCATGTATTTATAGTGAACCTGAATAAAGAATTGTAATACTGTTAGTTAAGTGAATTCAATCTTTAAAAAAAAGTGCTTTCCTCTGAGAACACAGAATGTTCAGTTATCAAAATACCTTTTTAAAAAGTAAAAAAGTCAAACATTTCACTGAAAACTGGAGATTTTAAAAATTACCCTAGAAACAGTTGAATACAACAAATGAGTACGTGTAATTAAAGAACAAAAGGTAATTGCTCACATATGGTAGAGATTAAAATGAGCTCATGGGTTAAGTAGGCTACTCTGAGGTCACTCCTCATCAGCTATTAGGTGCCTGCCACCCACTGGTGGGTGATGTAACAGTTTAAAACTCTTCCTCTGGAGAATTTAATCTTAGCTGCAAATAATAAACACTGACCGATGAGTAAGGATCTATTAAATAGTACTTAACTCTGAATAAAAATTGTTTTCCCAATATACCGTCGGTTTTAAGTGGTTCATCAATCAGACGAATTTATGTTTGGAATTCATGCTGGGTAAAATAAAACTTCCTAAGACAATTACTTAGAGAATTTCAGACACACTTTATACTCATTTTTAGCAAAAGTTATTGACATAGTTAATAAGTTGTTTATCAATTAGTTTTAAACCAAATTAACTTAATAACATTATTACTACTGAATTTATCTGACATTATTTGTTTAAGAACCTAATAGCAACATGTGCATATTTGCATTAATAATTTTCCTTCCTTAAGTGTTGTGATATTTGTGAAGGTGATCACATACTTCTTGTCACAAACATATTCAAATACCTCTAAATTGGCTTTCAGTGGTAATGATTTATGTCACATTTTAGAGTGCTTAAATAATGACAAGAAATATATTTCATTATGTAAGCACTTTTAAAAGAGTACTAAAATGCAGCAAATAACAACTTCATTGTCATTGAATTTTTTTCCTAGTTTATCTATTTGACTTAAAACTTTTCCAAATCAGGATTCTCTCTCTTTATATTTACTTTTATAAATATTTACATTTATATTGCCTACAAGTCTTTTCAGATATCAGATACATAAAGATGCTTATCGACATTTATTGGATTAAATTTATTATGTGGGTCATTGATCTTTTGCATATAATATTATAGACTTGCATATACTAACATGATTTTAGAAAATTCTATATATTAAGTGAATATTATATACTGAATTATTTTATCATTATAATTCATTATATCTTATAGGCAATTACTAAAGGAAAAACCTACATCGGGATGGTAGAAGTCATTGCAACCATCATCTTGGCTACTTAAATTCTCAATGTCAAGCATATGTTTCTAAGAGCATACCATCCCACACCCACGGGATTTAGCCAACACAATCACTGCATATATTTAAAGTTTTTGTATACAGATTACTTTCCAAACAGCAAGTTCTATTTTGTAAAGTAAATTTAATTTGATTAGTGTTATAGGATTTCAAGAAACACAGGTATGTCACTCTTCATTGTGTTCTCAGCAAAAGTCCCTACCATCCAGGTGTCCACCCCTGATTCCTATAAGGAGTTTAGATATTTCAATACATTAAGCCAAGTTTTACCTAGGGGAAAGATACATCGAAGAATACTGCACATGGTCTTTGATTCAATATCAAGTTTCACTCTGTTGTCTGCTGACTAATAATATAACCCTTCTTATGATTCTGACTTTGTTTTAAGATTGCCCAGAGAAGCAGTCTCCTTTGTTTCCCACCTTTTGCAACAGGCCTGTTCTCTCTTTGCATATCCACTGAGACTTGTGCTAACTGCCTACTCTTCTTCGCCCCTATGATTTTTCTAGAAACGAACACTAACTAAATTGACTCATGTAATCTGCTAACCCTGTCTTTTCAAATGAAATATCTACTATCCCCAAGTGTAAGAACTAGGACAAGGAATTAAAGCTTCAGTGAGGCTGACGTTTTTTTGGAATACCAGTTTTTTTTTTTTTTGTCTTGTTTGCTAATTAAACTGTATCCTAATAAGTGAGAAAGGAAAAATAAGTCAAATAAGCTTTAATAAAGTTTGAAGTGGGCCACAGATTCAGGGCTTTACTCCTGTCAGACCTCATTATTAACACATTGACAAGTAAGATGTTAAAATATGCCTCTGGATATTTTAAAAGAGGTAAGATGAAGAAATCTAGCCATGTTTATACTTTTTTAAAAGTATTATTTCATTTGTTAATAGCCCAAATGTTTTATTTGTTAAAGATATAATCATATACTGCTTACACTCAGTATATGTTATTTATAATGGTATATGAGCTGCCAGAAATAAAGGAGTTAACACATACAGACGGAATAAAATATCAAGCTAGTGAATCCTTTTCTGTTTTGTTCTTTTACAGTCATACAACATAAAGCAATCTAAATCAATCTTCTGGAAAATTGGTAAAAACAACCATTGCTCCAGAGCTGATATTTGGTATACCAAGCTTCAGCTGGGACTGCATTTTTACTGAAACCACAGTAAATGGAGTTTTAGAATAGAAATGCGAACAGAACCCAAGCAATAAATCTGGAAACTGTGTCACGTTTTGAAGGAAGTTTTCCAGTGGTAGAATTTCAATTTTTAAACCCCAGCTTTTCTTACTTCAAATGTACAAAAACAAATAATCATTACTCTCATCTCTATATTTACAATCTGTTGTTATGAAACATTTGTGAAAGCAAAATATTACCACACCTAAAATGTACTAAAATTAATAATTTGGATATGGGAATGCATTAATATGTTTGAGGGGTGAAAGTAAACTCCAAGGCATTTCTCCTTCTCTCTGCTTGTCTTTGCTAAGACTTGCCCCCTTCCTCAGAGCATCCTCCTCGTCATCTGTCTTGAGGAAAACCCTTCCACTCACTCCTTACTCTATCAAATTCCTAAAGCTCTAAACATAGCCCACATTCTTAATACACCTACATCCCTACCCAATTAACTCCTTTGTAAGATAATGCTTAAACTGTGTATTGAATAACATTAGGCCCTAAAGATCAGAAACATATTTGCTTTTCTAGACCACTTCCCATCCCTCTTCAAAATGCCTAATAATTTAGAAATACATGACCGTTTGTTCAAATATGGCAAGTAATCCATACGTCTTTATCTAAAGGTATATTATTCCCTCTGTATGTCTCCAGGTCATCCCTATCACTCAAGCTAATTAACATATTGCTTTCTGGTTAAATTCTGTCATGCTGTCCACCTCCAACCATATTCACACCTTCCTTTAGGTTTCCAGGGGAGGAATGTACAGGAAGCTCAACAATAATTTGTTGAGCTAATGAGAGAGTAAAAGTGAACATTCTCAGGTCAAATTATTTATACATTGATATGTACCACTTATCTCATTATATGGTAGTCTCCTGGAGCCACAGATGAGACTGCTTCCTACTGCCCGAGGTCACCAGCATAGTGCTCTGAATACAATTCCAATTCTCTCCATGAGATAAGAGAGTGAATGAGCAAGTGAAAGCACAGAGAATAAATAAATGACAGGTGCACCTGGTGAATCATTTCATACGATAAGTAAGGAAAATCAGCTCTAGAAAAATCACATTTTTACATGACAATGACTTTGAAAATTGTATGTTCTGATAGATTCCTTGCACCTGATAAATTTTCATTTTGTAAAACTTGATTTAAAAGAAGTTTGTAGCTTTTGATTTTTACTTTCTAAGTCTTTAGTTTCTTTACTTAGTTTCAAAATATCATTAAGGGATATCAAATTTTAAAAAATAAAATATAATAAATATTTTCACAATTCAAATGAAACTCATTTTTCTAAGAACTCATGGTAAATCTCTTTCTACCTTTTGATATAATTTGACTTAGGTAACAGAAACTTTAAAAAAAAAATCTAAGACAATTGAGTTGTCATCCTATCCCTTAGAGGGGCCTATACCTGTAAATCTACTAAACCTGTTGATTCAGACATTGAAAGTTGGCTCCTCTTTAAGATTGCAAGTAGACTTATCTTACTCCTACTCTGACAATGTCATATGGCAAGAGGAACTTCATAAAGGCAAACCAGTTAAATCTTCTTTTATAATTCCAGATAACAAACTAGGGTTAACAAATGTAGGGTTGCATTTTAGTGGCTTAAAATATAGGAAATTTCTTTAACATGTAACAGTAAGGATTGCTCAAGATCATTTGTGGAGGGAAATGTACACTATACAAACATCAGTGACATATGCTGCCATATCCATCTTGTGACTGAGAATGTCTTATGAGATGAAGTGAGGCTAGGGGAGCATGTGTACAAAATTTTAATGGCAGATGCTGGGAAGCACGCATGCCACTTGAGTTCCCACTCCATGTCCAGGCACAGGGCCATGCTTCATGGGAGACTGGTACATGCAGTCTAGCTGCATGCATAGAAGAGATATTAGTGAGCAGACAGTAATTTCTGCCTTGCTACTGTGCTTATTTCTATCGCTATATCTATATATGCTAATGCTTCTATATAAAAATTAATATAGATATCCAGGAATGATAGAAAGCAATAAATAATATTTTATCTAAAATAATCAAAATTTCAGTGTGTTCTGGTACAAAAATTCCACTTACTAAATTATGAAAAAGAGTTACAAATCTATTATTTCTGAACATATTCTCAACATTGTCTTAGAGTCAGCAAAGAAAAAATATCTACCGAAGTAACACTGCTGCTGTTTTTCTATTGCCTGTGTCATTCTCTAAGTTATGAGCATGACCTTAGTTTTAGCAAACTGATGAATTATTATTCACTGTCTACTAAATTAAATTTTTTAGAATAAAAACTTATTTAGGATGGATATATAAATTATAAATATATATTAATTAGGTGCATGTATTTGCATATATTGTCAAATAAAATATGCAATACTAATTTCATTTTAATCTGATATCAATTTGAAATAAAATTCTGTATATCTTCTTAAATGAACTAATATAATTCTACTTCAATTATTAAAAAACCCTATAAATTCTTTATACAATGATGGAGTAATCTAAAATGTGAACTCTTGATGGGGGATGACATGAGAAAAATAATGTATATATAAGTATGATTAGGTCACTTTGCTGTACAGCAGAAATTGGCACAGAATTGCAAATCAACTATACTTTAAGTTAAAAAGTACAAGAAAAAATTTAAAAAAATTAATGTGAATTCCTTGAGAATTCTGAATAAACTTTCACTAATAACTATTGGATAACACCACTGACACACACGTGTGCTTGCATGCACATACATATATGTACATCTCACCTATATATTATCAATATATACTAATTACATCTCTCTAACAATCCATATAGTACATTTTGATAAATAATAAAAGTAGTTCCAAGTCTGTTAAACTGTATATGATAAATATATATATATGTATTTATATAAATATAAATATGTATATTTAGATACACATATTGTATACATGTGTATATATATGTGTGTATGTGTGTGTATATATCTATATATATATTTGGGGGGAATATTTTTACTGGAAGAGAACATGAGTATAGATGAAGTGATTACTGGCATGTGAATCTCAGATCATATTTATGCTGCACAAATCATTGAATGTTAGAAGCAAATGAGAGGTTGATTTGGGCTTAACATAGAGACTGTCATTCTATTTACTGAGCTCTTCACAATTGTATTGAGCAAACTTACGAGGATGAGCTCTGTCAAAAAAGTTGTTTAATTAATGACTACATAGTTTCCCACCAGGAATGTTTAAACATCTTTCTCTCATTGCAGGAGAATATATCTTAAGTGACTTTTGCAGTCCCTTGTAATGATTTCATGAACCTACTTTTGAAATTTACTTATGAATAACAGTTATTAATTTCAATCATAAATTCAATTCATAAATGTATTCAGTCACAAATAAGTTCTGATTTCAGTGACCAGGAATCACTAACTCAAGAGTATATTATACTCAATGTATGCTTTTATCTATAGAAAAATTTCAGTAGATTGTTAAGGTGTCTTCAAACAGTGAGTTATACGTTAATTTTATTAACAGTATTATTCATCCATATTTTAGAGTCATCTGATGTGGTGTTACACTTTATACTCAATATGTAGCTGTAATTTAACTGAATTTTATGCTGAAAATATTGTCATTTATAAGTTAATGATTCAATAAGAACTCAATATATCAAGTATATTTCAAATTCCGTCTTTAGTAAAATAGTATGCATATACTCAAAATGGTTTCTCTTTCTCCTCTGTTTCAGTGTTTTCAGTAAGCAAATGCAAAAGCAAGTATTTAGGGAGAGTAGCACAAAGTCATGAAGATGTGTACACCCATGTCTAGTTGCTTATGGTGAAATCCTAAATGACAAAGTCCTTTTTTTTTTTTTTTACAAAGTCCATTTTGGATGAATTGGGAAAACAGCAGTAACTCTCCCTCTCTCTCTCTCAATGTACAGATGGATAGATAGATATCTGTGTATCTATGTATGTATATATATACTGTAAATGTATGTGTATATATAAATGTAATATATAAAATATTTCACATCAGTTGATTCCTTTCCCCCAATATCATCTTGCCTGGATAAAAATTAGAGGCATTTCATTCTTATTAACAGTGTATCTTTCTACACTATTATGTAGATACTATTATGTATCTTTTAGTAGTGTATCTTTCTACACTATTAATAAGAATGAAAAGTATATACCATACATCAGATGACATAAGAACACAATAGAAGCTTAGTTTATGATATTCATACTTAAAGTGCTATAAGATTCACTTTGTATAAGAAGCATTTGAAAAAGAAATCAAATAACACTATTACTAGTATAATGGTAATGTAACATATTATTCAAACATGTTCTGCAAATAACATAGCAAAGTCCAGTTTTGCATCTTCAAGTCTTCATAATTGTCTTCATACCTCAAAGTTTAATTTATACATGTACAACATCAACTAGGATTTGTTATTAATATCAAATACACAGTTGCTACTCTATGTTTAACTATATTTTAGTTTGGTGAATAAAAACCATGATCACTTAATGTTTGAAACCTTATCACAACATGAATACCACACAATTGCATCTAATGTATATTACACCATTTCAACATCTAGTATGGGTAGTTTTATGAGGGATAATTGTTAATAGTTAATAAACATAATTTAGTAACTATAAAATTCTGATACACATTTTCAAAGGTCTTATATAGACATTTTTCCCCATCTCCTACAAATAAAAGTTTGTGAATATATTGTTTTCTTCTTCAAAACAGTATTTCCCTAGGTATTTGTCACCTTATTCCTTATTTTCCTTGAGAAAATATTTTTCAATATTTGATACAGTTCACAGTTTGATATAGCTCACTATTTGCCTAGATTCAGAGGACAAGAAAATGATGTGGCATTTGAACTAAACATTTCTGTAAGCTCATTCTTTCCAACAATCTACAATATATTGGTCTCCTCATAGACATATGAAATTCATTTTTTACATCCCACCATAAAACCACCATATGTAGCCATGCGGTATTACTCTCATTGAGCATTTATATCAAAGAGACAAGAAGATTATATTTCATGCTATTATGGGAATGCATACACAAAAGTACATCGGAATGGAAAACATCTGCCTTCATTAGAGAAACTAGCCTTTGGTTTTTATAATGTTTTAACTTTACAGGGCCCCATGCCCTGTGAAAGCCTTGAATTCCTATTTGTAAAAAACAGGAGGAGAAAATGATTCAGGACTATATTGTACATGTTTCTAATAATCTTAAAGTCTCATCTCCTAGGGTCTGGAATTTGGTTTAAATTTTCAGTTTTGCCTTCAAAATGAAACAAATTCTATAGTCACAAATTTTGAAAATCTAGGATTTAAGAAAATCATTTTTATATTTTTGAAGTTCAGAAACAACCACAAAATATATCAATAAAAATTGGATTTCATTAGTACTAGTCCACCGATTTCTATGAAATATGTTTAATATTTTTCACGGCCACTACACATTAGTTACTGGAATTTTCACAACTTAATATTGATTTTATATTTGATCAAGTGGCCTCAGTTACTCTACTCCTTAGTGTTTTCTCCTTTAGGAAGGATGTACATGTAAGTTCTTTCTGGAGATAGAAAGCAAGTACTATCTTTGAAAAATCAGCCAATTACTATTGATTATGAATACTGTTTCTTACAATATTTTCTATGTAAACCAGCTATTCAGTAGGAATATAATAAATCTCAAAGTAACAAAAATAAATCACAATGCTATGTAGAATTGAGGAGTGATATCCTTTCTAAGTTTAAATTGAAGCATTGATTTTTCTTTTTTTACATTTATATTTTGATTTTTCTTTGGTATTGAAACTGATTTTTTTAAAAATCCTAATTAATATTAAACTGTATACTAACATTTAGCAGTTTAGCAATGTGTAAAAAATGCAAATTTTTTGTTTATAATAAATTTTAGCAAAAGGCATATAAGTTCAGTGACTACAAAAAGATATATCTTAGTATGTCACTATGATTAAAGTATAACATTTTAGAAAGCTTCACATGCTTGTTCTCTACTATATATACATATTTTACAGACACAATTATTTATATTGTATATATAAGCTTATATAATTTATACAAATGCATATACTTCTAGGGTACACATTGTATATATAAATAATTGTAAAAATAAATAAGTCATTTTTAAATAAACTAGGAAGAAATCCATTGTACAACTAAAATGATTGAAGCTAAGAAGCCTAGGACACATAAAGAGTGACTGATGAAAACTGATTTGATAAAAGGCTTTTAGGAGTGAGTACGAAAAGAGTTTTTTTTTTTCAGTAATCCACACAAGTAATATTCCAAAACTTACTGAAAAGATGAGAAAAAAATATACATCAAATTAGACGCACCATGTGAAATCTATAATAAAAGAGCATATTATGTCTTATTGCATTTAACATAATGGCTCAACAGTAGCCTTGAACTCCTACTTTGTAGCTGGATTGAATTGAGGTATACTGTGGAGGTGCCTTCTGAAACCTGTAGAGAAAACACAACCACACACTACTCTCGCTAATTCTCAGGAGGGAGATCCATAGTGTGATATATACTGCTTCAAAGGCTGCTGTACTTCCTGACTTTCCAGCTCTCCTACGAAGCTCTGAGATTTGGACTTACGGCTTTGAGCTTGACTTGGCTTTGGAGACTGAGGCAAACCAACAACCAGCCTACCCTGTGGAAAAGATCCTGGCTCTCTCTTGGAGAGCTTTCATTGAGATAATGAGGATCATATGAAAGGGAAGAGTGTATGAAATAGCCTTCCAATGCGGGAGAGAATAAGAAAAATATGTTTTAGAAATAATCTGCTACAAAACTGTTCCCTTTGTACATTCCACAAAACACACTTAGAGCAGCCTTCCTATGTGAACACTTTCTGGGATTTCTCTACTGCATACACAAAAAAGGTCTTTAATTACCAAATAAGCGCTGCTTTTCCAATCAACCAGAGTCCTAGAAATCTTACGTTATAATAACCAGTTATGTGAAATAAAACAATATTCTGCCATCCAAATTCGAAGTGGTAGTGGCACATCAAGGAGGTTCAGAATTCATAAGGTGGAACCAGGGAGAGCTCTTGTAAATACACCAGGAAGATTGTAAAAGGTACTAAGATCTCAGAAAATTAGCACAGTTGAGATCCCATCTAAGATCAACAGAGCCACGAGTGACTAAGAAGCTAGAAACTGGGGATTGTGTTAGGAAATAATGAATTTATCTACCATCCAGTTGTTAAAAAAGAAGGGGATTGAGAGTAACATTTATGTGTTTAATGTCGTCATGTATTAGGTTTGGGTAGATCTCTCCCTACTACTAGATGAATGAGGCTGAGATGGCTAGTTTTCTAGCAAAAAAGAAAGAAAAAAAAAGCTATCCATTCCATATTTAAATCCATGAGGTAATTGTGCAGTGAAGGAGTTATCTCAGCAACCACCTATTTTTGGATTAAAGCAGTGTGACTAGATTTAGCCAAAGAAATGTGAGTGAAGAGGAGCTCCCATAGTGGCTCGGCAGAAACAAATCTGACTAGCATCTATGAGGATGCGGGTTCAATCCCTGGCCTTGCTCAGGGGGTTAAAGATCCACCGTTGCTGTGATCAGCAACTACAGTTTGGACTGGAGCTTCCATATGCTGCAGGTGAAGGCTTAAAATGACAAAAAAATAAAATAAAAAAATAAAAAGAGAAATGTGAGTGAAGTGATATAATTCACTCCATTGCTGAGATTTTTAAGAAGCTGGCAGAACTACTTCATTCTTTTTTTTCTTCTCCTGTTTTGAAGTGGAGACTTCCAAAGCTCTGGGCAATGAAAATCCCACAAAACTGAAGAACCATAGGTCCCTGAATTCCCACAGAGTAAGAGGCCTCAGATGCTAAAAATATTTGTATTGAGTATTACTTCAGAGAAAGTTAAAACTCTATTGCCTTTAACTCCTGAAATGTGAGTTTGTTAATGATGCTTGCATTAATGTAACTAATAAAACTGCTTAAATGAAAAAGTATACAATTTCAATGAAAAATACTATTGATCAAAAGAAAGGGGCATAACCCTAAGAACTATTTTGGATTTGCTATAGGAATCAGAAAAAAAAATAATTACACAAGTGTTTAGAAATCTCAGGAGGCCATAAGAAAAAAACAAACTTTTTTTCTTCAATTTCTCATTTTTTAAAAATTTATTGTTGGTTTACAATATTCCTTCAATTTCTGCTGTATAGCAAAATGACCTGGTCATACATAAATTTACATACTTTTTCATGCTGTCTTCCATTATGTTCTAACTCAAGAGATTTTCATAGTTCCTTGTGCTATATAGTAGAACCTCATTGCTAACCCATTCTAAAGGCAATAGTTTGCATCCACCAACCCCAAACTCCCTTACAAAAGGCAGAAAGATAGGAAAAATTATCTGAAATATAATGAAAACAGGATACAAATAAACAGGTGAAGATGAAGGTAGATTTAAAATGCATAATAATTCAAATCCAGAGTAAAGACAGAAGTCAAAGCCACGTAAATGTAGTGAAAAACAGAGATGTTTGATGACCAACTTGAGATCTCTCAGAATATAGAAGAAAAGACAGTACAAGTTACAAGAGAAACTATATATATATATATAGTTTTTTTATTGGATGTGTGTGTCTGTGTGTGCGTGTGTGTGAGAGAGAGAAAGTTTCTACACAGAGAGAAATTTTAAGAAAAATAATACACTAACAACTGTATCTGCATTAGTAGAGTAATTTCTATAGCTAAAATTAACCTGTGTTTTTCTTCTATAAGTTATTGAAGCCCTGACACAAAAGGAGAAATTCCATAGCAACTTCGAGAATGAAAGGTTACAAGGCACAAATTTTATACCCAATCAATGTATCTTCCATATGAGAGTGCAACAGAAAAAAAAAAAAATTGCTGTCTTTATCTAAACAAAATTGTCTCAGGAAAATACCATATATTTCCTTTTTTTAAGAAAATCATTTGGAAATATTTTGTTGCCTAAAGGAAGAATATCAAGAAAACAGGCTGTAGATTACAGGAGAGTATTGATTTGGTTTCTCCATTATAGTGAAATCATTTCAAATTTAAACAAGATTTATGCACAAAAAATAACCATCATAACATTACTTACAGTAATTAAAAGTATAAAGAAACTTAATATTTGATATTTGGAAACAAATTTTATGATGGAGTATGAGAAAGTCTTCATGTTATAAGCATGAAGACCTTTAACAATGGGAAATGATATAGGCTTAAATGAAAACAGAAGGATACAAAATTAAATGTTCAGTATTGTATTGATTTTATGAAAAAATAGACATAGTATCTATGTTGGAATCTATGTTGGAAATGTAGGAATTTGGGTTTAATTTTTTTCTGCTTCTTTGCACTTTTCTGAATTTTCTCATTTCTATCAACTAACATTTATTTTAAAAACATTGAAACTTTAGAAAACAGAATAGGTAGCAAATTATATTTTAGTACTTTAATATATTATTATTGAAATTGATTATTAACTAAGTATAGGGCCACTTCATTTATTTGGGCTGCATTTTAGCAATAAACATACCATAAAATCTCATTGTAAAATGTAGAAGTAAGACAATGTAAAAGAAGATAACATTACAGAGAATAGAAAAAGTAAAAGAAAGTTAGGATAATCATATTGATTGTATTAAAGTCTTCTTATACTTTCTACTTCATTTTTATCACTATTTTGGCTCAGATATCCATTTTTTGAATAGACATACATTATTCAAAGAAATATCCCATCTCACATAAAATAAAAATAATTTAAAATGTATGAAAGTGTTTATTGTAGTACTAAATATTTTGTGGGTTTATGTTAAAAATACTGAAATTTTCTTTTTGATTTACATGTACACAGATACAGAAATTCATTACAGTTTCCCTGTAATGTAGGATTTTGAAAAAGAAAATCCGCCTATCTTATTTACACTTTCATTTATTTAAGAAATATTCCTTTAAAAACAAACACCTCTATAGTTTGGAGGCTTTGACAGCAGCATAAATGCTCTCATCTCTGGTAGAGAAGATTATATTACAGGAAAATATTTCCATAATAAAATAACAAATAATAAATAGCTTTTTTTGTATTTATTTATGAGGATTATGAGGAAAACAGTCTTTAAGACAAATAGAAGAATATACCAAATGTGACAGACTTGAATGATGACATAATACCCTCTTGTCTGTGATGGTGACACAAAATAGCAAAGGACACAAAACTGTCAGTCTTGTTGTTTATCTTCTATCTGAGACTCATAAAAGAAGGAGGTGATTGACGGCACAAAGACACAAACACTGTCTTAGACATAAACTTGTTACCTTTTATACATATATAAAAGAACTGTATTGATGGTTTTAAGGACACCTTACTTTTCTAGTGTCCTAAGATGCTGTCTTTACCTAAAAAAAGAGATAAAGAAACTTACAGTTTGATTATATGAAAAGTTATACATTACACCTGTTAGATATTATCCCTTCTTGATATACTATTTGAACATGTTATATATTTGTTCATAAATATGTGTATGTGTTAATATACATAGTTATATGTTCTGGCAAGAAAAAGTAAGAGTCCTATGAAAGAAAGCAAGAGAAACAGAGACAAATTGAGAAAAATGACAACCAAAAATGAACACCTCTGATGTAGATTCTTTTTTCTAACGTATGTTTCTTTCAAATACAAAATTAACTAAAACAGTTGCTCGAAACACTGAATATGTATAGAGGAAGTTCCAAAGAAGTACTAAGTGCCTGTACTGATTTTTAAGAGCTTGCAATTTATTTGGAGATTAAACATACAGATATAAAATACGTAAGTGATAATTGCAAAACAACATGAAAACAAGTGAATGATAATGCAGTGAAAAATTCTTAAATCAGAGCTGAGGATAGAAAGTAATTAAATAAGATTCTAATGAGTTGAGGAAACCATTCTGGAAACTTTCAACGTGTGGTTAGGCCATGGACTGCCAGCTACAGGCAGAGGAGACTGACGGTCAGAGAATTAGCTTCAGCAAAATGTAGGTGGTCTCAGTAACAGTGTAGGTAGGCCCAGTAAAAGGGGTATGTATTACTACATACACAAATATATTCTGGTTTCTGCCTATCCACACCTATTTTGCCCTTTTCAGCTAAATGTAAACAGTTAGCAGGATACCTGCAAACCTGCCCACTTCTAGGCCTCTGTTCAAATGGTTTTCCCTGTCTGGTGTGCACCCTACAAACCTTTCAATTCCAAGTCTTATTTATTTGGAAAAATGGTTTATCTCATATTACAGTATATAGATTATGTTTCCTAATTTCATCATGCTGTTGCAATTTCTCTGATTTTTTAAAAATGTAGTTCTCATTTGTGATTTATCAATTTCTATGATACATTATAATTATCTGTGTTAATATTATCTCTACTGTAAGTTCCTTAAGAGTGATGCTTTGTATATGTCTGACTCATCTGTGTCTACCTCACAGTTTAATAAAAATCATGAAAAAAACAGACATGGCTAAAACTAGAAAATACTATATTCCTGTTATTATACTAAATATTTAATAGAAATAATTTTTTTCAATATCCAATTGCAAAATTTGCAAAGATGTTTTTATGCCAGTATAGTTCATTAAGAAGTTATTTTATATTTTACTAACAAATATGTATCTCATCAGGAAAAACTGATTCAAATAGACCAGGGTTTCTAGGTAAGATGGTATAGGAATTCATATTTTGACTCAATGCATTTATAACACATAAAATAGTAAAAAAAATTATATACATATATATATTTTAATATATATACTATAAGGATATACAAACAGGCTCTCCAAATAAAATTAGCAGAGAAGAACCATATAACAAAGTGGAGTGGTAGCAAAGCTGCAGGGTGACTTAGCTTCAGGTCTGAGGTTTGCTCCTATGGAGTAAAAGGGATTTAAGTGCTCTCAGACAGACAGGACCAGGAATAGAAAGTTCTTGAAGCCAAGGCCTGGAGTGAGGCTCCCTAACTCTGAAGGAAGCTAAAAATAAAACACATCACCATCTGGGCTGTGGCTTCCAACCTCCTGCAGGTCTCAGGCTGTGAGCACACAGACAAAGCCTTTTAATCAAGAACAGAGCAAGCTGGCTCTCTCACTAGATCACCACACCCTGTAATGCCTTTAAAAAAAAAAGGAAATAGGTCTGGGCTGTGGGCCCAGGGAGATCAGTGATAAAAGATAAGATAATGCACAACCTCAGGACTGAGCACAGAATGTGGAAAAGTGAGAGGAGGAAGGAAAAGAGGGAAGAAGGCAGGAGAAAAAAAAAAGCTTTCCCCACTTCCAAAAAGTATTCAAAACAAAATTGTCTAATTACAGTGTCTTAGTTGAACAAAGAATATAATTTAAAATGTGTTTAAGATGCCTCCAGCAGTAAATGAAAGAGCAATTTCCATTAAAATAAAGTGAGAAATTGTAAAAACAGGCAGAAATGAAAAAACTATATACAGGTCAATGTGAAACAGTAATTTAAAATACTGTTTGAAAGTACAGTCACTGAAATTTAAAAATGGAATTACCAGATTTGTACCTATTTTTGAGGAATTCAGTGGCAAATAGCTCAGAAAGCTCAAAAAGACAAAGATACATACACATAATAAATGACAGCAATTGAACTACCAGAGGTTACATTGAGAGCTCCCAAAATATTTCTAGTAGTATATGTATTCTATATTTTATAGTATATTATACCAAAAATTTAAAAAATAGTTTAAAAAAGAAAGTTACAGGCTAACCTGTCATGAACATAAATGTGAAGATACAAAAAAAGAAAAAAAAAATTGCAAACTTAACCCATTGGTATTTGTAAAAGAAAATACATTCTTACCAATTTGGATTTATTTTGCTAGGTAGGATGGGATAAGAAATCAGACCTGGGTGACTCAGAACAGGCCATTTATCATTACCAAAAACAGGAGGCCTGCAATCAAACAATAAGGACATATACAGATACCAGAGGCATATTCTTCAGAGAACTTCCCTATACAAATGAGGCATGCTCTTTGGAGAACATTTCCCTATAACCTATTCCCCATGCAGATAAGGCATCCCTCCAGAAACCAATGGGAGGATCAAAACGCACCCCCATACAGAGATCAAACAACACTCAGCCCTTACTCATGGCTCATGGGGGAAAAATTAGAGAGCCTGGGGTGGGGTAAATTGGGTCCCCAGTAAGATCTTTGGCATGGGAATATAAGGGAAGACACAGTTGCAAGCAGGGCCAGTCCCTACTCCAGGATAGCCTGCTCTCTCTCTCTGAGGGAATAAACAAAATTTACTATACACTGCTGCGGACTTGACTTGGGCTTGATTGCATTCTCAGAGGCAACTGTTGGGAGTGTTTTTCACTCTGGGAGATGGCTTGGAAAGGCCCATTAAAAACACTCTAACAAAAGTTCTTACTTTCCACCTAAGGCTCTCCCTTCACCCCAGAGCTGTTCCCTGCCTGAACTGAATGCTCCTGCCTAGAGAACTTGCCTGCCTCCATCCCTACGCAGTGAGAAGACCACCATCTCTATCCTGGTAGCACTGCTGTAGCACTTCCCAGCATGAACAGTTCCATGCCAGACTACCCGCACCTCCAAATCCTTGCTGAGTGTGGGCAAGAATCGAGAGAAATGGCACAAGTGATGTGATAATTTTAATAATGCAAGGTTTTTGTAAGTATAGAATAATCAAACACTGTATTTTCCCATCAAACAAATATAAAGGAAGAAAATCCCTCAAAATGCATAAAAGTATTTTACAAAGTTATGAACATTCATGATAAAATTTATAAATCTAGAACTGGGAACTGCTGATTTTAATTTTTGTGCAGATGATCATTCCAATTACTCACTGGTCCTTTACCTCCTCTCTTCAGAAAACCTCATCCTACAGCCTCCTCAGCCCCTCTCTATGGATGTGATCTTTATTTCATCATAACCAATATGTTCAGACCTTTCATATTTTCCATACATCCTACTTTCTGGTGACCAGCTCTCACCTCTCCAGTGCATCCCTCTGGGACTCCTTAACTCAGCCAGAACCTTAAATACTTTGATCCTATCATGCTCTCATTGTTAGGCATTCTCTTCATTCCTCCTCTTCCTATCTTATCCACAGTCAGTATCTAAATTTATTCAGTCAACAAATCTCTATTATGAAGCTGCTGCTTTGGGTCCTCAGGGAGGTACTTGTAAGCAAGGTCATCCCCAGGTATTTACCCACAACTTCCTTACATCATGTTTACTTCAATATCTTCACATTTAAGTCTTGAGTAGAATCCAGTCTACTCCCCTGTTCGTGCCTATTATCTTCACATAAAATGATTTCATCGTCTCATAGCTTCAATGCCACTGCTATGCTGACAATTCCAACATTTATATCTCCCAAGCAGAGTCTGTTCCTAAATTTACAATCTATATATTCAACTAGCTTGACGCCTCTACTGAATGCCTCAAAAGCTGCTCAGAATTAACATGTCCAAAGCAAAGTTCCTAAAACCATTTCCGCCTCTAACCAGATCCTTAGTCTTCCACAACTCAGTTAACAACTTCAGTCATCCCTTTGCTTTGGGGGGAAGAAAAAATTGAGTTGTTCATATACTGCTATGTTTTACCCACAAGGCATCAAATCTATCAGCAAATGCTGAGAGCTGTTCCACCCCTCACCTTTACTGTTTTCACCATGGAGTAAGCCATTCTGCCATTTTACTTTGATTACATCTGAAGGAGGAAGGGTAGAATCAGAGAAACATGATTGGCAATAAAAGTAAGGTAGCAGGATAGCCTGCTCCATGGTAAAACAGTAAAGATAAGAGGGGAGTTAACTTATTCAGTCTATTCTTAACAGAGCAAGGTGGTAATTCTATTAAAAAAATAAATCAGAGAACATTACTCTTGAAAGCTGTGGGGCTCTAGGTCACAAAAGCCTTTCTGCATCCCCCACTTCTTGGTTTTAGGAAATGGGCCTCATTCAGCCTCCACAGCCTTCCCTGAGTTCCAAGGGGCAGATTCAGACAGTTGCTGATAGGGAAGGAAGGGGATGCAGACCAGGGAGGAACAGTCAAGAAATAATAGTACAACCTTGGGGCAGGATCCTGGTTTCCTCTCAGGGGATACACATAATGATGTAGGCATCTTATGAACCTAAAAGAAAAGTTATATACCTTATGCTTCTTTTAGAAATGAACGTTTTAAAACTGAACAGCTTGGAGCCTTTTCTTGTGCTTCTGTCTTATTTAACTGCACCCTAAGCACAATCACCTGTAAGCTAAAGATAAAACACCCTGAGCACAACTGTCTGTGGGTTAAAGATTATAAGCACATGACATTTTTCAGGAATTGTCCTAGTTTTGTTCTAATTTCTGATCAATATGCCCTTTTCACAAGTATTGTCACTCTAGGAAAAGTCAAAGTGCCACAACCCAGAAGACCACTACCAGTATTACACTGAGATCCCCTCAATGACTGAGATTCCCAGAAAGAAAGAAGAATGCATGTCTGCCACAACCCTCATTCTTATCTGAAACCCTGTTTTTCTGTTTTTACTATAAAACTCTTCACAATTCTTCCCCAACGGAAGACACATTCTTTAAGGCATTAGCCTACTGTGGCGTCCTTTGCCTGGCAAAGCAATAAAAGATATTTTTTTTCTCTTCCCCCCCCCCAAACTCTGTCTCTAAGTTTCTATTTGGCTAGTTGACAGAGGCCGAATTTCAGCAACACTTCTTCGTTCAAAATACTTCAACAGCTTTCACTTTGAGTAAAATTAGAAGTCCTTATTTTGATCTTCAAGGCCCTCATGATTAGGTTTGCTCTCTACTCTCTTGCTACTTTATCTTTGTTCACTCAGCCACTTTGCCTCTCTCAAAAGCTCTTTTTAGGACACAGTTAACCCCTTCATGCCCTCCAGATCTTTACTCAAATTCCATCTCTTCAGTAAGGCCTTTTCCTGTCACCATTTCCAAAATTTTAACCCCTCCTTGCTATTTCATATTCTCTCTCCCTGTTTTTTTTCCCCCTTAGTGTTATTATCAGACATTTGCTTTTCTCCTTTATTTTAACCTCTCCTTGCTATTTCGTATTCTCTCTCCCTGTTTTTTTTCCCCCCTTAGTATTATTATCAGACATTTGCTTATCTCCCTTATTTTCTGTCTCCACCCAGCAGCTCTAAAAAGGCAGAATCTTTGACATGTTCACAAATGATTCCTAAGTACCTAGAATAGCACATAACACAGAAGAGGTACCCATAAATAATAATATGTGACCAAATAAATAATAAATTGTCTATAGGTAGATACTTCTTCTAGAAGAAAATATTGAAAATATTTTTGCATCTTCAAAACAGTGACAGTTTTCTTAAAATACAAAAGCATAAAACATAGAGGACACCATTGCTAAAATTGACAGGACTAAAATGTACAACTTCAGTTCAACTGGAGACACATTAAAAGTAATAAATGACAGCTGTATGTTAATTATACCTCAATAAAACTGAAAAATAAAAAGAATAAATGACAAATTGCCAGTTGGATAAAATATTTAAAACATGAGACTGACAAAGAATTAGTATATCCAGGACACATAAAAACAGATGCATTAGAAAGACAAATGATCTTTAAAATTATTAGGTAATGGATATGAACAGACAAGAGTAAACAACAAAATAACTAAGATTTGTAGAAAAACAGTGACAAACTCACTTGCACTTAGAAAAATATAAATTAAGTATTTTTTTACACTTTTGGGATTGGCAATAATTGAAATGTTGGACAGTATAAACAACCAATGGCTAAAGTATGGAATTATGGGATTCTTATACTTTGCTAGTAAGGCTATAAATTGATAAAAATACTTTAGAGAACAACTGGTGATATCTAGAAAAATTGAAAACCTTCTCACTTTTTAACTAATCATTTCCCAAATACAAGTAAATAAGCTATAGAAAGTCTCACATGTATAGGAACATTCCTTATAATACTCTTTATAAATGTAAAATTTCTATGGACAAATTTTTGATATGTGTGGTAATTTTCTTTACAGGAAGAGGAGCTACCAGTGAAAATTAATGAATGTAACACTGAATTAATGTGACTAAATCTCAAAATAACACTAAATGAGAAAATAAAATTTCAGGAAGATACAAATAATGTGCTTTTATTTAAAATGTTTGAAAGATGCAAATTAATATAGCTTATTGATATATGCATATACAACAAGAGCGTAAAAAACACAAGGAAGTGATAAGCATAACATTAAGAACTTTATTTTGGGTAGAGTAAAAATAACATGATTAGGAATGAGCAACAGGCGACTTCATTTTGTGATATTTTATATAAAATCTGAAACATATATTGCAAAATGAAACACTTTTTATGATGCTGATAGGGCATAGACTGATGTTTATTGTATGATTCAATTTACTTTTTTATATGTATATTATTTATAATAAAATAAAAAGCATTTGAGAAATTTTGTATTTATCCTCAAAAATAATTTTTTGTTGATCTCTGGCTTATTTAAAATGATTTGCTATTATTTTACACAGAATTTATTCTTTCAATAATCTATGACCAGTTTTAAATATAAATTAATTAAATAATAATTTCATCTCAGTTCAAAACAGACAAGAAAAAAGGAAAGGAAAAAGGAGAGAACTGGTTTTCAGTCACTGAAAAATCAAACCATGGTTAAATGTGTTAACTATATATTTTGCATTTCATCTTATAATCAAAACAATCTATAAAGAATAGTTTGATATCCAATGGCCCCTGAAGGCATTCTATAAAGTTAAAATCTTGTATCACTCATATGGGAACATTAACAGAGTAACTGAAAATAATATGCAAAAAGTAAGTTATGATTATTCTAAATAAAGGAAAATTAGTATAAATTTATGTTATTTTCATTCTGAAAACTAACATTGTCACCATTGCCTATAATGTACACTAAGTGTTGTGTACACTTAAGTTGGCACAAATACACTCTGGAAATATATTTCAATGAATTGTGGCCCCAAAACTCTTAAGATTTCAGCTTCAGTAGTCTATGGAAAGTATAGAATACAGAGAATGCCAATAGTTTAGAATTATTTAAATAAGTAAATGTTGTGTACTGGTCTTATTACATAATTATAAAATTATACTTCCTTGGTAAGCACTCAGAAATAAATAGCAATGAAGTGATTAAAAAGAAAATAAGATATATCTAAATATGAGGATCACAGTAGTTAGTATCTTACTGCTAAACAAAACAGTAAAAGCAAAGTCATTGAAATAACATAAAACATCATTAGCTAAAGAAAGTTTTGAGAATAAAATATACAAGATCAGGATCAGAATTGTTTCACACATAATTTTTACTCATGCTATTTACTGATAAAAATTATTGCTTTTGTGGAGCACAGAATAGATTGAGAAGACATATGGAAAAAGTGTCAAAGTAAAGGTAAGGAATGAAATTGAATGTATATGTTTTAATAATACACTAGGATATGCTATATTAAATCAATCAGTCAATCAATTTCCATCTACTGAATCTGTTTCTCTGGAGAACCCTGACTAATAGACCCTCTATAATCTATTCTCAAAAGAGCAGTCAGAGTGATACTGCCAAAATCAGCTCAGATGACCTCCAATGGCTGCCTGTCCTACTCAAAAGTAAAAACTCAAATTCTTACAGTGGTCCACTGGACTCTATACGATATGACTCCTTTCCATCACTGCCTCTGTCATTTTCTATCACACTGCTCGCCAACTTGCTCACACTGCTCCAGCCACACTAACCCTGCTCCTATTTCCAAAACACAGCAAATATGCTTCTATTTCAGAGCTTCCCACTCCTTGTTCTTCTATTCCATGATGCCTTCTCCTCTAACATCCACAAAACAACTTATTTCCCTTCCTTTAGGACATAACTTATTTCCCTTCCTTTAGGACATTCCTGGCCATTTATTTGCCTCAAAGTATATATTCATCTTTCCTGCTTTTTCTCCATAAAACATTTACCACAGAACACATAATTATTACTTATTGACTTTATTACCTGACATCTTCACTAATCTGTAACTTCTTGGAAGCCAAGATTTTTGTATACCTCTTGCATCCAGAAGAATGCATGATAACACAATAAGTAATCAAGAAATATGAATTTTTATGGTTAGCACTTTTTTATTAGCAAGTGGTAGAAGCTATTTGATTGTCATCTTGGGTGGGATGAGGTTGACAAATATAATGCTTCTGAATGGCAGCTTTGGGTGAATCTTTTTATCTATTATATATCTTGAGTTTATTTGGATTATTATACTGTAACTCTATTGACATTTCTATATTTGATTAAGTAATCAAGATCTATTTTTGGGTGAGTGAAAGAATTTGCAACAAAGTATATATTGCCTAAGAGTTTATGTCAAACTGTTAAAATGATATAGACTTTAACAAAGTTTCTACACTTCATAATAAACAGAGATGTCAATAGATTTCACAATATAATAATCCAAACAATCTCAAGATATAATGGATAAAAGATTCACTCCAATATTAATACCAATAATACTTAGGTATAGGATATATTTTCAAAATTTAATTCACGAATGGGTTAAGTGAAAATGGAGATAAAGAACTGAATGGAAAATTCATTTATGAAGTAGAAAAGAATGAGTATCATAAATATGACAATACTTCCCTAATCAATTTACAAGTTTAAAACAATTGCAGCCAAAATTCCACTGAATTTCTTTTTTTTTCAAAAACTCACATAAATAAGAATTACATGAAAATTGACATTACAACTACAATGAAAATGTTTGAGGTGCTGTTAATATAGGGAACTGCTCTATCAAGGGAAATTAGGGAAATTACTCCTGAGAAAGTAATGATTGAACTTAGCTTTGAGGAAAGAAAAGGAAGATTCAACAAGGTGAAAGTGTTTGTGAGTGGAGGTTGATTCCTCACAAGAGGAATTTGCAGGAATGTTTAATGAATGGGAAAACGTTTATGTTATACAGAAAAGCAAAGTATAACCTACATGAATTCCCAGTGATGTTTACATGTAAAAAAAAAGTCACACACTAAAATGTCAACAGAAGTTGTATCAGAGTGATGGGATTGTGGGTGATGCTTATCCCTTTTTCGTCATTTCTCAAATATAATACAATAAGCATGTTTTATTTTTACATTAAAAATGTTGCAAAATGGAAAGTTTTTTTGGCTTAGTCCTTCTAAAACAGTCTTCTTGTTCATAGGTACTAGATAGAAATTGCAACTAATATTTAGTTGAGCTCATTCTTTTGGTGTATCAGGGAGCATCTGTTTGTTTATTGGCGTATCAAACAGCCTGTTTATTTGTTTTTATCCATATATTATAGTAGTAGTAATCCACTCTGTGTCAAACCTTGGCACATGATTAATGTGTCAACATGAAGGTGCTTTAGTGGCCGTTGGCATTTTATTGCCAAAGTGAACTCAGCAGAATCCAGCAAGACACATTTGCCAACCCTATAAAAATACAATATAAACTCTTGACTTGCCAGATGCGTACAGCATCAAGTAAGGTCTAACTGTATTCAACTCACGTACATCAGGTAATAACAGAGCAGTTTATTATCATTGCAGGTGCAGAAACCTGCCAACATTTCAGCCATCTGGGCTTCCTCAGGGCAGTATATAAGTAAAATATGTGAATGAAATATGTGAGTTGAATATGGTTTGATTTTATTCCTTGTTGTGGGGTCTAACAAAGATGCTTTATATTTTGGAAAAGTAATTCTACAGTGTTAGTTTACTTTAAAAAGCCATCAACTTTTACTAAATTAAGCCCATCACTGTTTTCACTGTTTCATTGTTTTCATTGTTTTATGTCTAAATGATAATGGGTATTCAGATGGCATTTTATAACGGGAAAATTGTGGTAAATGTCACAGAATTAAATAAACAAAAGTTGTAATTCCTGAGGGGTTAATAAACAATCTATCTTTGAGCATATTTTATCAATCGCAATATCATAACACAGAGGTCTATTAATTATCAGCTAAACATACGCTGGCACAACTTATTAGAAGATTTCACTTTTAGAAAAACACACTAGACCCCCTCATACCTAAAGCCAGACATAGAGTGAGGCTCCAGACTGTAATTTTTCAAATGAAACATGTTTATTTTCTGTCAATGGGTTATCAGATTTTTCTCTACTGGCAACATAAAACTAAGTAAAATAATTAGGTCTGAAATTTAATGATAGGATCAGAAAATAAACCTATTGTTTTTTGTACTTCTGTACCTCCTGCATCCAGAAGAGTGCATGATACACAAGAAGTAATCAAGAAATATTTTTGAGTGAATGAATGAATTTGCCAATAAGTATATAAATAGTGTCTAAGACTATATGTTGAAACCCTTAAAATTATATAGATTTCAGCAAAATTTCTACACTTCATAATAAAACATAGATGTCAATAGATTCACAATATAACAATCTAAACAGCTCAAGTTACCACAGGTAAAAGATTTACTTAAATATTCATATAAATAACATTTAGAAATAAGATATGTTTTCAAAATTTAATTCATGGGTGGGTTAAATGGAAATGGAAAGATCATTCAATAAAAAACCTCATTTATAATGGAAAGAATGACTATTATAAAAATGATAATAGTTTTCTAATTAATTTATATGTTTAACACAATTCCCAAAATAAAGGAACTAAAATTAAACTTTTTTGTTTTATTTGGCTGATAGTGCAAGTGTAATCAAACAAAGGTGCTTATTCTCATTTAATCTGTATTTCCTACAGTGGTACAAATTAATTAATTGAATTTAAAATATTTTAGTAGTAAAAAAAACATTGATGCCAGGAGCTTCTAAAATTAGTGTTAAAATGCTCTTTCTTACGCTCTAAGTTCATGGGAAAAGTGTTACAAGAACTGACTGCGTATTCTTAACACTAGTTTGTTGTTTTAGTCCCTTTAAATAAACTAGGCACACCTACACAAAAGAGTCTGGAAGCTATATAAAAAAAAGCGAAAAAAGAAAGGTTTGTTAGAGGAACTGAGCACTCTGCCACAAGTGAGTGGTCTCTGAAACTTCTCTGCTTAATTTGGATTCTCTGAGCTTTTCTACCATGATTTGGCTTGGATCTTGACTCTGGGACATCTGGCCTCTTGTATATTTTACCCTTTTTCTCACTTCAACATCTTTAAATAAGTATTTCATGCTGTATCCCAGGGCACTGCTTTGCTCATCTCATTCTAACACAAAAGGAGGGAAATCTAAGTCAACATCTGAAGTTATGCTTTAGCCATTTCCAAACAATTCATGATTAAGTGTATGTTGATGCCTGTAATCCTTGATTACATTTCTGATAATGATTTAATGATAAAATCACAATAGAAAAGAAAGTCGAATATCTTATGCTGTTCCTTTGTGGAAAAAAATGGGTAGAATAATGCTGTTCCTTTGCAGAAAAAAATGGGTAGAATAATGGAATAATAATCCATTACTATGGGGAAAGTATTTCATCATATTAGGTTAAATAAGTTATATTTAGAGAAACTGGCCAAAATCCAATAAATCCTTTAAGAAAGAGTACAGGGTATTTAACTAAATGTGTGCTATTTTCCTTTATAATAATTTCGGAACATGTGGCTTATCACCTATATTATGGGGAATAAAATGGAGTAAAACAGATTTCTGAAAGGAATTAACATAAAATATTAATGCAATAGTAGGCTAAACAGTTATATTTAAAAAGACACTATTTTTATAATGTTCATCTATGTGGAACTACACAAGCTTTATGTCTTATCATACCAATGGCCATTAGACTGCAGCAAAGAGAAAATTTCCATAAGTATAAGCAAAATGTTTCAGTTTCACAGTGTAAAAAAGGAACAGGAAACGAAGGGTTAAGTATGAACAATGTAATGTATTGAATTGATCACTCTCTTAATTAGTGTTTAAGTAGCATATGATTGCTTAATATTAAAATTCTCCTTAAAAATGAAAAAATAGGAGACTATTTTATTTATTTATTTATTTTTTGTCTTTTTGCCTTATTTAGGGCTGCTCCCGTGGCATATGGAGGTTCCCAGGCTAGGGGTCTAACAGGAGCTGTAGCTGCCGGCCTTCACCACAGCCACAGCAACACGGGATCCGAGCCGCGTCTGCAACCTACACCACAGCTCACGGCAAAGCCGGATCCTTAGCCCAATGAGCAAGGCCAGGGATCGAACCCGCAACCTCATGGTTCCTAGTCGGATTCTTAAACCACTGAGCCACGACGGGAACTCCCAGAGACTATTTTAAACCCCCAAAATCTTTACAGAAAGAAAAAATGGAAAATATTGCAAAATTCTTCCTGAATAAATCCCTCATTCTCTCAAAAAGGGATGGTTGGAATCTGTATATCTCTGAATCTATACCCTCTGGATTTAATATGAAATTTTAAATTGACAAGTGAGCAACATAATTGGCATGTAATGATATGTGCATATTTTGTCAGACTCCTCTGAAGGGCAGTGCATGTGTCTTCAATACAAAGTTTGGGGAGCAGGACTGTGGACACAGACCCAATGGCAAGATTGAGAGGCAATTGGTAGTGATTTCACTGTGTTTTATCTGTCGGACATCAAGTTGACTGGGGTAGGAAAGTAATTAATGGGATAAAACTGTGTAGGTCTGGAGAGTGGAGGAGAGGACGTGATAGGGTGGGGGAGAACCCTCCTTGGTAGCATGGAAGGGAAAATAATTCAGATAGCCACCGGCATCAGATATCCACCTGCAGCCTAAGTTGTTTTTTTTTTGTGGGGGGTGGGGTGAGGGGGTGGGCTCACCTGGGGCGTGCAGAAGTTGCCAGGCCAGGGATGGAATCCGAGCCACAGTAATGACCCGAGCGACAGCAGTGACAATGCCAGATCCTTAGTGCCAGATCCTTAACCCACTAGGCCACCAGGGAACTCCAGAAAGGATTTTTGATGGGGGTCTGATAAAAAGTTTCTCCTGGATGTAAAATATAAACCTCTTCCTTTGTGTTACAAAATGTTTGGTAAATTATACACAGTGTGTTCATAAAATAGAATATTCTGGGCCAACGTGGGAAGTTACTAAGACATATTCATATTATTAAGGGGCCAAAAAAATTAAAAAACAAAAACAAAAAACTAGGGCTGCAGGTGGATATATGATTTAGGGATGTGATATACACATGCATTGTTTTAGAAGTACTTTCAGGGTGATTGTGGAATATGGCATCTGGAAGGAAATTCCATTTTTCTATTTATAGAATAACTAGAGTAAATAAAAAGGTGAATATTTTCTACAGAGTTTTTTTCTTTTCTTGTTAATCTATCTGTAATATAACATCATGTCCTACCATATCCTAGAAACTAGGTAGTTCTATAGTTGGCTGCCCATGTATGCCTGTCTCCTTCACTAGGTTCACTAGGTTCTAAGATCTTTAATAGCATCACCACAGAGCTTAGAATGATATTGTTTACATTTATGCATTTAAATTTTGCTAACTATAAAGGAGGAGGTTGACTCTTGGAGAAGTTAGTCCTTAAGCAATGACCCAGAAAAGGTTGTTCTGTGGTTTCATGAAACTGGAACTTCAAGCATTATATTATTTTGATTCCCAATGGCATTTACTTAATGTTCTACTGTTGCCTTCACTCTTAAATTTTTCTATTAAAACATCTAAGTATCAGATGAACCACTGTATGTTTTATCATTTATTTAAAAATAATTGTATAAGTATTATTTATTTCAAATTCACAGCATAGTTTCTAGATTTTTGCATTGAAGAAATATTTCATATTTCTCTAAGCAACTCATTCTATTTTTCCCCTTTCTTTCTCTTTGGGTATATTACATATTTACAAGAGGGATAAAAGGAAAGTAACCATGCATGTCAAGGCCATTTTAATCCAGTCATTCTTAGCAATTTCATAAACCACAAGGTTAAGAGAATTATCTAGCTTATGTTTTATAATTTAATAATATTAAGTCATTGATACAAGTTTTGCTTAATGCCTATAATTTTGGGTTGTGTATCTTAAAAAATGACAAAAATGGAAATAGCTTAAGATGTGTCCTATTCATTATCATTATTTCTTATTTTTTATGCCTTTATTTTCATTTTTTTTGTTCTCCTTGGTCTCCAATGCCTTTTTTAATACCTATACAATTGATTCTGTGAAAAATGTAAATCCTTCCTGCCTATGATGCTTAATTGCTCTTTTTCAGCAGCCCAGTCATCTAGAACTTCCACTTAAGGTTTTAATTACTGCTAATGTTCTAATGTCAATGCTGGCAGAGAGAGAACATTTTTTAGAAAGAATGCTTAAAACTAAAATCACTTGACAGCTGGGCTTTTAAAAGAGTTCTTACCTATATTTTGCTAAATTTGTAGGTTGAAAAAGGATAGTTACTGGCAATATGCATTCATTAATCAGTAAAAAAAAAAAAAAAAAAAAAAAAAGGTGTTCATTGGGAGTTCTCGATGTGGTGTGAATTGGACCAGTGTCCATGAGAATGATGCAAGTTCTATCCCTGGCCTCACTCAATGGGTCGGAGATACAGCGTTGCTCCAAGCTGTGGTGTAGGTCATAGACACAGCTTGGATCCCTCATTGCTGTGACTGTGGTGCAGGCCAGCAGCTGCAGCTCTGATTTGACCCCTAACCTGGGAACTTCCATATGCTGTGGATGCAGCTCTAAAAAGCAGAAGAAAAAAAAAAAAAAGGATTCATTGACTGCTGTTGCCACATGCTGGAGCTACTAGAAAAGAGATTTCCAGTGGGGCAAACCATCTGTTAAGTATAACACAGTGTTTGGTTCTTGGGTACAAAGAATAATGGTAAATAGATTATTTTAGCTGAAACACAATGTAGCTAGATACAATTTTAGACATAGAAGTTATTAGAAACCTTTTCTCTTTGTCTTTAATGCCTCAATATTGCAGTTTCTAGATTTGTATTACCTTCACTTTTCTATATCCTTGTCCTATCCCTGCCTATTGACACATTTTTCTCTCTCCGTATTTCCTATGAAATACAAAAAAAATTAGATGACTTTTTTTTTTTTGGCAGACAGATTCTGGAATTGTTCAACTGAATCAGTGTATCTCACTTGCATATCCATGAATCAGTGGGTATTTATTTAATGTCCATTAGTGTGTCACACATGATAATGGATCTGGAAGAAGATTAAGACAAGATCTTTGCAACCAGCCATCAGTCTTCTGGAGATAGGAAAGACAAATAGACATGTCTCATGAACTCTTTAGTCTATTTAGCTACTCATTTATTCATCCATATAACGAACATTCATTGTCTATTATATACTTGGAGCTATTATAGGCACAATATTTTATCTCTAATAGGTTAGAGGGGCCAACCAAACATAGATAATGTACTTAACAAGCAAACAAATGCAATAAGTATTTGGTGCACTCTGGACAGAGAAAATGGAAATCTAACTCATTATAGGAGATAACAAAGACTATACCTGGAGGGAAAGACTAGTTATTTTGAAGGCTATTTCAACAATGCAGGTAAAGTTTAGACACCTAGACCCATGTGGATATATGAAATTTCCATGTAGCTATATTACAGCAATCTCAAACTTAAGAAAAAACTAAAAGGAACAGCTCATTTATTCAACCTCCACTCCACCCTGACATAAATCTGTTATCCTCCATACTATATTACCTAAGCCCTCAGACACCAAAGTTGTTCAATCTAGAAATGTTTGATTTCTCTCTTTTCTTCATTTGCTATGTTCATCAAATTTTATGGATTTCATGAATTCTATTTTCAAAGTTTGTGTTGATTATGTCTATTCTCATCCTCTCTGCCACCCCAGTGCTCTAAGATTGGCTAATTATTACTTATCTTTCTAGTCTCAGTTAAATGTAAACTTTTAAGATTGTCATGCCCTTACAGAATTCTCCCTCACTTACGTTAGTTTTTCCTCTTATTCTTTCTGATAGCACTCAATCTTTTCTTTGTTAAGATAACACTTTTCACAATTCACGGTTATATTTTATTTGAGAGGGTTTCTGGTGAGCATTTATTGTCTCTGTCACTGTATCATAAACATATTGAAAGGAAAGAGTGCCACTGTTTTATCTGCAACTGTGTACTCAAAATTAGTACCTGAGAGCACTCAGTAAATACAATTTCAATGAGCAAATGGCCATTAACATTTAAAATTAGACACTGAGGCAAAAAATGCCAAATTTTCATTCCAATAGCAACTCAGAGAAAGTCTATGGCAATGTTTTTTACAGTAGTCATGACTTTGAGAAGGGAGTCCATGCCCTAAGCATTAGAAAAGGAATGAATGTTGAGAGACACACTGGAGGAGAGGTGTTAAAGCAGTAGGCAACAATCCACTGGAAGCATATGGAATTAAAGCCTGAAAGAACAAAGAAGATTCTTTGAGAAATGGTGGGAAACAGACCCTGAATGATTAAAAAAGAAGAATCTAGAAAAGGAGAATGAAGAATTTACCAAATAGGCAATAAGAAGTCTTTGGAGATTTTAGAGAAAGTTTCTGAAATAATCAGAAAAAATGTTTTAGAAAGATTAACCTAATCCTGATTAAGAAATAAATAAATGCACATACCCAGAAGTACAAAGTTCAGTTCTGAAGTGATGGCAGAAATAATCTGCAGTAATAGGATGACATTGGAAATGAACAAACAGGTTTGGCTATAGGAAATATGTGCTTTACTAGAAGCAACTGAATAATTTAAAAACCCTCTTTGAAAATTATTTGTTTCAGTTCACTTTTTAAACTGGCTAACCAGTTCACATTAGAAATAATTCATACTGTTGTAACATCATTATATGTAATCATGGATTTATACAAACCAGATGATTAGTTTTTAGAATTCCATAGTCAGACATATGGACAAAATTAATTTTTAGTAGTATTTTTGTCACATATCTTTGTATATACTGCTAAAATGTATCTAGTTTCTGATACCTAATTTAGAATTCACATCTTCCTGTATGACAAAATCTTTGATAGTAGGATACAGATTTCAGGAAATTTATAGTAAGCTGTGCTTACAGAGGAAATTAAATTTACAAAAAATAATAAAGTGACTGCAATAAAAAGAGTATTTTTGTTACCTTTGGATTTTACATAGTGATACAAGATTTGATCAAAAAATCTATTCTAATTCCTAAGAGGAGATATGAATCATTTTACAACCTGGGGATATGGTTAAGTGGCTGAACTTTCACCCTTTTTTGTAAAACGATTTAACGTGAAAAGACAAATAGTAGAACAACTGTGACGAATTTAAGAAAGATCATTCCAACAGAGAAGTCACAGCTGGGAAGAACCTTCACCTCCCTACGCTTATTTCAATTAATCATAAGAAACAATTGCAAAATGTCACCACTGTCCTCTAGACTCTAAATTTAAAACATGAACTAGACAGCTCATTCAATTATAAATTTTTGCACAAAATAATCCAAACCATAATTTTATTGTGAACACCATCAAAATGTTTTAGTATATTCTATAAAACAATGTGCATAAAATGATTTAAAAAATTTACAAGGGAGGAAGGGATTTAAGAGTTACATCAGAAGTGTCATTATATCCAAGTTTTTGTAAAAAAAGAACTACTTTCATCTGGCTCAAATTAGAAGTACGACCTTTTCCTCAAAGGATGTTAAACGCCCCTCCCTTTGTTGCATTGCGCAGACAGCCTCAGCAGTCAGTTTATGACCACCAGTCTCAGAGGAGCAAGACAGAGTAACCATACTCCACTACCAGGGATTCACAGCAGGCAGCTACATCTGTGCAGAACACATTGGAAGGAATATTTGCTTTTGCAAAGGTTTCTCAAGACATCAAGATAAAATTTGTATTTAAAACGAAACTTGAGCTCACGTGAGGCATCAAAGGAATGTCTGAGTCCTGTGCATACAGTTGCAGGGCAGGAGGACCTTTAGCATTTGAAGATGCAATAGGCGAGAACTCTATGCAAATCAAATAATTCAGAGACACAACAGATCCATACAAGGCATAGGGTGAAGCACATCACAGGAAAGTGGAATTCAAATACACCAGACCCGGAGGGCAGTCACCTAGCCACACTGCTGAAGAGTTAGGGTATCTCTGTAAACCACCACTTGTTCTGTGACTGACTATCACAGTAATAATAATCCCCTCAGCCCTCTGGAGATAAGGCTTCTCGATCCATAGCTTCCAAGTACAAGCATACTTGCCTGTTTACACCAACGTGCCATATAAATAGTCATTTTTCTCTCTGTGCCAAGACATGAAAACATTCAGGAAGCACTGAATTAATGGCCAGTATAATATACAAAGTTGTCATTCCTTATTACAAATTCACTCAACCTTAACACTCTTGATGGTATCCTGAATTTAAAACACCTTCAGTTATATTCATGTGGATTAGTGTGTCCCAAACTGAAACATCTGTCTTTTAAATCCTTTTCTTGGTGACACTCTAGGTGCAAGAGCATCTGAGAACAATGTCTCTGAGAAGTCCTATACCTAATACATTCGTTGTTCTCTCTTAAGTCTAGCATGTACTAAAAATTTGGACGCATCTTACCTCAGGGAATGTCTCAAAGTCAGGGCCCAAAATGTTCCGTAGATATAAAGCCAAATAAACCAACCAAAAAACAATTTCCCTAGTTTGGAAATCTTGTGCTAAATAAATACCTCAAGTGAAGTGAATTATGCATGATGACCAATACTCAAAACTTTGTGCACCTTGTCAGTTTACCAGATAAAAAAATACAGAAAGCTGTTTTAACAGAGTTTATTTTTAACTGAGTATGCCTTACATTTCATCACACTCTTAAACTGGGTATAACTTTTGGCCAAATTCTTAAACTGGAAATATTTGTGGTGGGAGGTTATTTTGAAATTCAAGACATATTTTACAAGGCAAGAATGCTGATTTTAATGAAAAGGAATTCATGGAATTCATTTTCGGTTAGATTCCTTCAGAAAATAGATGGATAATAAATACAGTATATATTTATACTTCCCAATGTAATAGTAGCTGTCCAAATGGAAGACAGCATGATTATTTCTAAAACAATATGTTTCTATGAAAGCATACAATCTTTCCGAACTACTACTGAGCCTGACTAATCAATGAACTGGCCAATAGCATTGTTCTGTACATAAATGAGCAGTAGCCCATGTTTAGATGATATGACCGTGACACAGATGTCTGGCTGCCCTCCTGGAGAACAGGATCCTTTTACCATTCTGTGCCATTGTCCCAGCAAGGTAAAGACCACATTCCCCTGTCTGCTTTCATCTCTTTATATGATTAATTTTTATAAATGGGCTACAAGAAGTATAAACTGCCTGGATTCATATCTTGACTCTGACAACTAGCAACTGTACGAATTTAGTAAAGTTAATTAAATATCCTGAGGTTCAGTTTTCCCATCTGTAATATAGTCTAATAATGAAAAAAAAAAAAAAACACTTTTACATTGGTCGTGAGGACTAAATAAAGTAGACACATGCCTGGCACATAATCAGCAAATACAGTTCATTAAATAAAATTTTAAAAATATGCATAGTGTCTTCTAGTTATTCTATGATTTTATAACTTCATATTTCAACCTAAGAGGAAAATTGTTTAAAAATATTATTGAATGAGTGAAGCGGGTGAGGGACACTAAGATAAATTTTCAGTTAAAAAAATCAGTGTGTCACAGGTAGAAATGTACAGTGTGGGGAATACAGTCAATAATAATGTAGTATCTTTGTATGGTGACAGATGGTAATTAGACTTACCATGGTGATCACTTCGTAATGAATAGAAATATCAAATCACTATGTTGTGTGCAGGAACTAGCATAATATTGTAGATCAATTATATTTCAACAAACAAACTCATAGAAAAAGAGATCAGGTTTGTAGTTACCAGAGGCAAGAGTGAGAAAGGGGTGGAAGGAATTGGATGAAGATAGTCAAAAAGTACAGACTTCCAGTTATAAGCTAAACAGGTACTAGAGATATAATGTACAACATGATTAATATAATTGACACTGCTGCATATTATATATGAAAGTTGGTAAGAGAGTAAATCCTAAGAGTTCTCATCACAAGGAAAAATATTTTTTTCTTTTTCTTTTATTTTGTATTTAAATTAGATGATGGCTGTTCACTAAAATTCTTGGTGTAATCATTTGATAATATGTAAGTTAAAACACTATGCTATATATCTTAAATTTATAAAGTGCTGTATGACAATTATCTTAAAACTATATGAAAAAACATTTAGAAAAAATAATTTTTTAAAAAAATTGTGAAAATTTAACTGTGAAAGTTAAAAACTCAAGGTAAAGTCAACATGCACCATGATATTGATACTATAACAAGGTATCTGTATTTTAATGATTGCCAGAAGATATAATACTAATACAAGATGTTTTATTCCATTAACACATTTATCTTAAAGTATATTAGACAAGTCAAAATAACTCACTGAGAACTCAAATCCAGGTTTTTAAAATTTTTGTTTCAATAATTTTCTTCTAGCCGTATTATATGCTGAAAATTTAAGTATCAGATAAATATTTGCATTAAAATTTGCATAAAACAAAACAAAAACGAATGCATCTAGCTAGATGTATTTCTTAAATATGGTAATAGAGAAAATTAGCAAAATCTTTGTAAAACCACTTCCTAAGCTTCTGAGTTACATGATTGGAGATGTGAGTTAATGTATCAAATATTAAGATAAATTTTTTCTTTCTTTTGTTTTTTTAGGACCACACCTCTGGCAAATGAAAGTTCCCAGGCTAGGGGTTGAATTGGATTGCAGCTGCTGGCGTACACCACTGCCAGGCAACGCGGGATCCAAGCTGCATCTGCACCCTACACCACAGCTCATGGCAACGGAGGATCCTTAACCCACTCAGCAAGGCCAGGGATCCAGCCTTCATGCTCATGGATACTAGATGGGTTCATTACTACTGAGCCGCAATGGGAACTCCCAAGCTAAGATTTTTTATTCATAGTTTTTTGTTTGTTTTTTAGTGGAAAAAAGATCTGAGAAAAATTCTTTTCCTAATTTATTCAGTTTTTATTAACTACGCTAGCTAATCTAGATAAGGCTTTGGGGTAGAAATTAGCTAGAATGTAATGAGGAGAAAATCTTCATAGGAGAAACAATCACCATTTTGAACAAATCCTATCATGTTTAAGTTAGTATGCCATAGTGAAAGTTATTAACAAGCTAGTATACTGTTAATATCAACATGACTACCTTTTTTTTTCTTTTTTCCTTAAGAACATCATGAGACCTCTTATGAACTATAGAGGTATGTAAAACACTTTGACTTGCAAATAATATTCTGTTTCACGAGGTTCTGGCAACAAAATTTAACAGATCACACTAAGCAAGCAGATCCCATCCTAATCCTAAATTCATTCTTGAAGGACACAATATTTGTTTTTATATCCACTCAAAGTGACAATGGCCAGGGAAAAGTAGGCATAGTCTTCAGGTGTTTTGTTTTTGTTTTTGTTGATTAATTGCAAATATTTATTTACCCTTAAAATTCAGTTTTTCTGGCAAGTATTTGCCAAACACCTTATCTCTTATACTTCCAACCTGTACATTTTGGACATCTCCAACTTGGTTAGTACCAAACAGAAAACAAGAAATTGAAGTTCCTGTTGTGGCTAAGTGGGTTAGGAACCGAAAATAGTGATCATGAGGATGCAGGTTCAATCTTTGGCCTCACTCAGTGGGCTAAGGATCTGGAACTGCAGTGTATGTTGCAGATGTGGCCCAGATCCTGAATTGCTGTGGCTGTGGTGTAGACCTCAGCTGCAGCTCCGATTTTACCCCAACCCAGGAACTTCCGTATGCCTCAGGTGTGGCCTTAAAAAATAATGAATAAATATATAAATAAACAAATAAAATTTTAAATATTATGATTGAATTATATAGAACAGAATGTATGACTAGCCCAGGAACTTTCATATGCCTCAGTTGCAGCTCCCCCTCCCAAAAAAAAGAAAAAAGAAATATAAGAAATTGAAACAACAAAAAAAATATACTTTTCCATCTACTTTTCCCAATTGTTTGTCTATGTTCTGTTGCTCAGTCACCCTAGAGCATGATAGGATGTATACACTACATATTGATTGAATGATTAAGTAAATGAATGTGGTTCTATCAATCCCCTTAAAGCTAGAGCAGCAAATATGATTTTTATACTTTATGGCTTGCATTCTATTTAAAAAATATGTTTTTCTTTGTTTCACGAGAGCTAAAAAGTAACTCTTATGACTAAAATTTGCCAAATAGAGTGAGTACTCTAAGTTTGCCATATCAAGCCACAAGATGTTCTTCAGGATAACAAAGTGATCTTTTCTAACTATTACTCTAGTATGTGAAGAAAAAATTCTTTGAGGCTCAGAAATTCCATATACCTGGGTTATCTCCTATATTTCTCTCAGGAAGATAGTATTAATATTATTAACCACTTTGGAGAGATGAGGAAACTAAAATCTAGAGGGCTCATTCCCTGTCCAATGTTATGTAGCTATGAAGAGGTGGTGCTGGGACTAGACCCAGAGGGTCTGGCTGCAGAGCCAGAATCCTTAGCACCCTATACTTCCTGGGTGGGTGGGTGGGGTGCATGTGCATGCAAAGGGGGAAAAGAGTGGGAGTATCTAAGCTAAAAACATCAGGTTTTTAAGTATACTGTTAATATCAACATGACTACCTTTTTTTTTTTTTCCTTAAGAACATCATGATATTATTTGCAAGTCAAAGTGTTTTACATACCTCTATAGTTCATAAGAGGTCTCATGATGTTCTTAAGGAAAAAAGAAAAAAAAAAGGTAGTCATGTTGATATTAACAGTATACTAGCTTGTTAATAACTTTCACTATGGCATACTAACTTAAGGGGGAGCTGCAACTGAGGCTGCTCTCGACACACACACACACACACACACACACACGCACAACTGAACCATATTTCTAAAAATATTTCTAATAGAAATTCTTCCTCAAGCCAAATTTTCTGGAAAGTTATAAAGCACATTTGTATTAGAGTTCCTCCTGGAGTTTCAGCTTCTGCTGTTTACAAGGAACATTGAGGTGATCTTCAAATGCACTGCTGGGCTTGGGAAAAATGCCAGCTTAAATGTCTATTAATGATAATCCTGCTTATTGTTAGTTAAAACTTCCCTCCCACCCCAATTCTATGGGGTATTTTACTAGTATTTATTGAAATGATGAGAGAAATTCAAACTAGGTATTTATCACCTTTGAAAGCCAAGATAATGGAATGGTTAGAAAATCTCATATAAATATTTGTTACTTTAAAAGGCCTTGTATCTTATTTTAAAAGATAAACTATATAGGGTTAATTTTTAAAGAGATGATTAAGCTTTTGCTTCATGGTGAAAATTTAAAGAATTATCATATACTCCACTATTAATTTACACTAAGGACTGAAAACGGAGGGGGGAACTGTATCCTAAGAGATAATAATAACTACAGTTGGCAGTGATCCTACTATTACTTCGATTCCATGTACTTAATGTCAGATAAAAAAATGAAATAAATTATCTCAACAAAACATATGATTTCTCAATTTTGCATGATCTAAATATAATCTAAAAACAATATATTTTGGTTATTATTCCAGGTCTTTCCAAAATGCATTTTTTAAAAGGTGTTTCTAGTTTATGTAAAGGCCATGGCAGTTTCAAAGCCATAATGATACTAAACATTTCATCACAGTTGTATGGTTTTCTATTTTCTCTGCAAATATATATAGGAACTACTAGTATCCAATTATAATTATTCACTTAAGTTTTGTTTTTACAGATAGTACTTATAATTGATTGCTGTATGAATGCATGGTCACAATTATATATCTTTATATTTCTAATCTGCTACTTAAAGTATAGAAATTAATGTTAAATAATTCTGTATAAAGTATCTACTCTAAAAATTTATATATTTGACATCTAAGGAATTATCTATAACATTTGTGAGTCACAATCCTGCCTTCTGCCAGAAGTTAACAGTAAGGGCAAAATCACAACAACTGAAAGAGAGACATAAGGATGAGTTCAATTATCAGAAGAGAGGTTGAATTAAAACATATGTGACAACCTCTCTTTATCCTCAATTCCTCAGCGGGCTGTGTGAGAAGAAGGCGTGCAGAGACATGGCTTCCCTGCTCCCTTATCTTGCCAAGAAGACGTGATGGTGCCTAGTATATAGTAGAGCTTTCTGAAAGAAATTTATATTTGAGATGAATTAAGTGACCATGAACAGGAAATTATTTGACCCAAGTAGATAGATCTCATTGATCCAAGTCTAGTTTTTGCCACAAAGCTTTGACAAAAAAAGTAGCAGGTGTCCTGGTTTGAAAGGGCAACATTTCCTGAAGGAGGGTTGGGGAAAGCAGGCAAATATAGCTTGCATTCACAGAACATTTTATTTTCTCTATCTCTTCAGCTATTGTTCCTCATCTCCAGAGGCTGCTAGCCATGATCATTTGGGAAGTCACAATGGATCTATTCTATTCAATCTTCTTATGGGAATATGCCATTACACCAGCAGTGTGGGACTTCCCAGAACAGATTTTCCTTCCAGTGCTAATTTGCTTTTCTCAGGAGTTATACGCAGAGGCACTAATCATGACGGTTCATCGTGAATGTTTTCTTGGTAGACTTTTTTTTAACCTCTGAAGCAGCTGCAGGATTGGAAAATATATGCACTAAAGCAATTAAACATAAAAAATGTAAAAAGCATAAGATACCAGTAATGTTCATGACAGAAGGGTTTATTATAGAAAATAAACATATATTAAAATCAGTTACAAGACAGAAACTGTTAATTTTACAAACTACATGTCCTGAAAATTTTCTAACACTGCTATAAGGGCTTCTTAATAATGGCATATCAATGAAATTAGAGGGGCAAGAGTCATTTTAAGGTCGATCAAAAGAAAATATGACAGATTCTATGACTCTGCCTAAATATGAAACAAGGAAAACTTTTATATGCATATATCTATATTGCTATATACTATTTTATTGGTGTATAATTATTAATAAAATCTATTAATCTAAACAAATATGCTATTCTTAACCTTAATTATGTAATGTGTATTAGAGCAATTAGATGTATTCCCCTGGCCCACCACCTACCACCCATACGGATTGACTGCGTAAAATTTAAACTCAAGTGTGACAGTGACAACCTTACAGGTTTTAGTAAAACTAGTATTTCAGGACAAACTGAAGCTAGTATAACCAGCCTTTAAAGTTGGCAGCTTTCTCTAATAGGAATAGCCAAAGTTTGAAGGAGAATTTGGAAGAATAATATGGAAATGGAAAAAAAAAAAAAAACATCAGAAAGAAGATAGGTCTAAATGAACCTTAGACTCCTTCAAATGCCAGGATTCATATTTTCTAAGCATGGTAAACTAATTCCATATGGTACTAGACTTGTAGGTCCTTCACTTCTGTTCCATTACTCCCCTATCCCTCCTTTCCATAAATAATGCTAGCCTGTCACTGGAAAATGCATTTAAATATGTGCCAAATGGACTCAGCCTACAATGCTCAATTTTAAATTTTACGATTGTCAATTTTTTTCCCTGAAGAGTTTCATGTTTATAAGAGACTGACACATAATATTCAATTTGATCAATCCTCTAATTAGGCATTTACTTTTCTTATATTTAATAGTAATTATTATGTTACACTGATTATTATATTCTTAAATTATTAAAATGTTGATTGTAATATAGAATCAACATTTAAACCAGTTCAAAATATTTGATATTTTAATGGTTGTCATTCAATAATAACATGCAATGTAATGCATAGTTGCTTTGCTCTTATTTACTAATTTTTTTTTTGGGGGGGAGTAATTAAAAGTTTTAATTCCCAGAGATGACATAGCTCATAGTTCACATCACATAAGTAAATATCAAAGGGTTAATAATATATATGATATGAATGTATAATGTAATATTATACTTTTACACATATTACTTAAAAAAGTAAATACATCCAGCAGGTTAAAGTCATAACTATTTAGTATATAATTACAAAAAGTAGTTTGGGTGTTATTTCATCCTAAGGGATATTATAAGCAGCAGTTTTGTTCACCAAGAAAAAATGCACAGTAAATTTTTGAAAAAAGAATGTAGCTATTTTGTGTCATACACCTGAATACATGAAGTGCTAATCAGCTTCACTAAATTAATGGACCAATGAGAATCCTAGAATTATTTTAAATTAATCATTACATACTTGAAAATCAATTTTTTTTTTAATAATCAGAAGCAACTATAACTATGTAACTTCATGGGAATGCTCCTGATGCAAATGAAAAGACTTCAAATTACCATCACTTTGTATTGCAAGTCTTAGGTAAGGGCTTTGGGCAAACATCAAGTCATAAGTCATGGAAATCCTCATAAAAACAAAGAAAGTGGGTGTCATTTATTTTTTTCTAAAAATGGAAGGGAAAACAGAAACAAGGCTCAAAAACTAATTAAACTTAGTGCAACAGAAATGAAAGCATTTTGATGCAACTTATTAAAAGGAAAATGCTGTGAAATTAACAGTAATCAAAAGCTAATTAAAGTTGATGCAATAGGAACAGTAAAAGAATGCTTGATAACATTTACTGAACTAAAGAAACATGGCTGTCAAAAAAGGACACGTGGAATAATAAAATTCAAGTAATTATGGAAAAAGGCTAAAGCATAGAATGTGCTGGTATATTAAATATAAATAAAAAGAAATTTGAAATACACAATTTCTAGTAGAGTCTTAATTTTAGTTAACATGTGTCCATAAGAAATGAGGCGGCAAGAAATGATGCTATCTTTTATTGTTTCCCTTTCACTACCTATAATTACTTGGAACTCTCAAATGGTTCTTTTGGACTGGGTCATCCAACAATCTGTAAGGAGTATAGAGATATTTACTTAATCTGTTCTGTAAGGAGTACATAGACATTTACTTAATCTAGGAGAAGGTAACTGAATTCAGTATTTTTTTCTGAATGATCAATACGCAACCATAGGAATTTGATATATTCCTTCTCATCATGAAATGAGTGACCCCAACTACCGTGCTCACAATTATACGATACTCTTTACTATTACTCTTTAAGTCTCACTTCCTTTCATTTTAGTTAATATTAATCAGATGGAAAGCTGAATTATGCTAATTGCAACATACACTTGTTGAATTCTATGACATATACCATAGAATAGCTAGTAAAAAGAAATAGTCCCAAGGTTAAAACAGAAAAAGGGCAAAGTATAACAACCACATGATTTTATTGTTTATAATTATTCATTATTAGCCTTTTTTCATAAGACCTAAGTGCAGAGGGAAAAAAAATATATACCCCCTTATAGTAATTATTGTAAATATTACAACAGGGACAAGGGTATATAAAAACAGCTATTTCCATATAATCCAGAATAGTTATCTTTAACTAAATAGAGGAAACTGCATTATTTAAATACTTAAAAAGAGGTAGATGCAGCTAGTCAGACAAAAAAAGAAAAAATCAAAGCAGATTTTTTTTATTCCTTCCAGGCACTGTTTTACACAATAAGGTATAGTCACCAGGTGAGCAGCAATGTTAATTAAGGTACTACAATCTCAGCTGTTAGATTTACTTCAGGAAAAATAGCTGTGAGGAGTAGTCCTGTGGCTCTAGACCCTGGCTCTTAAACTTTCATGTACATATGTCCAAGAGAGGAGCTTGGTAAAATCCATATTCTGAGACCTGCCCTCAGAGATTATGATCAGTAGGTCAGTTTAAGTCCAAGGCATCTGAAATTTTAATAAGCACCCAAGTGGATTTGCTATAAGAGCCTTTCAATTACATTTGAGCTGTAGGTTATAAGTCCCTTAAAGACAATAATTGTTTATTCACCTCTGTACCATCCAAGCCACCACAAGTCACTTTTATAATTCCATCCTTATTCCATTATTATAACTGGACACATTTTTTAAAAAAAAATATATGACAGGTATTTTATATTTTACACAAATATAAAAATATTATACAATGCCAAGAAGAAGCAATTTAGTCTAATACCTGGTGATTTTCAGTCTTGGCTGCGCATCAAACTCAGTAGGATGATCTTTAAAATACTACTGCTAGAGTCAGGCTGCAAACCAACTGAATCCAAGTCTCAGGGGATAGGCCCTGTATGTCTATATTTTTAAAATCGCCCCCAGATGATACTGAAGCACAGCAGAGGTGGAGAGTCAGTGACAGTAGGCTAGTTAGAGCTATTTATCAACAGTAATAAGTTTCTAATAAGAAATTTTGAAATTTCTGATAAAAATTAGTATAAACTCTAGTTTTCCTATCACTTTCCCCTCCTTGATGCTATGCTAGAAAGACAAAGCTTGATGTTGTTTTCCCCAATTTTCACTCAATTGCTATTTTAAATCTCTAGGTTAATTTCCCTCTTCTTCAGCGAAGATTGTAGTTTCTCTTTGGAACTTAATTAGCACATTCAGCCTGCACAATGGCTGCCATACTCTGGACACAGCTTCAGCTGTCAACAACCTTGACTGTACCTTGTAAGCAAGTCATCCCCAAACCCAACCAAATTTTAGAAGTCCCAGTGCAGAATGCAGTATATGGGTGACCAAATACAACAGCATCATATCTCTTTCCTTAAACCCTTTCCATAATGTAAAAATGGCAGCCGAGTCCTTCTCTGTTCTTGGAAGGCAAATAATGTAAACCATCACAAGTTGTTGGGAGCCTTTTTTAAAATTTTCATATTCAACAAGCCAGTTGCTATTTTGAGAACATGAAGGCAAAAAGCAGAAAAAAAGCAACGATCTAAAACAAAAGAGAGAAAGCAAGAGGTATTTAAGTACAAGACTGCAATTTATTCTGAGACCTAATTTTATCCAAACTGAGTTCACAATATGTTCCTATTTTGTGTACCTGTATCAGTGTGGGTTTCCATTGCTTGTGGCCAAAACAAACATTATGAGATATTAGAATCTTGGTCTAAACAATCTTCCTAAAGATCAGCATCCCATGATCACATTATTCTCTAAAGATCTTCCAAAACAAAATCCTGCAAGGTAACTGGGTTCTGCTCTTCCCATCACCACCCATCCTCTCCACATCACCTTGGGATGAATAACATCTTCATTTGACCACCTGGGTTTTCAGAGGCAGCCCTTTCATTGTTACTTATAAATTAACATTTCAAAACAAAAACAAATAGGTTAGGTTGAAATTCTTTTTCAAAAAAAAAAAAAAGTAGCATAGCCAACCACTGAAAGTTAAAAATTGTAGCAAATGATTATTAAAAATATTTTGAGGGATTTCCATTGTGGTACAGTGAAAACAAATTCTACTAGGAACCATGAAGTTGCTGGTTCAATCCCTGGCCTCACTCAGTAGGTTTAGTACCTGGCATTGCCTTGAGCTGTGGTACGGATCCTGAGCTGCTGTTTCTGCAGCTCTGAGTGGACCCCTATCCTGGGAACCTCCATATGCTGCGTGTGTTGCCCTAAAAATAAAAGAAAATATTGAGTGCTTAATATGTGCTAGGAAGTAGTTTTTGTCCTTCCCATTTATAAACTCATTTAATCGTCATGATTCCAAGCTGGTCACACAGCTCTCTGTACTTAGAAGGACTCCATGTTGGCTTAAAGTTCAGCTATCAACTGTTTTTTTTGATACTCTGCTTATTGTTAACTTGAAAATGATCATGAATTTTTAACAAAGGGTCAACATTTTTATTTATTGCTGAGACCTGAATCTAAGTTGCTTGTCTTAATTCATGAGATCAAGACTTGGAATTTTCACAAATCAAAACTACAGTGAGATATCACCTTATACTGCTCAGAATGGCTGTCCTCAAAAGTCTACAAATAATGAATGCTGGAGAGGGTGTGGAGAAAAGTGAACCCTCCGATACTGTTGCTGGGAATGTAAATTTTGGCACAGCCACTACGGAAAACAGTATGGAGTTTCCTAAAAAAAAATAAAAATAGTTACCATATGATCCAGAAATCCCACTCCTGAGCATATAGCTAGAGAAAAGTATAATTCAAAGAGATACTTACACTTCTATGTTCCCAGCAGCACTATTTAGAATAGCCAAGACATGGAAACAACCTAAATGTCTATCAACATAGAAATGGATAAAGATGTGATACAGATATACAGTGCAATATTACTCATCCATGAAAAGAATGAAATAATGTCATTTACAGCTACAAGGATGGACTCAGAGATTATCATACTAAACAAAGTCAGTTAGAAAGACAAAAAACATATATCATTTTAAGTGGAATTTAAATGTGACACAAATAAACATATAGGAAACAGAAACAGATTCAGACATAGAGAACAGACTTGTGGTTGCCAAGTGGGAGGTGGGTTGGGAGAGGGACAGACTGGGAATTCAGGGCTTGTAGATGCAAACTATTATGTATGGATGCTTACATAGCAAGGTCCTACTGTATAGCACAGGGAACTATATTCAATTATATCCTGTAATAAACCATACTGGAAAAATTGGAAAATAAATATACACACACACGCGTGCACACACACACACACACACATACATATACATATACATATACATATACATATACATATACATATGAATCACTTTGGCTGTACACCAGAAATTAATACAACATTGTAAATCAACGATACCGCAATAAAATAAATTTTAAAAAATACTTTTATTACTTCTTTTAAAAATGTAGAAACTTCTTCAAGTCCATTTTTCAAATGCATATAACTATTAAGTGGTGCAATGTGATGCCCACACTGGACATTTGGCTTTATTTACTGATTCCTCAGCCATTCTAAATTCAAATTGGGGAGTTCCCTTCGTGGCTCAGTGGTTAACGAATTCGACTAAGAACCATGAGGTTGCGGGTTCGATCCCTGGCCTTGCTCAGTGGGTTAAGGATCTGGTGTTGCCGTGAGCTGTGGTATAGGTTGCAGATGCGGCTCAGATCCCGTGTTGCTGTGGCTGTGGCGAAGGCCAGCGGCTACAGCTCCTGTTAGACCCCTAGCCTGGGAACCTCCATATGCCGCGGGTGCGGCTCTACATAAAGGCAAAAAGACAAAAAAAAGAAGGAAAAAATTCAAATTGGTCATGTAGATGTAGTGTTTACAATACAGCTGTCAAAAAAGAAAGAAAAACCTTGATGCATCTCTAAACGACAAAACATTTCACCTGACTTACATATACTAGTAACAACACTACTGTGAAAGACATTGAATCTTATAAGGGTTTATATCAGTAAGATATATCTTATAAGGGCTCCAGAGAAGGAACTCTATGAAGAATTAGACATCACAAAGATAACTTATTTCAATTTTCTTTTATCACAATATCTCAGTTAAATAATTTCCTAATATACGTGGTTACCATTCAGTAGTCTCATTCCAGAAGTTATATTTTATAGTAAAAATATACCCTACAGTAATATGCCTGCAGAATAGCAACAGTGTAGAGCACTTTTTAGTTAAACTATGCTTGTCAGAGTTCACTTAGATATTTTTAAGAAAAGCATCTTTTCTAGACCAAGATTCTCATGCGTACAGAACCACAAAAATGATTGCTGAAGCACGTCAGTCAGTTCCAGAGAATGATGATACGACATAACTGACATGTACTTGGCAAAACACAAACAAAAATCAAAACCAAAAAACACTGTGTACAAAAGTGTCTCTCCTTCCCTTGATCCCTTTGTTCCACCGAAATGCTGAAACTTCAAACCTACCATGGTGAATTTTTCCACAAGGCTGTGGAATTTCTCTGAAACTGAATTTCTTTTCCTAATGGAATTTTAGGCAAAAGGAGAAAGGTATTTATAAATGCCTAGATGGGTTTCTATTTCAGAAGCAGGAAAATATTGCATAATTCAGTTAAACAGCATGCTTATTTTCACTTTCCTTTTGTGGCATTGGTTCATACCACTGAGTAAAGCAAAAATCCCCAAACTTAACTCAATAAACATAAAATCTAATGTAATCACCTGTACTAATTTTAATTTGTGCTGTATGAAGCATGAGGAATACACTAAAATAAGATTTGTACATATTCCTTGTATCTCAGACCATCAAACATTCCTTATTAACATTCCATTGTGTGTATGTACCATATCTTAAAGGAATGTTACTCAGCCATTAAAAGGAACGAATTACCAACATTTATAGCAACATGGATGGACTTAGAAATTATCATGCAAAGTGAAACCAGTCAGACAATTAGACAGCAACACCCAATGATACCGCTTACATGTGGAAACTAAAAGACACAATGAACCTTCTTACAGAGCAGACAATGACTCACAGACTTTGGAAAACCT
>PVHT021183696.1:16326684-16460392 GCA_004024745.2 Catagonus wagneri
TTCCTTATTAACCGATCCAGAAAGTAGTACATTGTTTTTACCATTTGCATATTTTTATTTTTTTATTTTTATTACTTTTTGGGGTTGCACCTGTGGCATATGGAGGTTCCCAAGCAGGGAGTTGAAATAGAGCTTAAAGCTGCCGGCCTATTCCATAGCCACAGCCACGCAGGAACCAGTTGCATTTGTGACCTACACCACAACTCAGGGCAACGGCAGATCCTTAACCCACTGAGTGAGCCCAGGTATCAAACCTGCAACCTCATGGTTCCTAGTCTGATTTCGTTTCCCCTGCTCCACGATGGGAACTCTCTTATTTTTATACTTTTATTTTTATTTTTAATTCAGTGAACAATACCATCTGGAAACTGAGATCTTCACTTTCAGAGGTGAGGAAGATAACTGTCTCTCTGATGACAATCATATTCCACAAGTTCAATTTCTTTCTCAAAGGGCTAACTAGAAGTCACCTGAAATACTTTGGTCTATTATCTGAACTGCACTTGTATCTTTGCTTTAGCTGGTAGCCACTGGCACAGCTATATCAATGCCACTTTGCTCATGTCCAGATCTTTAATATAAACTCTGGAGTCAGTAGACTGATACTCAGTTTCATATAAAAGAAAGATGGTTTTAAAATGCCTATTCACTTTCAGATATGCAGGAGGGATTGTCTTTGAAGTTTCCCTGACCACCTTCTTCTTCAGTGCACAACATAAATTACTCCAATTCAGTTTCTATTACCCTCTATTCCAAGCCCATTAAATCTTTCCAAATAGATATCCTTTATGTTACACAGGTACAGTGAAATTCAAAAGCCTTTTTATCATATAGTTGAGGGGTGCCACATACCGCTCTCAAACATAGAGAGTAATTTCCACATTTTAAAGCAACAAATTAATCCTAATCTCCACTATCGACAGTTGAAGAAGCAGCTTGATCTTCTAGGCCCTGATCAGTTTGCTTCTAAAAATTTCTAATTATTGTTAGCAGTCAGCCAAAGGTAGAGGGAATCAGAACCTGAAGCCATATGTGAACACAATATCTTGCTTTTCTTTCACGGGAATAAATTATCATCTATACCAGTAGCAAATAGTCATTTTTACAACCATACCTTCTGGGCTTTTTCCTTTGACTACACTCAGCTCACTACACTAAGAGATAGTACACTTCACTAGCAAGTTACTACACTCTTTAAGGGAGTTTTCTTTTTTTTCCCCCGAAAGCTCTTTTAAAAAGTGAGGATAAAAGGTCAGATGCTATCAGTGTGCTTCAATCCCTTCACTACAAATCAATAACATCATTTTTATTCCATCTGGCATCTCAAAACTAAAACTCGCAGAACTGACAATTTGTGGGCAATTATGACATTTTAAATATCTGCCTATATGAGGGTAGGAGGGAAATGTTTTCTTCATTGAGGGTTTTTAAACACATGCAAAAGCAAGAACTTAAATAGAAGTAGGGTGATATTCAGTAGAAATAAAAAATAATCATAATAACATGAAAGTACCTATTTAAAAGGAAAAGTGGTTAAAATTTGATGCCAGAGAGAATGTGACATAGTATAAGCAGGTTATACTGAGTCTATCTTTTGTAAGTAAGGAATATATGTATAAATATATATAAGACATTTGCCCTGCTACAAATAAGGTCTCTACAATTCCCTTCAGGAATTAAGTTGCAAGTTCCTTTACTAAGAAAAGTAATAAAAGATAAAGTACATGAAGCTCTTTAGGAAAAACAACAATCAAAACAAACAAAAAAAATCACAGTTCTCTAAAATACACTTGACGTACAGGAGAAGCAAACTTCATTCAGAATGCACACAAGATTTTTTTGTGGCTCCGTGTCGCCTGCAGGTACACAGTACCTAGTGCAGCTTCTTAAAGTTTCCAAAATGAAAAATGCCCCTGTGGTCTCAACATAAGGCAATCTTTGATTATTTCCCTACAGCTCAGAGTAAACAATGATTAACAGGATAAGGCCAAGAAGTCAGGGGAAAAAAAAATGAGGTAGAAACCTCTCACACATTTCAAATTTTAGAGTGTAGCTTTTTAAGAGCTATCAAAATATATCTATCAAAACATTAATCACAAGCGTATGTGGAAAAAGCAAAGGAAACTTCAACAAAACTGCCAGGGCTGTAGGCAGAGAAAATTTTTTTTTCTACCCTCTCTCTTTCTTTTTTTTTTTCTTTCTTCCTTATTCACTGCAGGTTTGATGTCTTTCAGGAAGCTAAATGTATCTTTCATTTTAATTTCTATCATCTCAGTGAGATCAAGAGGCCATTACACTTGTGATTTCTACATTCACACACATGACTTCTTGTGTGCTAGAACATTCTCACATACCCAAGCACTGTACGAGTATCCAACTACCTCATTTTGATTTCTTGGATAATATTGTTAGATTTCGGCTATGCCAGTTATGAGTTCTGTCACTATTAACAACTTAACTTCTCTGTGCCTCTCTACTCTCAAATTGAAGAGATTAACAATAAGATATAACTTGTGAAAACTCGGTACTGTGTGTGATATACAGAAATCACCTGTGGATATTAATTCCATTACTATCCATCCAAGGCCAAGCTTCCTTTGCCCTAATAGGAGTGGGGAGAACTGAGTAAATGGTACGCAGCCTTGCAGATGAGGCCTCTATTGTAAGCATTCTGCTCTCTGGTGTCCAGTACGTTAATCAGGTTCTATTGCCTCAGGAGCTGTAATACAAGCCAACCTTAGAACACAGATCATAGGAATGAAAAGGATGTAAATATTAATGAGTAAAAATGCGTCATTACTTGTAGAAAAATAGTTGCCGAACACAGAGCAATCAGAAAGAAGAATTCTAATATATTAAAATAACAAAAAAAAACACACTGTGAAATGTGATTAAGAAGGAGAAAGTAAATTTTTCTGTTTATACCCCAAACCCATCTCTTTGATGATTTGTAACATACATTTTTTTTGGTTGTGCTATAGCCAATTTTCTTAAGACCATGTAATTAAAAACTCTAACCAATTAAAAGCTCCATGGAAGTCTTTGATTTGTACGTTGGATAGTATTTGTGTTTAACCGGCTTTTGCTAGAATTACAATTCTTAAGGACAAGTAGTGTAACATTTATAAACATTAAAATATTTGTGAATATAAAATAACGTTTCCTCTCATTTTAAATAAAGTCAAATGTAAACAAGTCCTAAATCCATGATATGCTGCCTTTGATTGAAGAAACATTTGACAATCATAGCAACTCTATGTTTTGACGTTTTTTTCCTTAGTAGAGCTTCTATAGATGGTTGGTGCCTAAATGCTATAGAAATTCCCGGTAGAAATGTATAGATATTTTTTTGTATGGTTAAATGTATTTCGAAAAAATATAGTACAAACACATTCACTGTTCTTTCTAAACACATATTAAAATATGCCTCATGAAGACTTTCCTTGTGAAATATTTCATACGAAGCTCTCTGATCAATTGTCCTTTAGTAGCCTTTGGACTGACTCCTACACAGTAAAACAGTGGAATTCAAAAGTGATAAAATGGGTTGGAAATAATTAAGCTTCCCATAAATAAAATAATCTGTCCCTTGCCTAAATTACTGAGAATCATTTGAATTTCTAAAGAGTTGTATAATTTCCTGTCAAAGTTGTTGACACTAGAGAAAATATAGTATTTTGTGAATCTACACAGCCCACTACACAATGCAGTATATATACACTACTACATGCACCTGAGAAAGTAATAAAAATGTATATTTTATGAAATGTACTAGAAATGAAATGTACTAGAATTTACACCGCCATTATAATTTTCTACTGAGTTACCAGCCACTGTAATATTTGTAAGAGATTGCAATTTCCACAAGCACGGCTGGAGGGCTATCAAGTTTTTATGGTCATATATTTTCATACTATGTTGTCCAAAAATGATTATTCATTTACTTAAATGTTAAATTTTATTCAATAAAAAGAATGATCTCAATGAAACCTGCTGTGATTTCTTTAATACTCTCACTCTAAGGTCATCGAAAGAGGCAGTTTTAATAGTGATTTTCAGCATCCTGGCCTGCTTATGTGACCTTCCATTTTAGGGTCAATTGGGGTAACTCGGTGAAATTAAAATTTTCTGCATAATCTGTGGGCCACAAAGACGTCAATAGTTCCTAACTACATTTATCTTGCAATCAGAATATAACCACTTTCTCTCAATTCTAACTTCCATTTGATTTGTAATTGCAGTAATACTGCTTTAAAGTGAGTGCTCATTTTCAAGTAAAGGGCCAGTTCTCCAAATAGGTTAACAGACCACTCCACTTAACAAAAATACAACTTTTAATATATATTTTGAGGTGGGTTAATAGTCTTTTTCATTAGGATAAAGGAGCACACACTTAGAGTATTTTTCTGCCATCTGAGTAATCAATGAGCCACTGTGGTTGTAAATCTTCCAGAAATTCCCCATGGTTCATTTCAAAGAAAAGTATTTATTCTTCTCTGTCCCCTATCCTTTATTTCTCCACTATCATTTGCTAACTGTAGGGGAATCTTTTCATCTTGCAATTAAGAAAAGAGGAAGTATTTCACACTTCCCTTACACAATTTCTGCCTATTAAAACAATTCCTGTTATATCTATGTATGCTAATTATGAAAGAATAAGTGAAACAAAAGTTATTTGGAAAAAAAAAAAACTAAAAGCATACAATCAGGAAAACTGCTAATTTCATTGTTATTTCAGTGACTGAAATGTGAATATGTGATTTGTCATTAAGAGAAGTAGAGTACAAAGTAATGATAAAGTTTAAGTGCATTTGTTAATTAAATAGTTCAGTAGGCAATTTTATACAAAAAGTAAAGATTCAGGCTTGCCAACAGTTACACAGATGCCATGATCAACCCACTGGTACTATATAATGCTACAAGTAAAGTGATTGATAATGTACTTGGAAATTTTATAATGAATGAGCCGTATCGGAATAAGTTTTTTTCTTTTTAAACATGCTGATTTTCTATAAAAGTATGTGATAATACAAAAGGTCAGTAATTATACTGTCTTGATATAATTACAAAACTAATCTCTTAGCTTTATTACTTTACTTCCAAAGATTCATTACTGGGATTGTGAAATACAGCAATTATTAATTAAAATATTTAATACTCTAAATCATTTGAATACAATCCACATTTCTTGCCAAACAGAATTTATAGCATTGAAAGTAAGCGTTAATACTTGACCTAGAACTTCAAAGTAACTACATAGTGACTTTATAAAAGATAAAGTTCATTTAGAAAACATTAATAAAATATATATTCCAAATCCTACATATAGTCCTTTTTAAGATTACTAGTGAATAATTTTGATCCTCATTGAGACTGGGTCTGATTTCACCATTTTCACCGTCTGTATTCTCTAAGGTCTGAGCAGCTGACCTCTCTGGAATGCCTTTCCCTCTGACACCCAGTCCTCAACCTCCACCCTCAGGCTTACAATTAGGTTCAGCCAAAGGAAGGCAAAGGCAGGAGACTGCAGGAGAGAAGGGAAAGGCAGGGTATTTCTTTTGGCTCAGGTATGGCTGCATGTTTCAGTTATAGTTTAGATCTCAAGCCATTCCAGCCTTAGGGATTGTACTAGCTTCTCACATTGTTGGTCTCTGAGTCACTGGCCTCTCACTGGTTCCCTTAAGCCTTCCCACACCTCTATAATAGTACTTATAGTACTTTTATTATTAAACCCTCTTAACTTAAACACTTTGGTGCCATGTGTATCTGTTGTGATCTTACCACATATTCTCATAGTAATTTCACTTTAAACGCTTGTAAGTTTCCTGTTGTTCACAAACACCAAACCAGGTACCCTTCAGATTTTATAAGAATACATTCGTATATGCAAATTGTAATTTTCAATACAAAGTACTCTTTTTTTTTAAGTTTTCAAAAACACTCATCTTTTCCCCATTTTCATCAATTTAACTCTTTCTCCTCACATTCATCTTCTCCTAAAGTCCCTATTTCTCTTTAGGGACCGAAGTCTGAGACTGAGTTGTAATTAATTATTACTGACTCACAACCATGACTCCCCCTAAATTATACATTCAGCCCATGTACTGCCAGTATAAATTTAAAATTCTCAGTGTTTCTTACAGTTGCTTTTCCTTTTCCCTTGCCTTTTCCTGGAGTAGGTCCTTATTGCTTCTCAGTTGAGTTATTTGACCTTTCTCCATTAGGGAGAGACTGCCACTCCACTAAGCAAGGTAATACCCCAAAGCAGAGATGTGATGAGGGATGTGGAGTTACTCTTTCCTCCGAGGGCCTTATTCTCACATTCAGAGATGATGTTAGGCACTTCAAAAAACTTAAACTTACAATTGATTTTCACCTTCCTGTACTCTTTAGACCTAACCAAGGAATGGAAGGAGACTCCACCCTGCTTTCATTCATAGTTCCCCACCACCCTATTTGTAGCGTGACCTTGACCCTCCCAATGCACAGGACAGTTATCCTTCCTTCTCTCAGCCTCCTGTCATGGCTCACCTCATGTACTGTGAACTCACCTTGAGTTTTGTTGGAAATTTCCCTTGCACAGATTCATGCTAACCTTACCATTCTTAGTTCCTGCTTGTTCCCCAGAAGAGGGCAGTGTAATCTGCTGGGAACACAGGCTGTGAGGTCACACTGCCTAGGATTATACTCTTGCAGCACTGCCCATATTTCACATTTAAGCAAGCTATTCAACTTGTCTCTGCTTCAGTATCCTTACCTATAAAACGCACAGAACAGTATCTTTATTGTGAGCACTCCGTGAGTATGCTTTTCAAATACTCCTGGCTAAAATAGACTATTCACAATTTCCCCAATATATCCTATATGGAGAAAAATGTAGCAGGAGGGAGTGTAAGAGCAAAATGCACAGAAAGCTTTCCTCACTACCTTAAACTGCAGGCACTTGTTCTACATTTTAAGCCAATCTCAAAATCCATCTTCTGTCATGAGTTTTTTCTGATCTCTCTAATTTGACATAATCATTCTGTTATGCTGTCATCACTTTCCAGCAGTTTGTTAGTTTTTCCTTACAGAAGCCACTCATATAACAATTATCCATCTATATCTTTATATATCTATAGATAGATGCCTAAGTACAGATAGACAAATACATTTCTCCATAAGACTGTTCACATTTTTAAGTTCAGATAGAGCATTTTATTTATTCCTTCCTGAGAATACAGGTTTGCTTAAAATGAAGTATATTGTATAATGCAATTTAATAGTTCTTTTAAATCAAATGCATACTATTTGATAGGCACCTCTCCAAGATTATTGGTAATCACAATAATTGGTGTGATTATTGGTTAACCACACTTCTTCAAAGTAGGTGTTATCTCCATTTTATACACAACAGTGCTTCTCAAAGTGCTAGTTACAAACTGTTGATTACTTACCAGCAAAGAGATAACTATAGAAGTTGAGAATAAATGCTTAGAAACTTTTACAGAAATTTGACACTGTCATGACTTCCAAGTGTGTGATCTCTGTCAGAGAATTTGGTTTGTGGCTTAAGTTTTCTGTAGAACTAGACTAGTGAGCTACTGTGGCAGGGAAACAGCGTCAGTACTGTGATTAAAAAGCTAATGCAGACCATAAACAAATGTAGCGCTTCTCTCAAAAAGTCTTGCTACACAATAGAAAAATCAGCTGAATATCAAGGTTCCTAGCAGTGTAATACAATGTGTGAACTATATTAAAGCTAATGCATTTAAGGCAAAATTATTCCCCTTTTCATACGATAAGATAGAAGTTGATTATAAACAACTCTACTGCACACTGAGGCAAAAAAGTTATAGATGTGAAAACTTTTGTTGAGAGTGTTTGAACAACACAAGAGCTCTTATTTCATAAGTTTACATGTATGAGTTAGCCAGCTAGTCCTCTTTGTCTGATATATTTGCTGTCTTTAATGATCTTAATATTATTTGCAAGGAAGAAATGCAACATATTTTGCAATGGCAGGTAAGGTCAAAGGCCAAAGCAAAAGTTAGAAGCTTAGAAAAACATATTTTCTATAATTATTTATGACATGATCCATAAGTTAAGTACAATTATCAATGAAATATGTGACAATCTTGATATTGCTCATTTGCAAAATAGTTATCACAAACTATCCTACAAGACCGATAGGAAATTTTGAATTGTACATTCCATCAAAAAGTTCCATATATAGAAATTCATAGATCCTGAAGCAATATCTTTTATAGAAAATGCATTTAACTTTACAAGATAAATACTGACACTGAATAAAGAATTGAAGTTGAATTTGAAAATACAACAACACACCTCATTTTGGATGAAAGTTTAAAATGACTATATTAAGCCTGCTGAAATTGCTTCAAAATCTCTTCTTCCATTCCTGCCAACATACTTCTATGAAATTCATCCCTCTACTCGATTACTAATATTATTGCTTTTTTATGGCCACATCCATAGAAAATGGAAGTTCCCAGGCCAGGGACTGGATCCGAGGTGCAGCTGTGACCTACACCACAGCTGTGGCAACACCGGATTCTTTAACTACCTGGACCTCATGCCCCTGCTGCAGCTCAGATTCTTAATCCACTGCACCCCAGCAGGAACTCCTCTCTACCATGTTATTAAAATAAAACATGGAAGTAGTTTAGAGTAAACATCATTATCTGCAAAAAAAAAAATGTTACAGTCAATCCATGGAGATTAGCTAAATTAATAAGAAGGAAGCACATGTCATTAAAATATTTAAACAAATGCTATATATGAGGTTCATTCAAAGTGTACAAAGTTGTTAATATGAACAATTACTACTTATTTCATAACATTGTTTTGTGATTACAGAGTAACAAAAAAATTACAAGTACAATAACAATTCACTGTACCAGTCCCTATATACCCATAATCAGTGAAACCATACAATGTTGTAATTCTGTTTTCATATGCTATGTTTATAAAATGTAATAATAGAAAGTCAGGACTTTCATTTTGTGTGTTTTACTATCTCATTTTCCACTTTTATTGTGCTTTACAAAAGTATGACTAATGCTTGATTTAGAGAAAACAAATGGCTCTCACCACAGATGCCTTGAGAAGTACTGACTGGGCTCCATGAATGAGGTTAGTGTGTTTGTTGTGGTCACGATTGCACCTCCCCAACTGGAACCTTGCTCTGAAGGTGCAGGAAGCACACCCTAACTCCCTCTGCGTGCAACAAAAACAGATTCCCTCCTTTCACTTCCTGAAGAAAAGTGCATTAGGCTAGAGAAGATTAGGATGTAGGGAAAATTTTGTTTTGCTTATGGTTGTTTTTGTTCTTACTTTGTTTTCCTCACCAATAGGAGAGAACTTAAGGTAACAGAGGAGTAGGAAGTGGATGCCTCAGTCCCATAAAAAGTTGGAGGTGTCCTTAGAAGCATCTGTGGATCCCCAAGGCAGATATGGGATTGATATCCTGCCACTTCCATGGCCTTGGTACATGCCATTTCCCTGGCAGGGTCACTGATATTTGAACATTTTCTCCCTGACTTTCATGTCTCCCTGAGAGAGAGCACAAAGTTTCCCTGCATGGCTATACAGGATTGTGAGAATGAACAAGACAGGTAAAGGCACACTTAGGGTAGAGAACCTCACCTGAAACACTTATCAGTGTTAAGAAACATACTGCATGCAAAGAACCACAATAGCATCAATTTATTTTCTGGACATGTATGATAATGTACATAAGCATCTAAGAAAACAAGTGTTAGAATTCTGCAACTTTTAAATTGCAGAGAAAATGTTAATCAGTTTCAGTTCCATTACTGTATGCTTTTCAGAATCATTCCATAAGCCAAACGCTATTATATATGGAAAGTTGTTAGGTAAATTTAAAAAAAAAGAAGAGAGTATTTAAATTCATGATTCAAATGCTATTTCCTTCTCACCTCCTTAACCTGTTGTTAGTGGTGGATTTCAGGGTTTATTTCTTGGACCACTTTCTCTAGACCCTCTTGGCAAACCATCCAATCTGATGACACATGCCTACTTTATGTTTAAGATCTTCAACTTGAATCTGTCCCTGGGTTCCAGACTCATATACTCAGTGCTTATTATATAAACTTTCTGGTATGTATGTTAGGCTCAAATGTAGCAAGGCCAAATCTGAATCTTCTCACAAGCAGTCTCCACCCCCATCTCCCAGACTCTTGCACACTTCCTTTTCAAGTTTATTATTTCAGGTATTCAAATCACAAGTCTTGAAGTCAAACATGATTCCTCTTTTATTCTTCTACCCCACATTCTTGCCATAAGCTAGTCAAAATACTTTCAAAATACATAGAGGATCTACTTATTCTTATCACATTCATTACAGTCTCTTTGGCCAAAGCAGCTTCATCTTTTGCTTGGTTAATTTGCAAAAGCATCCTAACTGATCTTTCTGTTTCTGATTCCACCTCTCACCCCTCCATCACCACAGTCCGTCTTCCACATAATAGCCAGAGTGATACTGTTAAAATGTTCATAAGATCATCTCACAGCTTTGCTCCACACCCTCTAATGTTTTCTTATTTTAATTAGAGAAAAAGCCAGAATCCTTCCATGGCAAACAAGGTTCCCACATGCTCACATATCCTAATCCTTATATTTCTAGCCTCATTTCTTCTCTTCTCCCCAATCACTCTGACCTGCACACACTGGCTGAACTCTTCTTCAAACACTCAGAGAGTATCAATTCCAGGCTTCTCTTTTGCCTCCCCTCTGTCCACAGAGATATGTACATGTCTAGCCCTTTATTCACTTGTGGGTGTTTGCTTCAGCGTCACTTCCTTAATGAGGCTCTCCCTCAAACCTTATTTAAAATGGTATCTCCTCTCTCCCTTTTCTTATTTCTTTTCTTCACAGAATTCATCGCCCTTAGACAAACTATGTACTTATTTATTTTACTTATGGTCAGGTTCGTTATACTTGACTATAAGTTCCACAAGGGTAGAGTTTTGCCTGTTTTGTCCTCTGCTATATCCAAAAAAACCTAGAACAGCTCCTGGCAAAAAGCAGCTCAATAAGCAGTTTTGAATGAGTGACTGAATCTTAATAACTCTTCAGGCGCATGAGATGTCAAACTGTTAAGATACAGTAAATGAATGTCTACTAATTTACTTGGAATCTATAATCTTGGGATCCTTTAGAAACAGATAATTAAAATTAATTTCCTTTGTTGCACCTTTACTGACATAAATAGATGGTGGTAGATTAATAATCAATTTTGTGGCTACTCAAAATTAGACTCCTTTGCTCCTGATTTGAAGACCAGAAATTAAGTTTTGGTTGACCAAACCTATTCAATTCCTTGCTTGAATACTTTTCAAGTATATTATTTCTTTCTATTTCCTTAGCTCTCTTTTGCTCCAGGTCATCATCATATCACACCTTAGCTGCTAAAATCACTTGTACCTTCCTTTCACCTCTCTATACTCAAAGCCTCCCTTCCTGTAGCTGTTCAAGTAGTGAATTTTTTTCTTTTATTTCTCTAATTTTAAAAGGATGGATACTGTAGCTGATGTACTAAGGCAGAAAACAAAAGTAGAGCTGTAACTACTGAAAGGCAGAGGCACATGCTAGTACAATGAGAAACCACAAAAGAAGTTCAAAATACTACTAGAATTAGTAAGAGAGTATCTAGTGAGGAGGTATTAAACAAAATATAAATGTGCCTTTTGATTTTCTAGATATCCAGTCAATATAAAGAAAGGGGCAAAAAAATAAATAAATAAACAGTTCAAGTAGCTTCCAGTGTTGGGGCACCAGGACAGGTTTTCACCCTTGTTCTATGTCCCTCTTTGTCTGTCACATGAACTCAGTGGCAACTCGGCAGGTGGGAAAGCCTCAACATTTCTTTGCGAAAACTTCACACTACAAGAGTTCACACTCAACATAAAAAGAAGTGAGGCAGAGGCACAAACTACTATGTGCAAAATAGATAAGCTATAAGGATACAGTGTACGCTACAGGGAATATAGCCAACATTTTATAGTAATGTTAAATGGAGTATAATCTATAAAAATATTGAGACATTGTATTGTATACCTGCAAGTAATATAATATTGTAAATCAATTATACTTCAATTAAAATAATTAAAAGGAAATGGAAAAGAAAGGGCAGGGAGAGAACTCTTTTTTTTTTTTTTGGCTTTTTTGCCTTATCTGGGGCCACACCCGTGGCATATGGAGGTTCCCAGGCTAGGGGTCTAACAGGAGCTGTAGCTGCCGTCCTACGCCACAGGCAAAGCAACGCAGGATCCGAACCACGTCTGCAACCTACACCACAGCTCACGGCAACGCCAGATCCTTAACCCACTGAGCAAGGCCAGGGATCATACCCGCAACCTCATGGTTGCTAGTCGGATTCGTTAACCACTGAGCCACGACGGGAACTCCGGGAGAGAACTCTTCTAAGTTTCTTCTAAGTTCTCTCATCCTAACTTGTGTTCTTTTTCCCAAAAGCTTTTAGGATGGGAACTCAAGTCTCCAAATTAGAAATCTTCATTGCAGTTCACCTTCAACATAGTTATAGCATGTAGGAAATGGTGAAGCTATACATCACCATTTAAATACAGGGTCTCTAGGAGTTCCCTGGTTGCCTAGTGAGTTATGGATCCTGTGTTGTCAACAGTGTGGCACTGGTTCAATCCCTAGTCCTGGGTACTTCCACATACCATGGGCATGGCCAAAAATCAATCAGTCAGTGAATAAGACAGGATCTCTGCTTTATGTTCTACTAACTAGAAGGCTTATTTCACGTATTTTTCCATTCATAGCCACTTTCAATAAAGGTAATATTTAAGATCTCAACTTCCTATTAGATAGAAATTGCTGAAGACTTCAATGGCAGGCTTTCATTTTGCTTTTTATTTTGTTTGCTGTGGCAGTATCAATTTTCCAACATTTCAAAAAACGTAAAACTCTAAGAAGAGGTTCACTCTGTACACCTGGACATAGCAGCAGGTGGCCCTTCACAACACATATACCCCAAGAAGCCTACAAGATGGAACTGAGATTGGTTTACGTAATTGGTCAAGCAAGATTTGTTCAAGATTACATTCAAATCCACAGTGAAACTGGGATTCAAATGCAGCTGCCCTGACTACCAAGAATGTAAATTTCAAACAACTAACCCATCTATAATGTTCACAAAAATTCGTGAGGAAGGGTTTTAAGTTATATAAGAAGGAAGAGACTAATAAGCCATTGTCATCTCCGTAGGAGAACATAGTTACTCTTCAGCCCCATAAAATTTTTTTTATCATATTTCACAGTTTAGGAAATGCCCCATTCAATCTCACACCACACACATTTTCAGCATTAAAAGACAGTTGGGTTATACATATTTGAAGGGGTTTTGAATATCCAAACACAGTATATTACATCTGTATTCATACTACTATCATTCTTTCGAAACTACTACCATTCTTTCTAAAATGTAAAAGTGAATATTTCAGAACACGCAGACCAGTCACTCAGCATTTCTCCTCCCTTTCCATTTGTAATTGAGTCCACCTACTAATCTCAATATAAATAGTAGCAAAACCAGAAGACTTAATTCTTACAAATGCCCACCCTTCAGTACCAAAATAACACTGCCTCCTACATTTCACAGTGCTGCAAAATGCTCATTTACTGCTGTTTCCAAAGATCACTCACAAGAGCCTGCTGGGACAAAATAAATAATAAATTGAGGAAAGAACAGTACTTATACTAATTTGTAACTCTTCATGCTCACAAAAATATAAAACAATACATTAATAATATTTATTAAGGAAAATGTATTTGTAAATTGTACTATTTTGTTTGAATGGTGGAGACAAGTTACCTGAAGAGGTGTGGGAAAGAAGAAACAATATTTATAAATATAGGAAATAGCTAAAATAATTGAAAAAATAATCAAGTGAATAGTTGAAAAGATTATATTCATTAACTTTTTAAAGCACAATAAATTCATAATATCGTAGTATTTTAATTACCATTAGTGAATGAGTTGTGTAATTTAATTTCTATTTTTTTTGGTATTTAGACTAATATTTCCAAGCCACCTAATTAAAAAAGCTCCTTGGGATTAAAAAAGACTGTACTTATTAGAGGTATCCAAGTAATAATAGTTAAAAGGTTTTTTATTCATTTTGTACTTCATTCTATGATTATTTTCATAAAAACATTCTATCAGGACAGAGAATATTCTGCATGGATTCAATATAATGTGCCTATTGAGTGGGACTTTCACTGAATGCAGATGTAAATTAGAGTGACTGCCAGGCTCAGTGCCCACACACCCCTACTTATATTTTAAAGCACAGTAGAGGCACCTAGTATAAGATAAACTAATCCATTTCTCTCTCCTGGGAATTTAAAACTAGAACAGAGCAATGCAGTGGGCTCTAAGTTTTTGAGTAGATTAACAAGTGTGTCATTATTCTAGGGCTAACTTTTCATCAAGCCTCAAACTCAAAAAAAAAAATAAGCCCTATTTCTACAAAGTGGATTCACTATATGTGGGAGTGTGACTGACTCAAAATCTGGTGTAAAATACTTAAAAAATGCAAAATGGGAAAACACTCTGAAAAGCTAAATAGTACAATTTTAAGCACTATGTATGTTTTATCTCAAATAAATATATTGGTATAAATCAAAATTACATAGATATAAACAGAATTAAACTTATACATTATGGGCAGTGTTTTTCTAATACTGTTAAGATTTTCTCATACTAAGGAGCTATAATGATAGTGCTATTTTGAAACATAGTTTAAAAATGTTAGAATATCTTAAATTCTCCAAGGTCTCTGTGCTGATTCTGTTTAAAAGGGTATTCAACATAGAGACCATATCAGTATGTCACAAGAAAATCAGGTCTCTGAACAGCATACTGTTACTTCTTATATTAGACAAATAGCACTTAATATTCTCTTTGAAACTGTTTCTTTAAAACTAATTTTATCAAAAAGGTATGTTTTCAGTTATGTATATTTTCAAGTTAGGTTATTTTTTTCCTGGATTTATATAGGATATATTTATCTATATGGCCATGTTGCATATTATACAAGTAGACTTGTATTTATCTACCTGTAAAATCCTTGCCCCAATATTTTCTTCTATATCCTCCATCATTCCAATATATAGATGATCTATGACAACATGCTTGAGGGCAAACTTCATCTTTTATTTGTTTTAGTAATCCCAACGCCCAGCATAATTCGTGGGACATGGTGATATTTCACAAATATTCACAGAATTGAATGGAAATTGTGACTTAAAAAGCTTTTAAGAAACAAATAAACTTAGATATTTATATACTAAGAAAATTTACCTAGTGAAGCCTGCTTTCTTTAAAAACTATTTATTTCCAAAATTAAGGATCTAAAATATCACAAAAGATATTAAGACAATTCCCCGGAACCTGGTTGGTTATTGATTGTATTTGTTTGTTGGTTCTGTGATATGGAAATAAATGGCACAATGGTGTTGACTATCCACTCAGTATAACCAGCCATCATTCTACTTCTTTGCCGTGACCATAAAAAGTAGTATTCCCCAGATAGTTTGAAATCATTTAAATAATTGCTGTGAACTTATTTATATCTTACCACCACACAAACATATGTATAAAATATGTGCTAAGAAATGTATATGGTTACAAGATAAGGAAATGCAATCTTAATCAGGAATAGCTGTTATTTAGCATGGAATGGACTCCTTAAATATCAGTGAGCTACAATGACTGCAAACAACCTTGCGTGGTGCCTATCACACACTGGAAGGTCAGCAAATATTTACTGAACGAAAGATTAAATAAATATAAGTTAACCATCAGAAAGCAGAATAAAATATTTCAGTATTACAAAATAAATAACTTTTTATGGGGCTTTGCTAAAAATAAAACATTAGTGAATAGCAATGTGTAATAACTAAGAGGACAATTTAGAAATTTGGTTATTTTCACAGAGGTACTTGATTTATTTGCTGTAATTTTGCTTTGATTTTTAAAAATTACAAAAAGTATTTTAAAATGTAGTATTAATGGAACTGAATCCTAATTTCTCTAAAATAGAATATCAAGTATGGAAATTATGCTAAATTCTAAAATGTTCAAACACGAAAATTTGCTGAAATCATCAGACACATATTAGTGGCTTTGAATGTCCAAGTTCCAAATCTTGACCCTGTTATAGATACCATATAATGAATACAATTTATAGCAAATATGATTTCTTTATGTTTTTCCTAAAGTTGCTGGACTTTAAACTAGCATAAAGAGATAAAGGTAATAATCACACAATGTACAACAAAAAATTCTGTAAGAATTTACAATAATGGCTTTATCGTTAGCCAATTAAATAAAAGCAAATTATTTCTTTAAGAAATCTAATAGCACACAGTTTAATATATATATATAAAACTTGAGGAATATAACAACGCATAAAAAAGTAATGCATTTTGGAAAGCAGCTTTGTTGTTGCAATTTATTTTTCCCAAAAATAAGCAATTCGATTGAAGGTAGTTGTAAACATAGAGTAACGCAAGGTTTTTGATGAAAATTATCTTTACTGAAAATTGGACAGGAAGAAATACCTATTTATTCTTTTAAATTGTGCTAGTTACTTTCTGCTTATTATTCCAGACCTATTATCTTGCCTGCTCTTTGCCATGGGAGACTAAGCTATGTAGGATTCACTAACCTCTGGTTTCCATTTGGGCTAAGCCCATGGAAGGCACTGATAAGAGATAAAAAGGTAGAAGGAAAGAGAAGTCAGTTTACATATTTCCTCACATTCCTCCTTCCTAACCAGTTTCAGCTTCTAAGCGGAAGCCTTCTCCCCAAACCTTAGCTTTAATTCCCTCTGTAACCATTTCAGGCTCAAGAGTAGGATGGTTTCGTGTTGCTGCTAGCTCCTGGGTGCTGCATCATCTTGATGAGTTTCCTTATTTATGCCTGTACATCTGTAAACAGTGTGTTCATACTTCATTAAGTGTTATTTATGTCCTAATGGGAACCTGATTCATACTCATTTAATATGGATATATTTGCTGGTAAATCTGCTAAAGCATATGAAATTATTTGCATGATGTGGTTAAAATATGAGACAACGTGTGTTCTCGAGATCTATCATTGCAAGGGTGACTCTGGAGTAAGACCCAAAAGAAGTAATAATTTCCACAAGAAAAGTAAAAAAAAAAAAAATCCAAAAAGCAGTAAAATAAAGTCCTTATCAGAATGATGGAGCATGCAGTGAATTAGGCGTCTTAAGAAAACTTATGTCTCATCATTTTGTCACTTACTGCTCAGGTTATTCAAATATGCAAAACTCAGTTTCTTCATATACAAAATGAGAATTCTCATCATACAAGGCTGCTATGAATCCAGCGAGAAAAGGTAAACATGTGGAAGTTACTTAAAAATGCAGAGTATTGTGTAGCTGTAAGTTTTCATCACTGATTTCATATCTTTATTGCAATTTATACTTGATTTTTTTTAGGAAATCAAAAAGAAGGGTAATACTGGCCACTTCAGTACTTGCTTTACTGAGTTAATCTTTACTATTTCAAAGGCTGCCACATTGATTGAAACCAGCTGTGGGGACAGACATTATCGGGTGGTACTGGTTGGCATGGAGCCAGGAGAACCTGTACTTTTTTCAGGTTCATTTCATTTTTCTTGTCTTTATCACTGCTTGTTCTAGGACATCTTATTCATGTTCTTCCTCTCCTATTGTTCCCAGTATTAACGTAAATTTATCAGCAGGATAATTGGGTAATTAACACCAGCGTTTTCTGACTATGCCCTTAATAAAATTTTATTTTCATTGCTTCAGGGATAAAATTTCCTTCAAGAGATTTTCGAGAATCATTGAAGCATAATTCAAAAAGTAAAACTACTATAAAAAGAAGTATCACAAAAAAGTTATGTATATTAAATTTTTATAAAAAAGCAAATAAATAAATACAAGCTCACAGAGATATGTCTATTAAATGCATATGCTATGCACTCCTGGAGATGTTTGTCCAAACAATTTTCTGTCAATAACAGGAAGGAATTGAAGTCTTCTTTCCTGAATATTAAGTGATCAGAATATACTACTTCAATTGTTTTTTCCCACACCTGCAAAGAAATAGACACAATGATCTGATTTTTTTTAATTTTTATTGCCAAATACCACACAGTAGTGGTGTTTCAATGAACTTCACACTCCTACTCTCTCTGTCTCCCTGTACCTACTCTATTTCAAATGCTTACCTATTATTCATACCAGATGTGATAAAAATTAGTGTTAAAAGAAAGAGAAGAGGGCCATAATAAGTGAACATTGCCTTAGCTACATCTGTTTAGGTTCCTCTGACCCATAAGAACCTGTAAATTTTCCTTTTTATTTTTATTTTTTATTTAGATATGCAGGTTCTTAAGCATTAGAGAAAAAGTCTCGATACAGAAACTGTTCAGAAATGAAATGGAATTGAAGATCTATTTCATAGGTTAATGATTTATGGTTTTCAGGTGCAGCCAAAGCAGATACAGAAATTGTTAAAAATGTAATTCCAATCCAAACACCAGAACATCTGATTTGGTAGCTTATCCATGAGCCCCTTTTATTTCTCTGCCAGTTGGTGTTAGAAGCAGAATTAGAAGTCAATTTCACTCTCTGTCTCCTAATGCTACAAAGTTCCCATTAAATCTGTGTAATTTAAACAACAAAATCCCATTTGTTGAATATCTGATACATTTTTATGATGACTTGGGGTTTTCCCATTTAGAAAATGCATATTCTATAGCCAAGACTGGAACTGATTGAGGTCTATTTTGGCATCTAAAGAGTGAATCATCATCTAGAACTGTGCTTTCCAAAATAGTAACCACAAATGATTTTTGAGTACTTGAAATATGGCTAGTATGACTGAGAGACCAAATTTTTAATTATTTTAAAATGAAAGTATCCACACATGACTTCTGGTTACAGAATTGTTCTGCACAGATATAGAACCCTGTCATCATCATGGAAAATTCCATCGGGCAGTGCTGACCTAATAAATTCTTCTGTCTTATTGTATGTACATCTTCAACAATTTGAAAGTAAATGCTACTCTTTAAAACTAAGAGGCAGTGGACAAAAATCAATGACAGAGTCCACTTGGGTTATAGTTACAATGACCTGTTACCCAGACAATTTTGTTCTCAGGGGCATCTAGTAAAACTAACATAGGCCACACCTATTCAAATCCCTTCCTTACCAGTCACTAGCTGAATGTCCCTGAGCAAATCTCCTTGAGTACCTGACCCTCAGTTTCTCCAGTGGTAAATGGGAAAGGTACTGATCTCATTAAAGGAGTTCAAGGTAGCAAAAGCCTGAATTCACTGCCCTCCTCTTTATTTCACCAAAAGAAGAACTGTTACAGCATTAGCTTCACTTCAGCCAATTCCTACAGACACCTATCTACCTTGTGAAGAAATTCCTGAATATTTACGTTTAACTTCCCTCAGAGAAACTCCTAAGTTCAGTTTAATTCTTATCATCAACTTCCTGCTTGCTCACAATATGATTTTTCTTCAGCTTATAATTCCAAGTAAACAAGAAAGGCTTTTTCAGTTCTGACTGACTCAAGGGTCTACTATCCTGAGATCCTTGTTCAACCCCAGAGTTAGAACCCTTGGAGACCTGTGTCCCTAGGTAGCATGAAAGGCTACTCAGAATGACTCTTGGGACTCAAGAGTAGTGGCAGCAATACCAATGAGAATCACCATTTTTTGTTCATCCTAGCTTCCTCCCTTCCTTTTTTTTTCTTCCCTCCTTCCTAGCTTCCTTCCTTCCTTTCTCCCTCCCTCTCTTCCTTCCCTTTCATTATTCTATGTCAGTACAGAAATTAAAGCTCAGGGATACACAACTCTGGTGAGAATTGACTTGCTAAATGCAAAGCTTCTCAACCTCAGCTGCATTTTTATAATCATTTGAGATGTAATTAAAACACTGTGATACTGCATATGGCTGAACGATTCTGTTTGGAAAGCTCTCGAGAACAACTGGCAACATAATGTGAAACAGAAATAAGAACAGAGCTATGGATGGAGACTTTAACAGTGGCAGTCACCTGTATAAGCTGGTGCAGTTAGTGACACAGACAACCTTTTCGTTTTCTCTATTGTGCTCCTGAGCACTTGTCACTTGCATAGCACGTATGGGTTACTCTAGTCATGCTAACCCTGCTTAGCTTCTGCACAGAGGCTCTGGCACAATGTTTATTTGCTCAAGATAAGTCCTAGGCTTGAAGTGGGCTAGGCAGGAAAATGCAGACAAAAAGACAGTGTGGGGAAAACTGTGATACGGAATCTTCAAAAAATGCTTTTATTTTTAAATCCTTACATTTGATGAACATCACTGTCAAGGATTCCTTCCACTATGACATCACAAGGAACTGAACCAAAGCTTGTGGAGGAACAGACATGTTAGGTTGCTATTAATGAGAGGTTTCTTTATTCAAAACTTGGTTATTCTGCTGCACATGATGATTAGAACCACAATAGAATTAGAAGAAATCTAATATCAGAAATAGAAACCTGCTTTACTACATATGCACAAACACACCACACACACACACACATTCACATACACACATACAGAGACTGGATTTTTTCAACATAAATCTAGCCTGTTAAAGAAATTGGGAAAGAAAAAATGAAATAAAGCAAATGTATACTTCAACAATTCTCATTTGGTATTTTGTAGTAATTTAAAAGTACAGGAATATTGCTTAATATCCCAGGTATAACATGATGAGTTTTTCTTACCATGACTACTTCTCAGAAAAGAGGGGCTGGGGCTTTCTGGAAACAAAGTCTTTGCAAATCTCATATTATGAATTGCTCTCTATTTTCTATAGGAAAGACGCATTTGCTTGAAATACTCTGAACCAATTCTTGTCTTAGTTATTCTACAGAGGATAACTTATAGAATCACTAAAAGATGAGGCAAAGTCATTTCATATAAATTTTGGTATTGTGCCTGATGATTTGGCCTCACAATTGTAGATGTCACTGCAAACATGACTCTCAAAGATCTCCTTAAAACTCAGTGCAATAAGTTGCTACACAGTGGAAATCATTATTATACTCCTGGAGGATGAATGAGCAACAAAAAATAGTTCTAGTGTTATAAAAATTCATAGTTATTGCTTAAGACAAAATTCTCATTGATAGTATCTTACACTTTCAAAAAAAGTGCTGCTAAGCAAGATTATTTCATTAAATACAGGGGTACAAAAAGCAATACTTCTAATCTATTTTTATATTAGTTTAAATATGTACGTATAATCGCATCAATAAATTAAATGGTTTAAATATATATTTAATTATTCCATGAACATCCTTAAAAGTCCACCGTCTTCAAAAATACTTTTTTTCTTTTTCTGCTGCACGCTTGGCATATGAAAGCCATCCAGCCAGGGACTGAATCTGAGCCACAGATGCGACCTATGTCACAGTTGTCATAGTAGCAGCAATGCCAGATCCTTAACCCACTAACCACAGGGGGAATTCCCAAAACATTTTCTTTTGCATTATGTCATTGGACAAATTAGAGGTTTCCTTAAAACTGAAGTTATCTTATTGTTTGGGCAAATTGTTTGAAATATTTATAAATACTTGTAATCAATTATTCCTATTAGCAAGAAGAGGTTGTTAAATTTGCATATGTGACTGTTTGCTTATGTATTAAAATTTTTTTTTTTGCTTTTTAGGGCAATACCCACAGCATATGGAGGTTCCCAGGCTAGGGGTCAAATCGGAGCTTCAGCTGCAGACCTATGCTACAGCCACAGCAATGTGGGATCTGAGCCGTGTCTGTGACCTACAACATAGCTCACAGAAGCGCCAGATACTTAACCTACTGAGAGAGGCCATGGATTGAACCCACATTCTCACGGATACTAGAAAGGTTTGTAACCTGCTGAGCCACAGTGGGAACTCCCTTAAATTTTTAACTAATAGAATCTCATTCTTTGGAAAGAAATATAGATAACTTGGCCGAAAACAACAAACACTTCGAAACACCACTGTGAAGGAGTGAAGAGAAATAAATACTAGAATTTTTTTTTTTAGATGTGCCTTTTCAACCCTAAAAGCATTAGTAAATTTAAGATCAAAACATAAAGCTTACATAATAATAGCATGATAGATACATTTAATAGCATGATATAACAGATACATTTTTGCTAGAAATTAATGCATTCAAAATAATTTTTAAGGTTTATTTCCTGTTTATATAACTTTCATTCCCTTTGAATATACCTGAAGTATAAACGAGGTCGTGTCAGTTATATTTGTGAAATTTTAAGGTATATAATTAATTTATAAAATAAACCTTTAATTCTTGAATAATATCATTTTCAAAGGCTTAAAAATATCACATTAGATATTCATTAGCTATTTCTCAAACTGCAAAAAGATATTTTATAATCTCATAAAGCAGACAAATTTTTCCATAATAAACTAAAAACTCAATCAGAATCATTAAGTATTAATAAAATTAATATTATAATAATTATTAAAATTTCATTACTTTTGCTATAGTAAGTGTTTCGCTGGTTAATGTTTTAAAATCCATTTTCAGAAATTTGAAAATATCTCTAAAGTACCCCCCCAAAAAACCCTTGGTGACTGGAAGTCCCCGTTAAATATAAAAGATTACACGCCAAACACTCTAATCAAAGCCTAAGTATAGAATCACAATCTTGACTTTAAGTCTGACCAAGATTTATGTTACAATATTTAAGTCATAATATTGTCCTTAAGTCTCAAATAATTGTGAGACCTTTAACCCCTTCCTCCCATATGCTTCTATGAAAATGTGGCCATTAGTGATAATTGTGCTACATGTCTTCCAGGTAGAAAAATAAAAGCTTTTTCTAAACATTAAAGTTCTATGGAAATGGTAGCATTCCTAACTTTCTGTCATAGTTCATTTTATGTGTCAGCTAATTGTGCCACAGTGCACAGATTTTTGAGCAAACACCAGTTTGGATGTTGCTGTGAAGGTATTTTAAGATGAGAGTACACTGGATATAGCAGACTTTGAGTAAAGCAGATTATCCCTTAAAATGTGGGTTGGCCTCACTGAATTAGCTGAAGGCCTTAAGAGAAAAGAATTAAGGTCTCCGAAGAAGAAGGAATTCTGCCTCCAGACTGCCTTCAGACTTGACATGTAATAGCATCTCTTCCCTAGGTCTCCAGTCTGTTGGCCTGCCCTGCAGATTTCAGACTTGCTAGCCTCTACAATCACTTAAGCCAATTTCTTAAAATCAATCTTTCTATAGATCTCTATCATCTATCTTCTAGCTAACTAGCTATCTATCTAGAGAGAAAGAGAGAGAACACTTTTCTCCTATCAATGTATTCCTTTATTTTCTTTTTAAGGGGCACACCTGCAGCATATGGAGGTTCCCAGGCTAGGGCTCAAATGAGAGCTGCAGCTGTAGGCCTACACCACAGCCACAGCAATGCTGGATCCTTAAGACACCAAGTGAGGCCAGGGATTGAACCAGCACCCTCATGATTGCTAGTTGGGGTCATAACCTGCTGAGCCACAATGTGAACTGCTTCAAGGTATTCTAAAATATATTTTGTTCATGTGTTTATTTAATTCCCAGCTCTCCTACTAGATTGCACGTCCTATGAGTGCAGGGATTTTATCTGTTTGTTCTCCAATGCCTTGTACAAAGAAACTCTCAAAAAATATTGGTTAAATCAATGAATTAGATTTTTAACTAATCCTTCATTTTATATAAAAGTTAAAGTAAACAGAGTACTTTGTTTTAAATCTAGAGTATATCAAAGAGTGAAGACTACAGCAATGCACAAAATATGGCAAATTCATATTTTAGATGTAATAGGTACATTTTTTGGACTAATTTTACTACACTTCAATTACTAAAGTGCAGCTTACTTCAAATTATTTCACTGTTATCTACATAGATGCACAAGGAATACAGATATTGAAGAACATGCTGAATAGCTAATAAATCAATAGACATTTATATCCTATATAGTTTAAATTTATCTAAAGCAACAGCTCCATATTTTCATTACAGTTCATGAACTCATTTTCTCTCAAAGTTCATAAAAATGGATGAAGGCTTAGAAATTCAGTATACATTTTTAGTTGTTTGTTTTATTTCTCAAAAAATATTTAGTCAAAAGCTATCATCCAGTTAGAAAGTCCAGTTAATTGATGAATTCCAACTCAACTTGAAGTAAATATAGCTTCTTACTTCAGTTTATTTTGGAAATACATAGTGACTTACAGTTTATTTTGGAAATACATAGTGACTTAAATTTCTTATTGGAATCATTTCTACAGTTCTTACTTTCAAACTCAATTCACAAGGATAAAATCTCAAACTTTCCAAAATCATAAAGTATCTTCTAAATATTTTAACTAAGATTATAAAAATAGCATATCTTATTGCCAGTAGTGAGGAAAACATTTCAATCTATATGAAAGGCACCTATAAGAACAAAAGCGTATGTTTTCTGGAGAGTAGATAATTGTTAAAAGAAGGCATGAAACAGAATTAGAACTGTTTATTTTATTAAAAAGTTGACATAGGTTATCTTTAGTGTTTATGACTTGCAAACTAAAGTATTTAATATTTAACATGTTTAAATACAAGCAGAATCAGTTTGGTAATCAAAAGGAATAATTTGAATCATCTCAGAAAAATAAATTCATTATAATTAGGATATTTTAGAATATGATTAAAACATTTAAAAAGAAAATATATTCACCTTTCTTGTCATCAAAGTACAGAGTCTGTTGAGCTGGATTTGACCACTGGAGGGAGGTGTTATCATTTTGATCAACCCTGCAGGTCAAAATTGCAGTTCCGCCTTCAACAACCGTTACATTCTGTGTTAGTGGAAACTGCCCTTGGCTGCCTAAAAGGGGATTAAAGAAAAGGTTGATTAAATGAAAGTTATAAAATGATTAACTTCCCAAGAGCTACATGGACTTAACTCCCTACTCCAAATAAAATTTAAACCAACCAAGCAAAAGCAAAACTGTATGTTATAAAAAGACAAAAAATAATTGAAAACACATGATCAGAGGACAACAGTTCTGACATATGATTACGAGTCCTTTATACTCCCTTACTCTAAAACCTTTTTTCTTCCTAGGCACACGTAAAGATTTATATTTAAATAGTAACATGATTATCATTAGTTTCCTTTGGTCTTGCATTAATTACCTGGTGCTAGACCTGGTCGTCTTTGAAGATAATCGTTTTGGATGAACTGAACTCTTTAAAGCAACAGAGGATATACATAAAATACTTTCCTGGTAGCTTTTATAATCCTGAATAAAGTCTATAACATATGGATACTAGAACTTTAGATTCAATTTCTGATAAAACAAATAAAAAAAGAATCCTATTTTACCAGGGCTTCTTGTAGATGTAGCTGTTTTTAGAAATACAAAATGTGTTGGAGAAAACAATGCAAGAATTCTTTGAAAAGTGTTCATCTTATAGAATATCCATCAAAATCTTAAAGTGATTACTCTAGCCCAAGAGATGAGATAATAGTCCTTTGTGTTCATTTCTATAGTCTCCTTATTTTTTTTCCCAATGAATATATATTTCTTCTATAATGAAGTAAAAACATATTTGTAAAGGACCATTGTCAGTTTAGATATTATTATAATATAGTCAAGTTTTCTATGTTCCTAAGTATCATACTAATCTATGAAAGCAATTCATGTAATAACATTACTTAGTAAAAGCACTTCTAATAGTCAAAATGAAATTCATGCATGCAGAAACATAATACACAAATTTCACCTTAGTAAGATGACCTGGAGATGAGTTCTATCAAGTCTGCTAACAATTACCAACATGGGTAAAAAACGAGTTTCTAGAGCCATGTTAAAATACTATTATGTGAGCAAGGTAGTTCATTAAATCAAGGATAATTTACATATGCAATAACATTATAATGACTTAATCACACCCATGAAATATATTTTCTTTTTCTTCTTTAGTTTTGTAATGATTCTATCATTAGTACAAGCACCACTTGAGGGTATGCTGGAGCTATTGGCATAAAGAATCTTATTACCAAGAAGCCTGTTGATTGACACGGTAAGAGAGAGAAGAGCCTGAAGGGGAAAATTTCTTTCCAGACCTAAATGACACAGGCACAGGGGTTCATGACCACATTATGTAATTAAGCCTATCAAGTTTAAAAATCTGGTATCAGTAACTTTGTCTCCTCAATGCCAACCTCTTAGAGTCACTATGGCAACTCCCCAGGATATCTCCCTATAATCTTTAGGATGGAGTTTTTAAATTGAGGTTAGGCAATGTCTGGAATAAATTCTTTGACAGTTGACTTGAAGTCAACAGGAACCAGAGTGCAATGTGTTTTGCCTTCAGCTCAGAGGTGACCTCTGGCAGGGAAAAATGGAAAACTATCAGTCTTGTGAAGTGAAGTGAGGCGAAAAGCCACATCAAAGAAAACATGACCTAAAACAGAAAGGTGTAATTACCAGAGATATCAGATTAGCAGCTCATTAATATGAAGCTCAGAATAGTTTTAAGGTAGTTTGCTCAGGTGCCCAGATTTTGACATAATGCTTAAGTTGAGCACTCTAGGGGAGAAGAGATTCCTTAAGTAATAAAAAGCACACAACTGCTAATAAATATACACAGTTTATCCCAGATGACAATTTGACTATCAACTGGTACATAAATAATACTGTCTCCTTCTTTAAAGAAATGGAAAAAGAGCAGTGATGCTTGCAACAATTTCATCCACTACATTTGCAAAATAATTTTCCAAACATCCCCATAAGAAAATATTATGCTTCTCATTTCACAGATGGGTAAACTGACACTGGGAGGTTAAGTAACTTTTCCATGGTGAAACAGAGTCAATGAACCATTGGGAGTCTGTTCTGAAAATTCAACATTTTATTCTTTTTCCACAAAGGCTGCTAGGTCATATCACTCTTTGTTTAAATATGAATTAGACAACAATGAAAAACAAAACAGTACTCTTTTAACAATGAAACTTCAAATTGTTTATCTAGCCGACCTATGTCCTCATGAATTTGAGTAATAACATTAAAGTCAAATAAGGGAAGATGTCAGTGTTACCTGCCTTTAAGTAGCCCATCCTATTTAAAACTTACTTTTGATAATTATTTCAGTCTTTTGTTACCAGACTATAGAATCAATAAATTACAAACAACTAATATTTGTTAGGGTCCTCTACATGCCAGGGACTCTGCAGACACTAGCACTACCCCTTGTCCTTCCAGGTAGGTGGTTAGGACAACGTTCCTCTATCTTCTCCCCATGTGGATTCTGACTTTAAAGTATTATTACTTCACTTTCCAGGGATCTGCAGACTAAAATCCCTGAAGTCAAATAATTCAGTTTTTCCCAGTAGAGAGCAAACTCATGTGGAGAATTTACTAATCCTAAATAACCTTAGGATATGTGGTTTCCAAAATCAATTCAAAAGTCAGTGTTGTAGGCAGTCAAACTTTTTCTCAAAGCTTTGAACTGCCTTTTACCTCTGCTTATAACCTGGAGACAGCACCAAGTTAAGTAGCTGCTACTTATCTCTCTTAACTCTTTCTGGTTCAAACTTGACAGGCTGTCATTTCCCTCAATCTCAGCAGGTCCTTCTAAAGACATTACTCATTTTTTTCCTATTGGAAAAATTAGTATGTTACCAAGTTAAGGATTCATCCTCAACGTATTCATCAAAAACATATTTTGGAGGACCTACTGCATGCCTTGACTTGTGTGAATCAATATCTGAAGGATGCATAGAAGAAGAGAAACTTGCTAAGGAGTTTCTACAAAGTAATCAGAACTAGGAGACAGTATGATAGCAAGGGAAAAGGGAGTCTAGATGTCATACAGTACACCTTGTTTACCATCAACAAGGATTTCTAAAATACCTTGGTCAGATCATTGAGGCCTTATTGAAAAGATTCTTACTCTGGCTAAGCTCACAACTGTCCCAGTTTTCAGAGGAGCCACTTCCCAACAAGTTTACTATGAGATTTATAGAAAACACAACTTCCAGTCTGGAATGGTAGAAGCTAGCTATTTTCCCAGGCAACTTATCCATCACTTTCCTCCTCCTTGCCTTGAATTTATTTCCTTTAATTATTTTGCATATATATCAATCTTCCTCATTTATTTCTAAGTTAATTAAGGGCCAGGTAACTAGAGCATCATACTTGGAATCAACTACTCCTTTAACATTCTGTATTGTGATTAGAACACTCAGTAGGTGCTCACTGCACAGAATGAAAGCATCTTCTTGGAGCAGTTGCTGGCGTTTGTAGGGGAACTTGTGACAATAGAATGACTGAAGCAATTCAAGTCTGCTACATTTTTCCATGGTCAAAATGGAGGGACAGAAGGAAAGACTAATATTTCAATGAGAAAAAATGTGGTAAAATTAAATCATAAAAGCTTTATTAGTATAACATATTAAAACATTTTTTAAGTTGTACTTGAAAATCTTGAGTGATGTACAGAAGAAAATACAACAGATGGTGATCTAGGACAGACATATCTGATATCAGTTTCCAAGGTGGGACATGAAAAGACAAATGGTGACAAATTTATGCTTCAGAAGGGGAAAAAATAGAAAACAATAACTTTTTTGAATATTAAGTATTATAAGCCCTACATAAGCCCTCTTAGGTAGATAGAGCTCTGAGATAGAAAATATTTTATCTTACCTTCCTGGTCCAATTTCCCTTGCAGCAACATCCATTTTAATAGTACTCTTCCTAGGTCTTATCTCCTCCTTAAACCATCACTAAACCAGAAGTAAATTTACGAAAAATAGAGCAAACCCTCACTGAGTATTCACACTAGGCACTATTCTAAGTCCATTTCCTTTATCAATGACTTAAACTTCATGCCAGCCTTATCATTATCTCGATCTCGAAGACAGGGAACTGATGCAAAAAGACCTTCAATAACGTGCCCACAGTCACATAGCTAGAAAGTGCGGCAGCTAGGTCTTCAAAACTGAAACTTTTGTCCTCAGTCTTCAGATCTCACATGCTTAATTACAGAACTTCTTTAAAAATAAAGTGAACTTAATTCTGACTCAATAGCTATTATAAAAGAAGTGTAGACTTTGGAGTCAAACATTTCTCATATGCATTTAGGCCTTTTTACACCTATTTTTAATAAGGAAAGGAACATTCAAAATTCAAGCAAAAGCAGTGATGTGCTAGAGCAGCCTGACATCAGCTCCTGAGAGTCAACTGTCTGTAGGACTTCTCCCTTCAGGCTCAGTGACATAACTTGGCAGTTTGAAACTGATCACCCCAGGAGTATTTTCACCTTAGTAATTTTGCCTTACATATCAAGCCAACGTTTTTTTTTTTTTTTTTTTTTTCTCCCACGAAGGCAGTGGCTAAATATTAACATAACACCACTGAAAAAGCTACCTTTAATGCCTTTTATGGCATAGCGTTTTCAGCATAAATAAGGTTTTGTTGTGGTGTTTTTCTGAAAATTGATAAACTTTCTCCAATGTAATATACTTCTGCTTTTGAAGTTCTTTTTCTTCATATTTTGAGTCTCTTAACTGCTTTTTTTCTTTTTCATCAAATTACTTTCTAATAGTCTTTTTCCCTCCCACCCACCATTCTTCTGATAAAAGTCTTTCAAATAAGCTCCCTTGTCCTATACTCTATGGACAGGGATCTGGAACTGCAAGTTTTTCTTAGGTTGCAGAGTTTATTTCTCAATAACTAGCATCAGTGGTGGAAAACCATCCAGGTTAGTTTCAACAATTATATGTAAATAATTTGCCAGTGTATTGCTGTGAAAGACTTTTTAATGAAGAATGATTAGTCAGTATTTGGAAAAGATAGCTCTCCTGACTCTGTTTTTAAATAGCTACTATTATACCTTCAATGTTTCCATCTGTCATATACCTAGGAAAAGATTGGTTCAAATCTTTTCTTGTCTGGATTAGCAATTACCAAGTTCAAAATCAAGTGCACTGAATCTTGACTTCTATTATCCTCAACTAGTTAAGAGTTGTCTCTTCACGCATTTCATGCCTGCACCTCTGTCTGACCACCAAGAACCTAGCACACTGTCACCCAGAACACAAAGGAACAAATTCTAAGATTATGGCCACCTCAGCCTCAGTGACTGGCTGTGACGTGCCATTAGCATAAAGAAGCAATAAGCATAACAGTGAAGAGAGATCTTTGAAGCCTGCAGTAAAGTTGAAAGAGAGCAGACAAGTGAAGATATATGCTTGAACACTGATCCCAAAGATGCCATAAATGGTGTTATTCAAGCCTTGCTATCTCTTGAATGGATGATGAGTGAAAGCAATGGTTTTCTCCATTCCTTTTCCTGTGCTAAATATTAAATGTGGACCACAACAGTGGATCAGTGCACACTGTGCATGAATGCTTACTTAGTAAGAGCAATAACCACCTGAGATATATCTAAACAGACAGGCAGAGGTTGAGGCCCTGCACATTTGAGAGGGAGTTACAGTCAATGATTTTTCAGGGTAAATGATCAAATTTTGTGGGTCATTTAACAGGAAATGAGGACTTCATTATTTTTTCTTACTGAAAATGAGCAAAACTTTTTCAAAGGAAGAACCAGTTTTTAAAACAGTGAATAGGACGAATCAAAATAAGATGAGAAGAGAATTTAAGATACAGTTTTTCAGTAAAAAAGCATAGTAAACCTCTCATGAGATGAGAAAATACCATATATTTTGGCCCTGCCTTTTGGAATATATTTACACACAGCAAAATTGTTAACTCAGTCTGAAAAATTATTTAATTCAACAGAGGTATTAGCACCTGAATCAAATGGAATACATAATATTTTGCTTTGTTTTAAGATATTTTTGTGTTCTCTTAAGAACCCTATTATAAAGTAAAAGATTGGTCTCACTTTAAGGTTCTCCTGTTTTGGTGATGTAAAGTCCAATTGTCAAAATGATCAGTAGATACAAAAGAGGTTAAAGGTTCTTAAACAAAAACCTCAATAAGAAAGGACAGAAACAGGTAACTCATTGTTAAATGAAATACAAAGCCCACTATTACTTAGGGTCTTCCCCTCAACTTTCCTCATCTTTGTGCATCTTTCTCTCTCATCCTTTCTATCAACTGCTTTGGGGTGTTTACACAAAGAACTTGAGTTGTAGAAAGTTCAAGATCATTCTTGTTTCTTAAATTAGAGTCTAAAAATATATCTAAATGCACATACAGCATGCTATTACTTCCACTAAAGTACTGAAGGCATTCTAAACAAATAACCTTCTAATGTGAAAGTTGTGGCTCAGTAATTGTGTGGACTGAAATACGTATTGCATACAAAAGCCTATTGGTTTGAAAAGCCCAAATGCTATTAATGCAAGCTTATAATTCTCAAGAGAAGTCCAATGAATGCTCTATCATGTGAAAAGGGAAATTAGAGGAAAAATTAAGACTAATAACTAAGTGCAAATGTTTCTGCTTTTGGAATACCCCTCTGTCCTTTCAAATACTTAGAATTCTCTAGTCATTTTTTTTCATCATTTTGTTCTAGCCTTTAGGTTTGCCTGAAAACTTTAAGTATTCTGTTTTCCTAGTCTACCACAGATAACTGACTTTTCTTTTATTTTACTTCATCCTTTCAGATTCAGTTTGCCTTACAGAGTATAACACCTGTTATTCACCTTCTGTGCATCCCTCTGCCCAGCCACTATGAAGCATGGCCATCAGTCTGGTGCTGCTTGCCAGTTTCCATAGTGACAGGAAGTATTTTGGAGACCTGTGTTCCATTGCAACTGCCAGACCAAGGCAGGGAAGAAATGAAGCTGGCGGGCAGTAGGTCTTGCAAGGCCAGGAAAGGTTGGAAGGGTTTTTTCATCCCGATACCAGGGTGTAACAATGCCAAATTGGCACCTTCTACAATAACAGTCCTGTAGACCAGATCTTGGTGTTTACTACAGCTATTGTGAGTGACCCATTCTACTCCCAAATCCTGAAGCAGAAACTCTTGTGTACCCAAAGGCTGGCCCAAGTCCTTTGTTGGCTTCCGATCCATGACAAAAGGCTCTTTCAGCTTTACAGTGACTCCCACAGATCCTGACCCAGAGAATCATAATTCTCCTGTAGAAATTTCACCTTTCTTTCTCTTTTCCAGAATATGATAACAGATTTTCCTAGATACTCATAGCAAACCAGGGACCACAGGAAAACCACAGGATTTTTCCCAATTGACCTACAAAGTGACTGCCTGTAGGTGACCCAGTTAACTACATAACATTATACGAAAACTAGTTACCACTTGCTATGTCTACGATGGGCTTTATTACGGTTAATTCTTGGTTATTAGGAACAGGGCTGGCCCTGGAAAAATTTGCAGTGCAGGTGAAATATAACATGTCAAAAGTGTCTTCCTTCGCATTTCAAAAATGTTTTTATGTGATTATATAACTTACCATTTTGTATTATAAATATTCCCAGAACGATTATTCTTACTAGATTTTTCTAATTTCTTCTTTAATTTTATATTGCTAAGCCATAAACATAAAATTTATATTTTCCTTAAATTGCAAAATTCTAAGCTGCAGAAAATATTTATAAAATCCTGAGAAATATTGTTTTATGTGTGCTTTATGTTCTTGCTTAGTGGTTGTATTGCTTTAGCATGCTTTCAAACATTATCTGTTTTAAAAAAAAAATCCTAACATATTTTGACTTATATCTGTACAAAATCAGTTCTTTACACTTTTAGCTAGTTTTTCTGCTTATTATCCTGCCAAAATGCATAATAAACAAACCTCTGTTTACATACCATGGATTTAGTGAACTAGATTAAGTATATCTAGCTTACAAACAAAATAGATTTTTACCCAAAAAGTTAAAATATATTTTGTTTTCATTAATTTATCTATATTTAACTCATTCCCTAACATGTTTTTTTCTCAAAAATGGAAACAATAATTTCTTGAATGAGCACATTTTCAAGGAAAAAATTAACTTGAAGAATATATAAACATTATTCACATTTATATTCACAAGGATTCTTTTCTTCCTATACAAATAGATCTTCAAACTTGTGATATAGAGGAATAAAAAGAAAAGGAAATAATTTTTAAATGAAAAATAAATTTTATGTCTTGTAAGGCACTATAAAAGAATAAAAGTATTTTAAAATTATTTCTGTTACATCAAAATAGGCTTATATGGTAACTACCATGTGTGCATAAAGTAATTTTGTCTTTCCAGAATCTGATTTCAGGGTGAATGATCAAGACCTAGAACTGACTAGCTCTACTTGCTAACTGATGAACATTTGAAAGGCAGCCTTCCAGAGAAAAGAAATTTATGACCACAATCGCAGTCTGGCTCACAGTGAAGCTCAATCACGTAACTAAATTCTAAATTGAGATGTCAACCTGGAGGAAGTATTCTGGAAAGGAACACACAGATGGTAGAACTCTTCTGAAGACAGGTTGAGGAATATAGTGCTGAGTGTACAATAATCAATCTTCTGGAGGGAAAAAAAAGGAAAAGTGGAGTAGGTGGGACATAATTTTAAAATTAAAATCCCTGGGAAAAACTTCAACTTGATACTAAGAAGGGGGAAAAGAATACACAGATTTTTATTTTATTCAGTAGATCTTAGAAAGTTGATGTATCTAAAGAAAGCAAAAAGTATTGCCTTATTTTATTTAGGAACCTCAAGGAAAATTAAAATTCAGAACATTTCTAGGAACAAGTTAAAGGAAAAAAGCAAGAAAATAAATCACATATTAAATCCTAATTTCAAATTTACAATTGCTTCAAACATTTAAGATATAACTGCAAAATAAGGTAAAAATAATGAGAAAAGTTATATGTTGAGAAAATATTAAGACTTCAATCTGGTTTTCATGCTAGTTTTCCCTTATTCTAAATGAAAAAAGAAATTATGCCAACTCTAATTTTTGCTTTACATATTGTTGCTACTTATTGATTTGACTTAGATGCAGTAGACATATTGTGGTAATATCTTACTTTTGGATCATACCTCATTTATGCATACTGTGCATGTATAAAATTATATTGACCATTTCAAGTTGCCAATAAATTAATATTTCTTTCATGTATTATTCTCTGAAGAAAATTTAAATAAATGCATTGGTGTATTGAACAGAGTTATTAATATAAAAGAGTGACATAGATGTCTGTCTGGATTATAACACTTTGGATTATGAGATGTAAAAAAGGGATTTTGATATGACATTGATACAAAGTACAGAAGAAAAAAAGGTGCTAGCAAACATATGCCATTTAATCATGTACAATCAGTTGATATTAGGCATATGCACTATATCTATTGTTAAACAGGAAAATACAGGCCCAAAATGTCTTGGGTTAAAACCCAGGATACTAAACCAAGATTCAATATCTAACCTAAATGCAGTTTGGCCTTCCTCAAATGCAATCTTAATCAACCAGTTTGAAATTTTCCAGTCAGCACCAGTGAGGTCATCTCTCACATGGGTCCTCTCCAACCTGACACTCCCCAGAGGAAGAGGTGATCTGCGTGCTAAAACTCACGCTGTTACCCTAGTCTCCGAAAAACAGTGGCCTAGCCCAAGAATAATCCTTTCATGACTTTTGCTAATAGCTCCTTACCTCACCCTTCTTCATATAAAAATATTCCGCTTTGTAAAACTCCTCAAAGCATGCTTCCTGTTGAGAGATGGGATGCTGCCTGATTCTTGAATTGTCTAATAAAACCAATTAACTCTTCAAATTTACTTAAACATTGTTTATTAACAATGTAAATATATACAATGTTAATGTTTTCTGAAACTTATTTTTCCTTTTTTTTTTTTTTTATGGCCACACCTATAGCATGTGGAACGTTCCCAGGCTATGAGTGCAATCAGAGGCTCAGCTGCAAGTCTATGCCACAGCCACAGCAACGTTGGATCCAAGTTGTCTATTGACTATGCCTTGGCTGTGACAATGCCAAATCCTTAACTCACTAAGCAAGGCCAGTGATCGAACTGCATCCTCATGGACACTATGTTGGATTCTCAATCAGTTAAGCCACAATGGGAACCACTATCTTTCCGTTTGTATAGATTTTGCTGTGACATTTCTTTATTCAACAAATACATGTTTTGTGCCTAGAAAGTGTTTCACATGGTAGGTGCTGAGAATACAACTGTGAACCAGGTAGAAATGATGTAAAGTTCTATCTTTAGAACCAACAGCCGGTAAAATAAGAAAACACAAATATACAAAGGGAAATGCTGGCTGAAAAGGTATTGATATTTTCACTGAAACCCAAATGGAGAAAAAGAATCAGACATTTAAAATAAGTGCCAAGGACAAAATGCTTTAGAGGAAACCAGTATTTCCAAAAATAAATTAGCTAATGTAAAAGTCTTGAGCCAGAGGCCAGAAAGGGGGTGGCTATTGAAGGAACTGGAAAAAAATAAACAAAATACACACACACAAACAAAAAGCCAATGAGTCTGGAGTATGAGAAAAAACAAATGAAGTGACTCATGATGAGGTAGAAAGAGAAGGTTAAGGTAAATCATAAAAGGTTTTTAATACATTGATAAAGAGTTTACATATATTCTACATGCAATTGCAAGCCACTGAAGGAAGTGCTGTGTTTCAATATACGTTTTCTCAGAAGTTACTATTTTTCTTTACTTAATCATTATCCCTAAATCAAGGAGTTTTAACCTCAGAGATGAATCACTTGTGTTTATAATCAAGAAACTTGCTGAGAAAATATCAAAGAATCTATGAAATCATGGGGATTTATTATGAGTAACCAATCTCTTGGTATTTTTTATTTTACACTGTAAATAAAAGTCTGGTAAATGAAAACCCATATTTTACTGAATTGAGCTTATACTAAAACAAGATTGTTGCCCATATATCTGCACAACCCTCACTCTTTGATAGACAACTTATCCCTTACTTCTATGATAAAATGTCATTGCCTTCAAAGCTCCTTTTATTAATAGGAGGACTTCCAGTTTACAATTTGTTTTTAAAACTGCAATTGTTATCTGGGAGAAAGGAAAATATTGCTGGCAAACTATATATGGATGTAAATATCATGTTTAAAAGAGTTTTTCTTTATAAAGATATATTTCCCTGAGTGGATAACAATACTATGCTATCAAATAAATAATGAGTTTCCAAAAGACGACAACAGTGAGGTCACAAAACATTTGAGTTTTCCCTCTGTATAAGAGTGCATTTTATAAATTAAAAAAAACAATATTCCTCTGACAGATATCATAGAAATAAGTGTTTTCTTTTCCAATAACTGAAATTTTATGTCCAAGGCAACCGTTGCCATATGAACTTGAGATCTGCTGAAAGTCCTTAATAGCAGAGGTAGCAACCTATCCCTTTTCATTCTCTAGCGAGCAGAAGATATTGCCTGAGACATAGTGGGCACATATTTTTGAACATATGAACATTGTGTTCAAAATGGTATCACCTTAATTATTTAAGTATCAATCAATATGCAGGAACTTACAAATCAACTTGGAATATTCCCCAAGGAACTAGCTCCCTTTTGAAAAAAAAATGTAATAACACATTGGTTAATAGGGTGTGTTTTTCACTGTTTGATCATTTCTGAATGCACAAAGATTTCATTAATGTTGATTTCACCCATCTTGTCCATGTTTACATGCTTTGATGTTCAAGTCCTTTGTAGTGCCACATTAGATCTAGAGGAACATTGCCCTTTGAGAGCAAGTGGAAACTGCTGTGGGAAAACATTAAAATGAAACCTGATACTTTATATAGATTTGTACAGCTCAAAGAATCATATTTTTGATTAGGCAGAGAAGGAACAAATACCTTCTCATGTCCTTTTGGGCGGTTACTGTATTTTTAATTTGTTAATTATAAAATTAGAAAAAATGGAACTGTATTTAGTAGAAATTATTAGAAGTAAACTTCAATAAAATAAATTGAGGAGGAATTTTAAATACCTAATTCCATAAATTTGAAGAATGTTTATTCTGGAGAGATGGTTCTAAAATGATAACTGGAAAAAAAATATATATCCATACCAAAATTGATGGTCTCTTCACTACACTGTTGGAAAGAAAGGGTTAATAGATAGTTCTCGGGCTTTTCTCTAGTCTCAAGAGATCCTAAAAAGGTCTCTTAATTTAATCATCTTTGGTGTTCAAGGAATTCATGGGTATATACTGGATCTAAAATAAACAGCTTGCTCGGTACTGTACTAAGTACACCTTCATTTCACTATCAAGATTATTTATTGGATATGAATTATCTCGATTAGATGAAGTTGTAACAGAGAATAGGCACTGATGACACAATCCTGACCAAGCTGTGTGACCAGCAAGGCACAAAAACCTGCATGGACTCTAAAGTTGCAGAAGGCTTCTCTGAGGTAAGCAAGCCAATGCAGCTCAGTCCAGTCTTGGGTAAGGAGTGACTGTTCACATTCAGAAGCATTTTAGGGTGCTCAGAGCCCTTGCTAGTTGTTGACATCTATCCTGGCATCACCTGTCCTGTGACTTTGGGTAAACTTGATGTTGGATAAATCTTCTTAAGTCTAATGAGCATTATCATACATATGAAACTAGAATTAAGCTGCTGCTCCAGCAAAATGAGCAATGGCACTATAATACCAGAATAACAAAAACAAGACTTCTGTATAGCTTACTTGGTGAAATAAAAGCTCTTCTAATAAGAGTAAAGTGTTCACATTACTCATGATAAAAAGTATTCCTATTTGTCTTGTTTCCTTGCCATATCAAACAGAGCTAGATAGATTGACATGTTTCATGAATTCTAAATAAAATTACTGCAACAACAGATTTTGTTTCAAAATCCTAGTCTTATATGCTTCGATAGATATGAAACCAAAGATGTGTGCAATAATAGACAGATGGATATATTTAGCTATATTCTCTTTCTCTATAAATATATATATATTTATATATATGCACACACACATATATATTAGACTATATTAATAAATAAAATGTATATATTATACTGATATATGTATATTATTCAAAACAACTGATTCATCTCATTGTTCAAATTTAGATATCTATTGAGTATTGTGCTTTTCAAAATTTTAATAAATCCTTGGAAGGTATAGATTTTTCAAATGTAGTGCACTAAACAAGATGAGCCACAGATTCAAAGAGCAATTGTAAAGGGGTTGCATATTGGGAGCAACATGGAAATAAATGTGCACTTTTATTTATTTATTTTATGGCTGAACCCACAGCATACAGAAGTTCCCTGGCCAGGTTTGAATCCAAGCCACGGCTGCGACCTACTTTGCAGGGTGCGGCACCACCAGATCTTTTAATCCACTGCCCCAGGGATTGAGCCCACACCTCTTAAATGACCTGAGATGCTGCAGTTATTTTTAACCCACTGTGCCACAGAGGGAACCCCAAGTGTACACCTTGAAATGCAACTATCTTCAAAAGGGCAAATATATGTTTATGTTAAAATTAATAATTATATTTAGTTACAATTCATTAAGTTCACTTTGGGGACTATAATCCCAACACTCACCATTGGAATCATTGACCAACTTAGCTTAAAGTTACTTATAAGGATGACCTTATGAAAAAAGGAAAAACAAAGTGATAACATGTTTCTTCTAACAAACTTTTTCTCACTCATAAAAACAATAACCAATTCTTTCAGGTTAAGGGTCAAATATCTCTAAGCAATGTTTCTAATGCATGGAATCCATCATTACTAAAAATGATGTAATTTATGATAAAATGATCCAATAAACTGTTTTGTTAGAATCTGAATTTCATTACTACTAAACCCATAATTCATAATGTCATGATAGTTACTTTAAAAATATAATGCTTATTTAGTGAGGCAATTTTGACATGTAATGTACTTCCTTATTCTTTCTTGATTAAGCTTGTGTAGCCCCAGGGCACAGGAAATATCGACTCATATGGCAGGGTTGATAAGCATCAATTCTCCCTGCTGACTTGGGCCAGCAAGCTGCTCGTGAATTCAGCAGATGTTTCTACTATCTGGGCCAATGGAAACCTTATGGACCTTTTTTCCTTCATCTCCTCCCAGGAGCAAATGTTAACACAGCAGAAATTTGGATGCATGCCAAATACGAAGCAGAAGTGTTGGTGAGAAAGTAGGATACACTCTTATCCATAAATAGTGGTCATCAGTGGTTTGAATCAACTGTTAAGCCATTTTTAATGGCTTATTTTTGTGCATTTGCTACTTAATTTAACCAAACCTCTATAAACCCTTCTACTCTTACATAACAGCATTTATCCTAAATATGTGAAGCTGATCTTTGAATATGCTAGCTGTTTCAAGATAAAAACCACCACCTCCAAAAAATAATCTGAATAAAGTAGGAAAATTATTTATTTCTAATAATATTTTTCCAAATACAAGTGATAAAACCATCTAGTTATAACTTGCAGTTAACTAGACTTAATTTACATTGTGTTGATGTCATGTTAAAAAAGTAGTGGTAACAGGTTTAATAAAAACTTACAAGAAAATGAATTAAAGGGTTAAGCTTAACAGTCTTTACTGAATATCATTCTTATCCAGTTGAATTTTAAATGTACTTTCTGAAGAATGTGATTTGATTAAATTCATGTAGCTGTTCCTCATCTCTCCCTCCATCTCCCCACACTCAATTACAGTGACCCAGTGGAGTGCCTATCAATTTTGTATGATTTAGATTTTTATCACGCATATTCAAACTTTGTACTTTAGAATTCTACACTGCCACTACACAAGTCTTCTCCTTTAACCACCAAACTAATTTAAAGAGAGCAATTTTTTTTAAAGAAGTAGAGTGTATTCCCTAGACTATAAGAATATGTAGTTTTAGCTTGAATACTATATATTTCCTTCATTTATTATAACATGTAAGGATATATATAAAGGGCTAAAATATTAGGATATAAATTTGAGTAGGGAAATAACTTAATGTGGGTTAATTTTCATTTACTGTAATGTTATTTATTGAACACTTACTATGAGTAGGGCACATAAAATGCAAAGAAACAGCAAAGTGCATAAGCACATGACTCAGTAATAACTGATGGGAGTTGTTTCAATAAAGTCAGCATTAGCAATGTCAATCAACTCCAAAAGTTATACTGAGTGGCTGCTTGGCAGAGGCTTTGTTTTCATTTGTTTCCGTGATTACAGTAGAAAGGGCATGTCTTGTTTTAGCAAAGTAGCAAAGTTTAAGTAGCTAAAAAATATCGGCAGTATTTTAAAATGCTTCCTGTGCTCTGCACTTGTGATAGGCATGATTAGAAAAGACACTTATTCATATAAATATCCAATGCCAAACATTTAACAGTTTTTCCCTATTGTATTCCAGTCATCAGAAACTTAATTTTAAATTCCCTCAAGGATTTTGCGGGTATTACTTAGCTTTGTGAATGGGAATAGAAATTCTGGTCCAGAAAGCTGGCAAACGTGTCCGTGAAATGGAGAGACTATAGAGATTTAATTTCCTACAAAAGTATTCTTTGCAAGCTGTGCAAACAGTCTTTGGTTAAACAAGGAATCAAGACGATGGAGATTTTAGATCTCAGTGAAACAACCACAGACACAATTTCTGGTTTTTATAATGAAAAAACCCTCAACAAATACACTATCCTTTCATTCTCTATATTATCTTTTAGAAGGACGACTACAGAAAACCTTTTAGAGGCTCAGAATTAATTAGATAACAAGAAAATTAACAATAGCTCATATCTGCATCATGTAAGACAATCAGAAATATTGAAATATGTTATGAAAGAGATGGTGGGATATAGAATCTAAAGAGGGAGAGAGGCATTTAAATCCATATTCCAAAATGAACAAATCATTCTACTTCTAATGATTGGGGTTTAATAATTCTAGCATATATTCATAATCACAAATATGAAAGTTCAGAAATATTAAATCGCTTCAGCATTAAAATAATTTAAGGTATAAAAGTAGCAGCACAACTCAAAAATCTATTAGATTAAGGACAAAACAGGAAAAAACAATTTTAATGACCCTGGATCACCAGACAGATGATACAATACATGGTGGTTCCATTAATTAACATCTAGATACAAAAGGGAAAGTAGTATATCTGTTAAATTTTTCTATTTAGCAAATCACCCCAAAACATAGTGGCTTACATCAACAACCATCTTTGTAGTTCTATGAAATGGCAATGTGTACCGGGCTTAACCAGGCACTTCTGTTTTAAGCTGTGTTTCCTAACTTCTAACCTGATCCATAGTTGCCAGTCCTCTGCTTTTGGGGGCTCTAATTCTGGAGAAAGACTAGCTGTCAGCAGGGGTGACAGACATGTGGTGACTAGGATAGATTTCATGGCTCTTAGGTCCCAAGAGTACAGCCCAATCAGCAAGCACTTTTCCACCGTCTTCTGTCTTTAAGGTTGATATTGCCCCATTTGCCAAAACAAGTCACAGGGGTAAGTCCAGGGTCAATGTGGAAAAAGACTAGCCAGGTGAATGGAAAAACATGAACAAAACAGAAGCAATTGGATGAGAAGACTAAAGTAGTTTACTATTGAAAAGAAAGTGATACGTCCCTCGATAAGAAAACATTTAAGAATTAAATATATTTGTACACCTCAAATGCTAAGGGAAAATCAAGTTTTAAAAGATCAGACACGTCCATGGGGACTGTCCACCAATACGTCTTAAGAGCTTTGCTGTGGAGAAATTAATTTTAAAAATACAAAGAGAAAGCAGAATGCAGTGTTTTAGGAAATGAATAGGAAGTAATCAAATAAAGATATTAAGTATAACCAACACATAAGGAACTTGACAATAAAGAGATTTTATACAAGCTAGAGAAGAGTATAGAGCTTGAGAGAGATTTATGTTGTTTTTTTGTTTACTATTCCATGTAACTTAGTAGCATTTAGGTTGTTTAAATGTCACTGTGACTCAGTTTACTCCTATTTGATCTACAGACAACTATTTCACAAATGTTTGCCTGGATATACCAGGCACACTGAGAAGAATGAGAGTAATCAGCATCAGTATGTTCCCACTTCAGGAAAGGCATCGCAAGATAGGTTCTATATTTTTAGGTCAGCAGCATTACAGTTAGGCATCTAGGCAGCACAGTCCTCTTTCAACAAACATGTTGAATTGACAGTCACACTGTTATTTTTTTCATAAGAGCATTAACATAACTTAAATTGAGTAATAATCTAACAAATGTATAACTCCTCTCTCATCTTCTTTGAACATATGATAGGAACATGAATATAAGTACAAGGTATGAATATTAAAATGAGATAAGATGAAACATAGGTGAATTTATCTACTTTGATTTTAAAGTTTGCCTCACAAAGATTGTTCATCATTTCTGTGTGGTCCAGACTGGCTTCTATTGCTGCTCTGAAATAGAACATTTAAAAAACTATTATATAAATTAGTTTGCCTATAAGTTAGATAATTTGAGATAAAGTTTTTACTGAATACTGAGATACACACTTATGCTAAATATCATAAACTGTGGGAAGACACTTCATAAATTAAATTCCACTTTAAATTGGTCCTGTTGAAATGAGAAAGGAAAAAAGGTAAAAAGATGAGCAAAAGAAAATGGGCAAAGGAGAGGGGAAAAGAGTCAACCATGCAAACATGCATTTAAAATGTATCAAATACTCTTCCTGCAACTGGATACACTGGAATGTTATAAGACTATTATACAAAATTTATTTATGGAAATGATAATGCTGAAATATAAAATAAAAAAATTTGCATAAGTAGATGAAAGTAAGAGAAAGAAATATATGCATATTTATATATGTTTTGGAAATATAATAAGCAATGAATTTGAGACAGTTTAAAAGGAAACATTAATAAATAATGTATAACTTGATTTATACTAGAGGAACAAATAAACAGGAATGAATTCAATTGTGATTCAAAGATCATATCAAATAGTCATATTATTTAGAAGAACTTTTAGGCATATCAAAGATACATCCTGTTTTGCAAATACTTAACATATAACTACAGTTTTTGTGATTCATATTTCCCTTTCAACGTGGAACTCTTTAGTTAAATAGATAAAACCAGTTTGATTACAGAGTAAGAATAACTACCAATGAGTTTATTTTTATAAGATATTAGAAGTCAAATATTTTAATAAAACTAATTTATCACTTTTGTTGAAATTGTATTTATTTAATGCACAAAAATATAGTTCCTTATAATTAAAGATCAGAGACAGTCTCAATGTGTATATTATAGTCATCAGCAATATAGTAAATAAATATAAGTAATATGTCTATAAGTAAACAGCTAAGGAATAGAAAGATGTAAGTTTTGAACTAGGTTTTTTATTAAATACCTTTCTTTCAACTCTCCATTCAAAAACAATTTATACAGTGTCCACCTTATGCAAACATTATGACAGGCATGATGTTTTGAAATATTAAAAATGAAAATGTTAATTTGAGTTTAGTAGTGTACATGAATTTTAAACATACAAGTAGACTTTATTTAATAAAAGAGCACTTGTTCTCACTTTCTGTGTCTCTCTTTCTTGCTCTCTTGTATTGTAAGTTTACAGTGTCCTTATTTACAGTCCTTAAATTAAGTGGCTACCAAGAATTTCTACCATAAGGAAAGCTGAAGATGTATTTTCTAGCAACACATTTAATTATTTTCAATATAGAAAAACTGTAATAAGCCTAGAATAATTACTTTCTACTTAGAAATCTTTACTAATTTTTAATTAAAACCATTATTTTATTGGGATCAAATAACTATATAATTATTATTTTACTATGAAAAGTTCTCAATATTTTCATTACACACCAAAATGGAATTCATAGATATTTTTTAAATTGCTGAAATACAAGCAACTGGCTTGTATATTGATATGTGCATTAAAGTAATTTTCTAGATCAGCGAATTCATGTTAGAAATGGTTGCCCGTACTAAAATTACATTTCTTCTTTTGCTCCAAAAACCCTTTAATAAAAATCTTCTACTTTTTAAATTACTGAATTATTTTAAAGGTAATTTAGTGCCTAATAACATGAAGACATAAATGGATTTATCTGAATAGCAACTGTGTGTTGGAGCATGGTTTTCTCATAAATGAGAGCATAATTCGTTTTGCATGTCAGTGAGTAAGTTTATTGTATCAGATTGTATGTAACTGAAATAATGGAAGATCAACCTCTAGTAATCTTGTAATACACAAATTCACCTAGTGTAGCACCGAATTTATATTATATAGCCGAATTTGGAGGAAGCAAAAATACATAAGAGTGAAGGAACAGAAGTCAGCATAGACAAACAGAAAAAGGAGTTTATAAAATTCTGAATGAAAATTTTTATTATTATTATTTTTTGCCTTTCTGTCATTTTAGGGCCTCACCCGTGGCATATGGAGGTTCCCAGGCTAGGGGTCTAACAGGATCTGTAGCTGCCGGCCTACACCACGGCCACAGCAACGTGGGATCCGAGCCACGTCTGCGACCTACTCCACAGCTCACGGCAACACTGGATCCTTAACCCATTGAGCAAGGCCAGGGACCGAACCCTCAACCTCATGGTTCCTAGTCGATTCGTTAACCACTGCGCCATGATGGGAACTCCTGAAAATTATTATTTTAATAAGGCATTTTGGATGGATTTTATTTTTCAAGTTTATAAAGCTGCAGTATAGTCTTCACAATCTACTGAATGCTATGCAAATTTCTTAATGCCATATGTTAAATATATAATGATATATAAATAACACAGATATAAATATAGATATAGATATAGTTATTAATGAACCAATGATAACTGCAGTAATGCCATTAAACTATAATAGAGCAAAGAGCTTTTAAAACAGGATCATTTTCTTGTTTTGCAGAAATTTACTCCTTTTGAAAATGTGAAATAATTGTAAAGTTTACAAAACAATTCTGATGGATGAATGTAAAATTTTTGATACTAACAATATTTGACACTAAACTTCCTTATTTCCTTAACCCACTGAGCAATGCCAGTGATTGAATCCACAACCTCATGGTTCTTAGTCAGATTCGTTAACTACTGAGCTACGACAAGAACTCCTGATGCAATTTCTATAGTGAAGGACTTATCTTCATCATCATGGATTCATGAGTGTGTATATAAAATTACATGCATATACTTAAGTATCTTTTCTAGATTCAACTGATTGGTAATAATTTAGCTACACTTACAGAAAACAATTGAATGAAAACTTCTTAAATCACTTATGAGTATCCAAAGATTTATGACACTAAGGCTGGTAGGCTTATTGACTAGTAAATATAAACTAAACAACTATGCTATTTCCCCAGTTTTTTCATAGTCTTTCTAATCCTAATAGTTACACATGTTATCCAAATTACTGCACCACATGAAAAAAAATTACATCTGATTTAAATAAGATGATATATTAGAATGTTCAGCTTTATTATCTTTCAGGAAAATAAAGATTAAAAATAAAGATTTAAAGAAAAGTAACTTTTCTAATTCTAGAGTTTTTCTTGATATCAAAAAGCAGTTATCTGGTTGCAAAAGACTGATAAAATGTTTCATGAGCAGGCTATCTTTGAAATTTCAGGTAATCGAGAAAGGGAATTAAATATACTTTGGAATTATTTTTAAAAAATGAAAAAAATCACTTCCTCGGTATCTTTATATTAAATGCATTTGTTTGTATGCTATTTTGCAAATGATAACTACTTAGATATACATGTTTCACAGACTCTTCTTCTCCAAACTGCTGAAAATAATTGCTTTTCAGTTATTAATTGCTCCTTTCTTATGAAAAGAAATTCTACGAAGAATAATACTGTATAAAATGTCTTCAGGCTTTCCATATTGAATTTAAAACATCTATATGCATATAAAATCAGTAGAATACTATTTTCTCTTGTCCATCTAAACTAGCAAACTGTGCATGTGCTTGTTGATAGACAATGCCTATCAGGTTTATTCTTAGAGTCGCTAGTAAATTTTCAAATAGAGACACAAAATTCCTATTTTTAGTTTTGTTTTGTTTTTTGTTTTGTTTTTTTTTTTAGAAAGTAAATGTAAAAGGGAAGAGTGGCATAAGGCTGAAAAACACAGGCAAAGAATCTAAGACGGCAAAACTATGTTCCGAGGGTAATCAAAGACAAGTTCCACAAACACAAGGTAACTTTCAAAATAAGAAGTATCACCTCAAATACCAATGTTATGCTCTTTTTGGCTATGTATAACTTCTTTCCTTTAAAAGGGAAATATTTAGTCTACTGAAGTTCATAATGTAGTTATTACAAGAAATTATACTCATAATTGTATCTCATAAACTTTTAGCCTTGTGTGTTCATTTGATACATATTTATACATATTATTTTAACACTTGCCATGAATAATACATCATTGTTAATATTAGATATCAGGAATGATCCACATTGAAATAGAAACTGGCCGTCATTCAGCTTAAAGTATGAGAAAATCAAGGCCACTAAAACAAAACACAGCCATCTCCAGTCTTCCTCTGAAAGATATCCTACATAAATGAACAAATTCCACACACAAATAAGTCTGAAAACATTACCACTGGATAGAAAAGGGAATTGCCAAGTAAACCCTAAGTGATTAACGCATAGGCATATTTGACCACTAAAGTTAATACACACACACACACACACACACACACACACACACACACACACACACACACACATATTGAATACAGAAATAAATAGAAAACTTTTTAAGTGATCATTTCTCTCATCTGAAAATATAGATTTGGGGATATAAGTGCTTTTGAGACAGGATTTAGTGGGCCAAAAGCATTTAGTGTCATTTCTTATGCAGACATACCTAGCTACTCATGCAAATGTTCTTCCTCCCCTTCCTGAAGATTGCATTGCCCATCTTACTTTTCAGTTGAGTGTGACCATGTGATTAGATGATAAAGGACTGTGAGCAAAGGGATTATTTTATGGCTTGATCCACTAAAAAGTGCCATAGCACTCTGCTGTGGTCTCCTGTCCTTTCAGCTGACTAGGATGGAAATCTAAGAGGCTTCTTTTTTTCCTTAGAAGATGACAAAGCCCTTGGCAGCCTGTTTCTCTGCATTGTTTGAGGAAGACCACACCTCGGATCAGGAACACTCAGCTCAGGTCGGTAAGTAAACCAAAAAACAAGCATCTTGAATACGTTTAAACCATCCTACAATTAGGTTTATTTGTTATAGCATCTAGCTATAACATAATTAATATATAATTATATATTATATATTATATAAATATATTATTACATAATGTATTACAAATATTATATAAATAAATATAATTAATACATTTTTCAAGGGGCTCATCCAACAAAATGAGCACATTTTCAGCTAGAAACAAAAAAGAAGATGAGTATTTAGGGTAAAGAATGAAGAAAACTGGAAATGAAAGCAGAAAATGAAAGCAGACCAAGAGACCTCAGCTGCTGAACACTAAATAGTGCACTTACAAGAGGTCAGAGGAAAATGAATTCTGAATGAATTTGGACTCTAAACTAGACCAAGACAGAAGGGGAATGTAGGTAGATACTTGTTGACATTCAGTAGCATTTTGTATTTTGAGGTGTGCATTAAGTATCCTCCTCTCCTTCTCTGTTAAATTGAATCTCTTAGGTTACTCCTGGATGTGACAGTCCCCTGGATACTAAACAAACAAAAGAGTAGGTCAATATTCCCTGGTGATGACAAATTATTAATTGGCACTTTGGAATTCTGTAATGAACTATATATTTGTTACCGGTCACCAGTGCCAAAGGAAGTGAAACTGAGTTAGAAATATACAAACCATCTGTATATTCACTCATAGCTTATATTTGAGAACTTAGGTATTCCATAAATTCTCCTTAGACACACATACACATATGAAACAATGAACTCATCCTTTCCACTTACATCACTTAAACAAAGACTTAAGTAAATTAAAGAAAATTTCAATATATAAACGCAAAAATATCAAACCTAAGAATGACTGAAAAGTGTTTTAAAAAAATAGAACATTAACACTATGAAAGTTCTCTTTTTCCATATGAATGTGTCTTACTTGTACAAGTTTAAAACTGGTCCAACTTGTATTATGTCTCATATATGCTTTGGTTAGGAATGATCCTGCTAACCTCAACTTCATTCTCTCTCTCTATGATATTTCCACTTGCTTCCAATAGTGTCAGAGGTGCTCAGTTCCTTTTATCAATACATTTTACACACACGCCGAAAAAAAAAAATACAATACTATACCAGCTTGTAAAGGTTCAGTGCATTTACTACCCCTATTGTTGAAATACTTCACCTTTCTTGATTTGTGATGTTCTGGTTCAACTTGGAAAGAAATTGAACCAGTTCTTTCTGATCATTGACAAAACACTCTCAGGAAAGATCAAAAATCCCTTCTTCTGCTCATTATAGATGATAGAACATGAAGAAAGACAGATATTTCAATTTGGAAAAAAAAAAAGTGCTTTTCAGAAATAATTCTATCAGCATGCCATAAATTTCTGGCCCATTCTCCACCTCTTTTAGAGTATTTACCTGCAAATATAGCCATTTTTGGATTCCTTTGCTCATTCTCACCTAGCTCTCTTCTTCATTTTTTCTAAAATTTCCTTAAAAATATCCACAATATTTAAAAGTATATAAGGCGTAAGTATAGACTCAAAAAACTGGAGCAGGATTAAAATATAAAGTATGAATAATATCAGGCAGATATACATTTCTGGTAATTTATAAACAAGCTGTGTTTCCCCAAATCGAGACAACACAAAAATACAAAATTCTAGGATATTCCCTGACGATATTTTCAGTTCATTCAAACTTAAGGTAGTAAAAACATCCTGTTATTACATCCATAGGAACACCACTTTTTATCCCAGTTCTCTAAAGAGAGATATGGATTGATTCATGGATTGACCAATAAGATTAAGAAGTTCAAGAAGTGCTATTATCCTAACACGATAATTATTTAATGGTACTGAACCAATGAACTGTAGCCTATGCTTCACTGAACAAAATGCTTACGGTCTAATTTAGATTGATGAAGTGCTCACTACCCAGGCTCACACAACCTTGCTAGAAGAATTATTGTTTTCTAATTAAAAAATAAGAGGATTGTCTTACTCTGTATGATAAAGGGGTTAGGAGAATCATAGAGGGACATATTGTAAATGACATCTATCACGAGACACATCAATCCCAGACCATGAGGTATAAGCATTCATTGCTGCATTGCTAAATAGAAAAGTTAAGAACCTTGTATGCCTGCCCTTGCTATACAGTGAATTATCGAAGTGTTTGGCTAAACATGTCTAGATTTAGAGGAGTAGAAAACCATATTGTTTTCAAGTGTTTGGTGTTAAATGTGGGTGCCAACAATAAGGAAATAATCCCATTAAGTAGAAGATAAAGAATTAAAAAAGATACTCCAGATATTACAGTTCAGTGGCTTTCCATTTGCCATTACCTTTTGCCACTTTTATCTAAGACTTTCACATATTTCTAGACCAATCATAAAGCAATCTTCACATTTCATCTTACAATCATATAAAATTATTACATTTGGTGCTTCAAGTTTAGTGGTTTGTAAAACAGTGTGATGATAACTTGAAATTTTAGCCTCCTTCTCAAATGAGAACAAAACATTGGGCTTTTCTTTAGAAGTGGCAAGGGAATTGTACAATTTTACTTTGTCATGTTCCAAATGAGAACACCGAGGCCTCCAGAGGTGAAATGATTGCCACCAGGGCACAGCTAGTTACTGGTGGAGTTGGCAGAGGAACTGGGTTTGCTGCTTCACAGTCCAGTATCCTTTTTCTATAACATCCCACTGAAAGAAGTTGCAGAAAAGCTGTTTTTTTTATGAATCATATATAAATTCGCAGTGAGCTAGTACAATTCATTTGAACTCATATTTTTAATTGAGCTACAAATATTTTATGTTGCAGCAGCAAAACACTAAACTAAGTTAATTGCTACTTTTTTCCCCTCTTTTCTTCTCATTGTAGTCTGGGAATGTAGATGTCACAAAATACTACAGTTTTGACTTACAGAAGAAAATCAGACAAAACCAAGCATTTCTGTCCATTAAAATGAAATAAAGAGGCAGTTCTTGTTAACATGGAATATCAAATTAGTATACAAAATATCTGGAAAATCAAACAAAGCATATAAGGCACAGAATTTCCCAATAAAGTATTTTTAGTTAACTTTTATAAGATAAAGTATTACATTCAGTTATCTGGACAAAAAAAATTATTGATGTGTATACACAGACACACAGACACACACACGCATATAAAGACAGACACATATATATGGAAATTGGAATATGTTTTACTCATGTATAAAATATATATTATACATTAAATATATGTTACATGTATATATGTATATATACATATATAAATATATTTATAAATGATTTTTAGTTCCCATAAGTAGTATGTAGATATCTAGACATAATTTTAAATCTAGAAATTAAGATATAATTTTATAATATGCAGATTAAATTTTAACAGTGATTGTTATTTTACATGCTTATTAGTTTAGCCAAGAAGTTTGGCTAAATACTAGTTGTTCTCAGGGAAAAAAAAAGCCACAAATACAATTTTTCTCTTGTGAACATGAATGGAAACCAGTTATTATGGTACACCAGTAAAACACTAACAACTCTCATCCTAGTTTCACTCCTCAATAAGGATGCTTTAATGGTTTAAGTGACATATTGCATGGATATTTACCTCACTGATAAAATATATGTTAAATAAATATCCATATTACCTGAAAACCACTTGTTAATGAACTAGTTTATACTAAAGGTATAAGAATAACATTTAACTGATGAATTATCATAGAGGCCCTAAGAAAGAAGAACTGAAAACAAAAAGAAACATGATTCTCTGGGCATTAATGAATTATAAGCAACAAAATCAACAAATGTAACAATTTATATCTTGTGTTTCATAAAACTATTAAAAGAACAGATATGAAAGACTAGATAACATACATCAGATTAGGATGCTAAAAAGATAATCTGGTTTGACCCCTTTTCAAACAACATACCTCTGCCAACATTTCACATATTTTATTTGTCATGAGGCAAAAGGGATGAAATGAGAAATGCACATGGGACTGTCTTCTAGTCTGTTTCGAAATATGGCCAGAGGCTTTTTTGTGCATATAACATTTTGAAATATTCAAACTGTTTCTGTAATGAAACATGCAATTTGCTTGGTGGGAGGGGGAGTGGAAGTGCTAAAAGGTCATGGCTGGAAGTGGCCCCACCCTTCTGAGTGAAACTGACTTCTACTAGACAGACTAGACATCAGCTGAGAAAGTAAGGTCACAATAGTCCAGCCAGATACAAGAAATTTAATGACAGAAAATAAATATTGTAGCTAATCTGCAACCTTCATTCCTACTTATCAATAGAAACACGCATGGTTGCATATAGTATGTGATTAAGCATATAACTTAGCGCTAGAGCATAAAGACACAATTTTACATTTTGAAACCTCTTTTGCTTAGCAGAATTTATCTTTATACTGAGTGCCTTTGAAACAGCCATCCTGATTATTTATACATTGGGAGCAGTGCCTGACTGGCTCATGCTCAGTATTAACATGGTCAGCCACTAAGAAGGTAAGAGTATATCAAGGTAAATCAGAAAATATATTTAAATCATTAGATCCAGCTTCAAAGTGATCACTAACAGAACTAAATATGATAATTAGAAAAATTTCACTTTACAGTACATACTTTGTTACTAGCAGTAAAACATCTGACACCTACTCATAGCGGAAAAATGTGGAATTTCGAAGCAAGTTAAAAAATATGATACACTAGTAGATATTCAATATAAATATTTACTGAATTCATTTGTTGCTCCATATTCTCTAGGTGTTGCTAATCTATGGCAAAAATGATGAGGAAAAATGAGCACATATTTATTAGATGTAATATGTAAAGAGAGAATGTAGATTTTTTTGTATGGAAGTATAGTTGATATATAATATTGTACCAATTTCTGCTGTAGAGCAAAGTGACCCACAGTCATATATATATATGCATACATTCCCCCTTTTAATTCTGTCTTCCTTCCTGGTCTATCCCAACAGAGGGGATATAGGTCCCTGTGCTATACAGTAGTATCTCATTGCCTGTCTGTGAAGTATCCATAATTAAGAATATATCACCAGACTGAATATATAGGAGCAGAAATTTATATAAAATCTTACTAGCACAGCCAAATTCACTGTCTCTCAGCACTCAACAAAATAATTACAGAGCTACACAGATGAAAAAAAAATGAAAACCCATGATAAAACAGGACAGTGGGACTCATCAATATATCACAAGCATTTCAGAAAAATATCTATAAACTACAAGGCCAGGAGAACTGAACTGAGATAATGAATTGTTGGTTTCTTATCTTAGGCAATTATAAGAGCAAACTTCCAGAATTGAAACTTTTTTGAGAATTTGTTCTTTGCTCAAAAAATGCAAGGTTTGTGACACTGAAAACTTAGTGTCCATTCTTCTACTGCATGGCAGCTCCCATTTCAAGAAGCAGAACACTAACAGAACCAGTTACCTCATTCGTGGATTTGTACCTCCTCTTGCATACCCATATGAAAGCCCTAGAATTATGATGAACATTCTTCCCAGTTTGCTTATCATATCACAGTATATGTTCATACCCTGGCATGGACATTAACATACCCCCTTTCCTGCTCAGATCTTCAACAACTTACATGCTCTAGGTATATTATTTATACAGCTGGTTAGATGGGGAATTGTCAACTGCTTGCAGAATCAGGAAGGAAATGCCAGTATTTTAAGGTAAAAATAGACGCAATTGATTCAGAAATTACCCTTGTGATTATCTAGAATATTATCATTGTGTGTGTACTTCCTCTGTTCAGAATATCAAGCCAAAATATGACAATAGCTGAAGAAGACTACAACCTAACCTAACAGGTTTACAGTACTTATATACCAAGTAGACACCACAAATTGGTTCAGGAACTATGCACATATTTTCCCCTCTTGTTTGGATATGTGATATTCATTCTATATTCAAGCTGAAAAAAAGTGAAACCAAAGGCGATCTCAGTATTCTGTTGGAAAGCAAAAATATTGGATAAAATTTCCTCATTCATGGATGAGTAAATAAAACAAAGGCCTAGGTAATTATTCTATAGATGACAATTTCTTGGCAACATACTCAAGGGAATTGGTATCAATGAAACAAGACAAGAATGATAAATAGAGTAATATGAAAAACCAAAAACAAAGGATGAAAGGAAAGCATATAAAATAAGTAAGAAATGCAAGGAAATTTTAAAAAGCAACTGAAGAAATAAAATTGGACTTGAAGGTAATCAAGAGCATCTTGATAACAGAAACCAAAATAAAGGAATTATAGGAGAAACTGAAAACTTCTGAGAACGCAGAGATAATGTGACAACTGAATTAAAACAGCAGGAAAGAATACAATAGATATGGTGGATAGGGTTTGGAGGTTCAACTCCAGGAACAACTGAAGGATAGTTAAATATAATTGGGGCTTTAAAGATGAAAAATAAATCTTGAAATACAAATACACTTAGATGAAGATGAATGTTCTTGCCATCTCATAGACAGCATTAATGAATACTCAAATTGGCAGATGTTAGAACAGTTTAATATTTTAAGAATATATTCTAAAATTCTAGAAGCATCCTTGTAGGTAATTCTCAAGAAAAGCGGGAGGATTATGATTTATTTTTAGTAGTAATTGCCGGGAGACAAAAGTGTAACAGCTGTAAGTCTGACAAGACTTTCATATCCACTAATGCAGCTCATTTGGGAAAGCTTAGAAAATATAATTTCCTATATACTGAAACATAAACCAAACAAACAAGAAGTTAATAAATTAAATATTAAGAATTTAAGATTGAAGTTTCTGTGTTTTAAAAGGATGACATTTTCTATCATCCTTAACAAAGCTCACTTCCCCAACATTATTAGAGAAACATAATCAAAAACACAGAATGAATCAGGTTAGGTTTGGATACCTTTTTGCTAACAATACCATCTTTAGTAAATTACTTAACATCTCTGACCCTGGTTTATCCATTATAAAGAGAATAATTGTAATAGCAGCTTCACAGTTTTGTTGTGAGCATAAAAGGAGATTATTAATATGAAAGTGATCTTATAACACTTTTGTTAGACAAATGTAAGAAATTATTATTAGAACATTTAGGGGCTTGCAAATTGTTTAGGAGGGACAATAATCATTTTCACCTTAATATCTGGATATGACCCTGCTCCTGGTGCATTGTTACTTTTCTCAACGAACAAGGAATTTGGAACTAAATAAGCCTGTTGCTTAGGAAAACATTCCTTGTTATATCTTTCAAGTGCTAATTTTACGTTTGGTAGGAAAAGAAGTACTTCTGGTACTAAAAATTTGACTTCTGACACATTTTTTTTCTCAATTAAATGTATATAAAATTATTCTTTTTTTTACCTATTAAGGTATAATCTAATTCCTTGTCAAAGGCCTTATCCACTTTTTCCTTATATACAGCATGCTCATTCCTGTTGCTTTTCTTTTTGTTTTTTCTTTTTGCCTTATCTAGGGCCACACCCGTGGCATATGGAGGTTCCCAGGCTAGTGGTCTAACAGGAGCTGTAGCTGCCGGCCTTCACCACAGCCACAGCAACGTGGGATCCAAACCACATCTGCAACCTACACCACAGCTCACGGCAACGCCGGATCCTTAACCCACTGAGCAAGGCCAGGGATCGAACCCGCAACTTCATGCTTTCTAGTCGAAATTCCTTAACCACTGACCCACGACGGGAACTCCTCCTGTTGCTTTTCTGTTTGTAGTTTTAAACTTCCTATCTCTTAATGACTCCCTCTATTATTAATAATCATTTTACAGATTGCTGAATATTTCAGTCATATTACTATTTTATTGTTAAGTATATTAGAATTGAGTGGACTACTCCATAATATATCTCCCCTTTGTTTTTATTTTCTTCTGGAAAAATGCTGTTTATAAAGAATTTTTTAGTATATGCTAAATAAAGTATTTAGCAAAAATAAAGAACAAATTAGGCATATAGTTGGGACTGAAATTTTTAACATAATGCAGAAAGAAGAAAAGAAACATGCTAACATGGTGATAGCGGATATCCCTAAATGGTAAGATTCTTTTCTTCTTTTTTTTATTTCCCTCTATCTCACAAATTACGTCACCCTAGAATATGCCTATTAAAAATACAATAAAGGAGGACAGACTTCTTCCAAGACAAGTCAGAGATGCATAGAAGAGAAAGGAAGGCAAAGTAGAACGATTATAATAGGGGATATGGTAAGTAAGATCACCAGGAAATAAGAGCGAGGAGGATATAGGTGTGGACAGAGAAAACAAATGTAAAGCTCTCTGATGAAAAGCTTTGGATAGAAGCCGCTATTCTCCAGTCTGATGTCTGGATTGTGAAGCTATAGGAAGAAAAAAATGAGAAAAGATTCACAGTAGAGGCAATGAGAGTACCTGCAAATTGGCCATTGGTTAGAGGAGGACAGTGTTTAGAGTGGCTGACCAGGGAAGAGTTTGCTGTGGTCAAAATGAGAGATGGTCAATCATCGACCTATGTAAACAGCTATAAGAAACACTTCTATGAAGGAATAGTAGACTCACTCAGAATAAATTGGCGAGATGGCAATAAATCATCTGCTTCTATGAAAGAGCCACTGGAAGGGAAATTAATATAAAGCTACCTTTGTACATGTGAAGATGACATTATTTCCAAACAGCTTAGTATTGTGAATACATCAGTAAATGGACATGCAGCAGTTAAATGAAATGACTCAGAGTTATTCTTACATAAATAAAAGAAGAATGTAACACAGCTCTCACTGATAGAACCTATATTATGAGTAGTTAGCATGCAATATCAAATAAGCATTGCCTGCCTAACAATCCTTTTTAATAATTAGGACAGAGGCCCCGGCATCTGGATCCCAAGCCATTGTTCTCCTTATAGTCGGGAGGATATTACAATTGTGTAGTTAGCTTTGTGCTAGAAATTATAGGGAAATAAAAGTATTCTTTCCTTCAAGGATCTCATATTGTCATTAGGAAGTATGAACAAGTACATGTCGATAATGTCCAAGGATGCAAATTATAGCTTTCTTACAATGATGAAAACTTAAAAAAACTGCCCAGAGAATCATCACCACATATACCAGTAAATAAAATCTGGCATGCCATAATATGCTCTACTTCACTTAAAGCAAACATCTAAATGTGTTAATAAATCTCATATGTGCCATGATGCCATGATAAGTGGGGGAAAAGTAAACAGCAAAGTATAGAAATAATTTACTATATGATAATATACTGTATACATTTATACATTACACTTAGGGTGTACTTACATGTACATACATATATAAATGTACGCAGCATAGTATTTACGCTGTTATTGTAAAAGTAAAAAGAACAAAAACATGGGTGGGAAAGTTCAAAGTGATAAAGGGAGAGAAAGGGGAGAGGACAAGGAAGGGAGAGGGGGGGGGAGGGAGGAGGAACATGCAATGAAATTCAGGAGAAAGTAGGTAAGGTTTCAAGGAGGGAGGGAACCAGGGAAAGCTTGGAGGAAAAGTGGGGAAAAGGGGGAACAAAGATAGGACGTTAAGGATAGGAGGACCTGAGATGGAGAAAGGGGAGGTGGAAGAGCAGTATGAGAAACATCTCAAGTTTATGAAATTATTTTCATTTCAGTAAATAGTGAGTACTTTAGAGACAAATTGGGCATTGTGCCAAAAGAAGTAACACTGGAGAAAAAAAATCGATGAAGCAGGGTTTCCTACTGCACTAAAGCTTACCTTCTTCCACCACCTATTACTTGTCCCTGAGTTCACTTACCTGTGTAAAGGATTTCCAGTGTTAAAACTCTAAATTATGTCCTAGACATGTGAATAATCTTTCCAAACCAAATCAAGACGTCTTCCTCCTTTCATTTGGTAAGTCTTCCAAACCTGGCTTATCCACACATAACTTACTATTTTAAAAATACATTAGGGAGAATTGTTGTTAATGGTCACCTGCTAGATGCCACATCAGGTTTGAGGCAGTCATTCCCCAGCCAGTCCCCCCAGGGACTCTCAGCAGAGTGATTCTCAGGGAATTGTCTTCAGTCAAAAAAAACTAACTCATCAATATTACACTCCCCCATCCCTCACCCCCTAGCACGTGTTAGGGCAAGAGAGATGACTTTTAAAAATCTTTCTAGCTCCATACTCAGAGGGGTCAGCTGAGACTTTTGCTGTGACTGCATTGCAAATTTGACTTCTGACCAGTTCCACTTCCTTCCTTCTCTGTTTGAGAATCCTTTCCTAGAAAATCTAATCTAAGACAATGGGCAAATTTTACTGTTATTTTCTACCTGGATATATAACTTTATAATACTTATTGCATTACTTTTATCTAATATTTAATGAATTTATTTACTTAATAAATAACCATTCCAGATTTTTCTCTGGCCATATAAAGCAGATCACTGTGCATGTACATTGTTTGGCTTATATTTGCATGTCCATCATAAAGTGATTAAAGATTAAAAGTTCCTTGAGGGCAGAGGTCATAAGTAACATAAGCCTGATCTGTATGGAAGACAGTACAATGTTCTTGAACTCATTATGTTGTTACTAATATATCTTTCCTGTAAGTTTTATTTTATGATATTAACTGTTTTTATTACAGTACTCATTGCTTTTACTTAGGTTGTATCCGCTACAAAAACAGAGAATAATTATATATATTTTTTCCTTTAAAGTATCCAGGAATTATTTTTAAAAATGGAAAATATAAATATGTTGTAGAGTTTCTAGCAAAGAAGTTCTCATCTCTCTTTATGGGCCAAACAAAAGAACACAAATGTTCAATTATGATAATACTCTGTGGCTCAATGAGGTCCAGTTTGGGAAGGTGGTGGTGGTAGTTGTGGGGTGTGTTTTTGCAAATGTTTCTGTAGGTGATTCAGATATGCACTTTCTCTCCTGCACTGTGAAGAATCAAGTTAAAGGAAATGGCCAAAGGCATTAGCTCTGATCACATAAAATATTGTCAGCAGGACTTGTACATGATATAAATCAATTTTCTATTTCTTATGAAGCAGCAAGTCTGTGCAGTATAAGTAAGAGATATTGAGATAAAAATCCTGTTGACAGATTTTAAAGCATATATACTCTTTTATAGTTTTGCTTTTTGGTTCATGTGAGTATCTCACATATTTTTAATGTATTTTTTTAAGAAATATGGATTTAATCACTATTAATTGTCTTCCAAGGAATTGTATACAAGATAGAAAATAATAAAATATGCTGAGAAAATTGGTTTTAATATAATTTCTCTTAATGTATTACTTTTTACATATTTCCAAACAACAATAAACGGATCAAAATTACTCTACCATGAACCATAAAACCTATCAGCTGCTTTGTGAAAATTATGTATAGAAAAGGCATATTTCCTTGTGTTGCTAATACTTCAGTGGATCCCAAAATGAACACTGATTTCTGAATGCTTCATGTTCTTTTATAATGAATTATGCAGAAGTTCCATACCAGAGCTATGCTAAGGGACTCACGTACATGAGTTGTTTGTAATTCATACAGATGTAGTGGACAAACACCTTTCTTCCTTTCCATTTAAGTCCAATATTTTACGTAGAATAAATGCCATCAACAGACAAATGGATAAATTGAAAAGCAACTGCTCTGATAAAGTGATTTAAAAAATAAGAAGAAATAAGCATCTTTCAAGGACACAGCTGGGAAAAATTTCAGAGAAACTTGCTGTGCAAGTTACGCCTGCAAATCTCATTAACGGTAATGGAATTTTGAACGTAACAACTAGCACATTGATTTGAACATTTTCCCAACATGTACATTTTATTTTTAGAAAAGCATTTCTTTCAGAGCAGTGAGAGTTCAGAAAACTTTGTATTTCTCGCAAGTCTGACATTATATGTTTCTTTTATAAAAATGAAATTATAAAAATCACTCAAATAGAAATCACAAAAGATCTCTCTAATATTTTATAGAATAGTATAATACAATAAGAAAAGAATTACTGGGGTCTCTTTCTCATAAATTTATGTATTATTTCTTAAGTTTATGTATTTACCATATGTATTTATTCACCACAATAAATCTTTTATTCACATAGGAAATATTTATAATAGAGTTTGGAGAAAGTTCATGGGAAAAAGAATCTGTAATTCTGCTTTTTAAAAACTACCAAACATCATAATAGAAGATACAATATCCCAAGTTTCTAAGAGTGGTAAAGACTTCTAATCATTACTCAACATGTGATCTCCCTTCCGCAGTTTTATCTGGGCATGTGACTTCCAGCATAAACACTTTATTTCTGGATTTTATTGCAGCTAGGTATAGCCATAAAAATATGTTGTGGCTAATGGTATAGAAGCAGAAGTATTATGTGGCAGCATATGAATAAACAAGACATGAATCCCTCCCCTTTCCTACTTATCCCTTCATCCATGCTACACTTAATTGCTATCTACAATAATGGAATTGAGACCAGAAAAATTCTAGAGAACAGTGTTTCTAAATGCACACATAGGAGTGATCGTGATTGCTTATAAAACAGCATATATTTTCTTTTACCGTATTGTGTGGTATTATGGTATATTGCACTTCATCATAAGTGAAAGTATGTTAATTTTGTGATGACTTTTGTATTGATTTTTTTTTCTTACTCAAATTTTAAATGCTTTAAGTGGATATACTTGAGGAAAACTGGGACAATGAAGAAAAGAACTAGGCCAAGATGAATAACTGTGACAGTGGAATTCAAACACTACCTTATATTCAAATAAAAATTTATAATAATTAAAAAAATAAGTCAGATAATTTATTATATAGGATGTGATTAGTTTTTTGCTAAACTTAAAAAAAAAAAGAAATCCGTCTCTGTTTGAATGCCAACTCAAACAGTGAATGAGATTTTGTCTTAAATAATACCCTGAGCTACTTATTCAATTGAGTCTTTATTGCATATTACCAACGTGAACTTTATTAGGTTTGTGTATACCATATAATTTATTTTCAGTTTTATGTCCCACCTTTCCTCATGCTCAGGACCAAACATTTAAAATGATATTTATAATTTTTTTCTTTTTTTTGGTCAACGTAAAGAAACATGAGAATAATTTCCAATAGTTAAATAAGAACACCGAGACTTATAGAGCACAGAAAAATGAAGAATTAATGTGAGATTGTCAAATTCAAGTTAAACTGGCAATATAATATTCAAAGAGATTAATCTTGGGTGAGATTACTGCTACATTGAAAGTTTCATGCATATTTAGTAATATCCGTCTTTAAATTTAATGGATTATAAATTTAAACCTCTTTTTCAAATAAGACCAAACTAAATATTGAATCATCAGTAACATGAACAGATGAAACATTCTACCGGAAATAAAATACAATGTGTGAGTAAATTTGCCTCTGTTTTGGAAAGAAACACATGATAGTTTAAAGTATCTTAAGGTCCAGATAATTGTCAAAATAATTCTCTGTAAATATTTTTTCACTAAGTACAATAAACATCTAAATGCTTTCTGGACAAAATGGTGTAAAGGGGGGTGGAGATGCTATCATGTTTCTTTTTTAGGTTATAATTACCATCAACAAATATTTTTTGAGTCTCCTCTGTGCATGGCAGTATGGTAATAATGATCAGCTCACTGACCGCCATCTAGATGTCCAATGCTAAATTAAGTTTCTCTGATTTATGTTCATTGCATTATTTGTGCCCTGGCTCATCTGTTCTTACAAGCTGCTCTGTTGTGCTCCTACCAGCAAATTATGTGACAGTACCAACCTGGTGCTAATTTACTGAACTCTATGCTACCTAGAAAACATTTTTCAGTTCATATATATCCCTGCCCATTATTGTTCTTCTACCACCCTTTGTCTCTAAGTGAGCACTGCCAAGCCAATAATATATCTGGAGTAATTAAAAAACAAATAAAGCAACTCAACTTTACACTTTTCCATCTGTTGGCCTGTGGTAGTTTACATCCTTTCCACACCCTGGTGAAATCTATAAAACTTCCACTTAGTTACTAAATTCATTTGGCCTAGGATAAAGCAACTATTACCTAGGAACTCTTCTAAAACATAAATTTAAATAGGTTACTTACTAATTAAAGAGTCTTCAATGGCTCATAAAGATTAAATTAAAAATCCTTCTTTAGTATCTGAATCATCTCTCACACTCCAGTCTCTTTTCCCACCACTCTATTCTCTGTACCATTTACATCATAAAAAACTTGAGGTCCCGAGAACCTGTAATATCATGTCCCTTCCTGATGCTTTTGTGTGTTTTAGCTCTTCCCTTTAGCATCTGCCTCAGCTTCTATTAAGCTTTCAAAATTTAGTCTTTGTCACTACTCTTATTCAAGTTCCTACTGCAGTTTACGAAAAATGCATCTGGGAGCTCCTGTCCTGGCTCAGTGGTTAACGAATCAGACTAGGAACCATGAGGTTGTGGGTTCAATCCCTGGCCTTGCTCAGTGGGTTAAGGATCTGGCATTGCCGTGAGCTGTGGTGTAGGTTGCAGACGTGGCTTGGATCCCGTGTTGCTGTGGTTGTGGTGAAGGCCGGCAGCTGTAGCTCTTGTTAGACCCCTAGCCTGGAAACCTCCATATGCTGTGGGTGCAGCCCTATAAGGCAAAAAAAAAAAAAAAAAAAAAAAAAAAAAAAAAAAAAAAAAAAAAACAAGAAAAAGCATCTGATTTTTGTTACTGAAGCATCCGATGACTATAAATTCTTAAGATTTATCATACTTTCTTTGAATTATCCATTTACTTATCTATCTCCATAACTAGAGTATGACCCTACTACTTTTTTTTTTTTTTTTGGTTTTTAGAGCCACATCTGCAGGGTAGGGTTCAAATCAGGGCTGTAACTGCCAGCCTACACAACAGCCATGACAATGTGGGATCTGAGTGGAGTCTGTGACCTACACAACAGCTCACTGTAATACCAGCTCACTGCAATGGGATCCTTAACCCACTGAGTGAGGCCAGGGATTGAACCCATGTCCTCATAGATCCTAGTCAGGTTCACTACTGCTGATCCATAATGGCAGTTCCTTTTTTTTCCTACTTCTTTACTTTTATAACTCATGAACTTAGCATGATGTGCCTTTCGTGTAGTAGGTGCTCAATATGAATATTTGAATGTATGAATACAGAAAAAGATGAAAAAATACACATGTACACGGTAAACATTTATCTTTAGTTCCTTTCTTATACTATTCCAAGTATATTATAAATGGTAATTTCCTCTCCTTATTGTTTGTTGTGGCATTTATGTCCCAGTACATGGCAAATTTTATTGGTGGAAACTTTACCTAATTTTTAGGGGACCATGAACAACTAATATTCAGCAATATCAACTTAAGATAATCTTCCTCTTTGAGCTCAGACAACCCAAATAGAAATCAATGAATTATCTGAAATAGCTACTTTTCTGTGCCAAAAATTCAAAGGACATTTTTATGAAAACCATGGTATGTCCTACTCTTTCTACTGTGCAGGAGATTCAGTTATATACTTTTTTTTTTCTGTATCTTAACCTTTTCAACTTTTGGGAATACCTTTATCAAAAGTTCTTAAAATCATAGACTTAAAGAAGTTGAAAATAAAACAGCAATCTGTTTTCCATCACAGAGAACTATTTAGTACTGTTCAATTAAATCAAAATAAGAGAAGACTAAAAAAAATTAATAATTTTACTACCTATACTAAGTCAATTTGAAATATCAATAATTTGACATCAGTCTGTTTTCTTATTTAGTATGATATCTATATATCTGAAAAATAAATGTAAAACATGTCAAGATCAAAGTATCAAACATCACGTGATTTTCTTTTACAAATATTATTTTTGGATAAATTCTATGTGAAGCAGAACTCTTGTTACCAAGGTAGTTGAACCAGTTACTTATGTTCCATAAGTAGTACTCTTAAGTATTACATATCATCTATTATAACAATCTTGTCCTTTAGAAATTACTTATGATTTCTTATTGGCAAAGTATAACGGATATAATCAGACATCCTTTTGTTTTTTACTCATTAAACAAACTTCATTGAAACATATTTTTAAAGGAAAAAAAAATACCTCAATCATTACAAGCCATTAACATGTGTCACTTCAAAATAATGAATTGAAGGACCCATGGAAAGATTCATCTTTCTACCTTGAGAGATTTAGAAGATTTATGAAAATTAATCAACTCCTTCAAAAATCCTTAAAAACAAACTTATAAACAAGAAACACCACATGCTGAGTTGAAACAGAACTCTCAGTTTGTACAATTATCATGAAAAAATTAACAGTTCCTTTTAAAGGCTGAGGGAAATTAATTTTCTAATTTTAAAGCAAAGTTTAAAATCACAACATTAACTTCATCTTGAAGTTGAAGTGGATACTTAGTAACACAAATTTATTTCTGCAAACATATTTAAAATTTTCTGGACAGAAGCAATAAAACATACTTTGATGGGTTTTAATAAAAATAACTGTGAGAGAGATTTGCTGAAATATTTATTCTCACTAATATTTAATGACTAACTCTAACACTCCAGGCCTTACTCTCTGTTTCTTTAATTGTCTCAAGGTCTATACTGTGCTGAGTGTTTTATTAGTACCTTCTTTTCTTCATTAAAAATGATGCTTCAGGGAAATATCTTCAAAAGATGTGAAATGGACATTTACCACTTTCTGCTCTGCCTAGGATCCTCTACTTTCAGAAACTGACTTTCATTCAACATGGGTGGGGGCGCGGAGGGGGAGTAGCAATATTCAGTCATTTGGTTATGATTTCTTCTTCATAAAGGTGAACAAAGATCTCACACATGCTACTTTAAGAAGCCAGTTCCAATTCTGCTGAAATGGTGATTAATCTAGAGTGGATACATGACCCAAACTTGCCAAAGTTTGCTTTCAGGGAGTTATAAAAACACACAAAGAGATGGAGGGAAGTGAAGGGTGGTGGTTGAGGGGAAGAAAGAAAGAAAGAGAGCCTGACTTTTTCTCATCCTAACTTTTCTGACTCTGGTAGAGACAATCCTGTAAATAAAGAAAATCTGGAACTATTAGAACTGCCTACTGTGGTCAAAAATCATCTAGGAATTGTGAACTGAAGTTTAGCACTTGCCATCAGCCTCTACTGCAGCTGCAGACCCACAGCACCCCCTGAGAGAAGTTCAGGCTAGAGACCAGGAGTGAGACACCCTGTGCTCTAGGAAAACTGGAAGAACAGGTCCTCAAATAGATATTTTTTAGAAGATTTTATGAGCCCAATTCTTGTATCTCCTCATATCTAGAAAAACACTAAAATCCATTAGTGATGATTAATATCTGACTAGGAGCAAGCTTCCAGAGACCAGCAGTAAACTTCTGTAAAACATGTACATGGTTGCATGCACCTCACCCTTTACCTTTGTGACATATCTTGATACATCAGTTCTGAGAAGGTAGGATTTCAGGAGAAGTCAGGGAAACTCTTCCTCCTTTTGTCTCCTCCTACATCCCTTTATCCTGTGCTTTTTTTTTTTTTTTGCCTTATCAAAGCCAAAATTGTTTTACTATTTTTCTAATAAAGCACAGCATTTGAAATGTATTTGATATGCTTGAATATTGTATACAAACCATACATCTTTTATATATAATACAACTCCCAGCATCCCAGGGAGCATAGCTGTTTTTTTAACAAATTCTGTCACATTAAAAGGAAAAACATCATCAATCATAGGAAGCTGTCTTGCCTACTTTTGCAGCTGCATGACAAAAATATCTCTGTGCACATCTTTTATGTGTACCTACCCAGTAAGGCAAGAATTTAGCATAGGAGATTCTGGAAAGTCTACTTCCATTCTTCCAAGATGATTTGTTATTCAGCCTCTGCTTTGATATCCTTTTCCTACCTTAGTTGTTCTTTGGGATTATTTTTCACATTTGTTAACTGAATAATTAAATTCTTTCTGAAAATTTTGTTACCACAAGTCTACACTTACCTGATTAAACTTCTTTATTTACCCTTTGAACTGAGGTTTGGCACTTGCCCTCAGCCTCTACAAGGAGCCACTGCAGCTACCAACCCACAGCAAGCCCAGAGCAAAGCTCAGGGTGGAGGGAGTTCCCTTCGTGGCTCAGTGGTTAAGGAATCTGACTAAGAACCCTGGCCTTGCTTAGTGGGTTAAGGATCCGGTGTTGCTATGAGCTGTGGTGTAGGCTGCAGACGCAGCTCGGGTCCTGCGTTGCTGTGGCTGTGGCGAAGGCCTGCAGCTACAGCTCCTGTTAGACCCCTGCCTGGGAACCTCCATATGCCGCGAGTGCGGCTCTACATAAAAGGCAAAAAGACAAAAAAAAAAAAAGCTCAGGGTGGAGATCAGGAGTGAGGCACCCTGTGTTCTGGGAAAACTGGAAGAACAGGCCTTCATATAGTTAAATATTTTTAGGAGAAGATTTTAGGAGCCCAGTTCTTTCATCTCCTCATATCTAGGGAAATGCTAAAATCCATCAATGAGGACTAATGTCTGTGACTAGTAGAAACCTTCACCAGACCAGCAACAAATTTCCATAAAATGTGTGCATGGCTGCATGAAGTTCACCCTTCATCTTTGTCACTTATATCTTGATACTCCCTCTTTCCTCTTTGGGGCAGTATTTCAGATAGGTCTGCAGTTAGTGGGCAAAACAAAGATGTCATGGTCAAATGTGAGAACAGCCACCCCCAAGGGTGGGCCAGGGAGCCCTGAGGGAACTCAAGAAATAAACAAAGAAGACTGGCCCACAGCTGAGGTGCATATAAAAGGAGTGATTCCAGGAAGCCCAGATCTTTTTATCTTCCCATAGAAATGGGTTTTCTGTAAATCCTCTTCTGTAAATTGGGTATCTATACATCTTTTGTTCCTACTACCTTCCCTTTGTTGCAAAAACTCCTATATCCTAGTGCCCTGCCCTTCCCTCCAGCCCCTCAGAGGTTGCCCTGGCTACCTGAGATGCTGTACTTTAAGGTTGTATATTTTTAGTTGACACCAGAATCTAAATCCTGTAAATCAGTGGAATTGAGAACATTCTGAGTTACTTTGTTACCAACCCCCCCCCCACACACACACACAGACATGTGTGTGTCCAGCAGGAGAGAGATTAAAGCTTTCTCTGTGAAAGGCATCTTCCATTTGCTTGCCCATATCCACACCCCACACCCCACCCTTACCTTATTTCTGCTCTGGGAGGCTGACTTATAGGAGGAGCTTTCTTGCTCTGGCTTCTACTTAAGTTAGACAAATACAGGGTCCTTTCAGGAGATCAGAGCAAAGAAATGAGAGGTCAGAATCTCACTTCCTAAAGGGTCACATCAAGCTGAATAAGTCTCATCTTTGAACGTGGACCTCTCTATACTGTTACTATCTTTTTCTTATCTTGGAAATCATTTGCTCCTCTTTCATTTTCAGGCTGAAGGTTGTTAACAACTTCCCTGTCACCAACCACGGAATAGTGCACTGTCTCTCATTACTTTCCAATATTCTACCTTTTTTTTTTTTTAACAGTCTCATCAATACAGAGAATAAACTAGTGATTCCCAGCGGGGAGGGGGAGGGGGGAAATAGCGGTAGAGGGTTGTTAAAAAGTACTATGTATTAAAATAAGTTAGCTAGGATAAATTATACAGCACAAGAAATACAGTCAATATTTTATAATAACTATAAAAAGAATTGTACGGTTAGGCCACTCAGGATGGCTGTTCTCTTGCTCTCTCTATGTCCCCTGCCTGACCACTGCCTGCTTCACCTACACCCTAAGTACAGGACTGACTTTCCTGCATATCTGTCTCAGGCCCTAGTGATAACATCAAAGGGGAGGTGAGGGGTGTGCTCCTTGCTGGTTTACCTGGTAACTAATGAGCCAGTTGGATTTAATTCCCCCTACCACTGGAAGTCTCCCCCTACCCCACCTCCAAAGACTACTGCCACGTCCTGCCCGCTGCACACAGTGGGTTGTCAATCCAGAACCTCACTTTAGATGTATAAGCTCCCCCATCCATTAAACCATTCATATATCTGTTGCTGACTCTTTCTTTGGTCTTGAAGCTGGGTAAGCACAGGAACTTGTAAACAGGGTGCAGCCCAACAAGGGTATAAACTTTAAAAATTGTGATGTGATCCTTTAGGAAGGACCCTTTAGGTGTACACTATGCTGTACACCTGACACTTAATCTAATATTGTATATTAATTACTTTAGTTAAATATATTGAAAAAGATAGTTCCTATGGATATCAGTCCTTATAAAGGCTTTACATGTTTACTAAATGATTTAAGTGTTAGTTCTGAACACTTAGGAAAATCACCTGACACAATCTTTACAAATAGAACAATAAAAATAGAATTTAACATGAACTTGATCATAAACAAATTCCTTGATAACTGCAAGGGTTTGTTGTCAGGTCTTTAAAAGATCCTTTAAGAAATATATTAAATAATAACCTTGTGTGAATTATGAATAACAAATGGATACCTTAGGTATGGCCTAAAATTTCCAGTGCCAGCATCAAATCTAAAAGTGCTATAATATCTTATACAACTTAAATAGATGTAAAGCTGTGCTCTAGGAAAATCATGTTAGATGATCCAAGTGGCTTTGGTGACAGCAAGACTCTTATATCAAAGATACATGTGGGAAGTTTCAACAAAACTTCCTGGAACTACGAGAATACAATGAATGAATGTTAAATACCAATTTAAATATATGTATTATTAAGTTAATAAATAAATATTGCAAGATAATGTCTAACTGCCACTGCTGCAACTATAGCATAGGTTGCAGCTCCAGCTCATATTCAGTCCCTCACCAGGGAACTTCCATAACCCCTGAGCACAACAAAAACAATAAAAAAATGCTGACAACATTTGAAAATTATTTTCTTTTGGAAAAATGAAGCTCAATTTGCAACTGGTTCACTTTATAATCAGGCTTATGCAGTCCTTTTCCTCCCCAAATGTGCTTCCTCAATGAGTTTCAGATTCATTGACTAGGAAGAGGGCCAGGGTTGAAGGTTAGGGTTATGGTTAAGAGTTAGATTTAAGGGTTAAGGTTGGGATTAAAAGTTAGAGTTGGGGGTTAGGGTGAAAGTTCTATCCCTTTTCAGGAACAGTGCTACTACCCATTCAGCACAGTAATCTCTCCCCAGCTGACTGACTCCTCATGCTTTACTATCTCCAACTTTAATCTACATTCTTTCATTACTCTTCTCAGGATTTCTGGTTAATTACTTTTTAAAAAGATCTATTGCACTTATTTCAGTGAATATTGAATTCTTCTCTGAATCCAAATTCAATACTTATATCTAATTTTGTAATGAGTCTTCTGAGAAAGAGAGTTATAAGTGTTTACTTTTCATGAATCAGGTTTTTACTAATCTTATTAAATTATGAGATGTGGTAAATAGTGTCACATTTGAAGTTATGTTGTTTCCCAGTGGGTAAGCACACTGATAGCATGGAAGAGCCTAGCTGAGTAAATTAGTTAATAAAATGATAGTCCAAATTTTTTCCTCTCAGTGTCATAGCAATATCAACAATGTCTGAAACTCTAATTATCTTGCACCACTGCATTTGACATTTTTTTCAACCTTAAAATAGGTTAATAAAACCTTAAAATAGGCTTCATAAAATAGATTTATTGAAATATAAAACTGTCCAACTAAAAAATCTAGCTCTTCTTACCACTGGAAAAAGAAATAATAAAAGTGCTTCTCATTCAATTTTTCATATATATTACAAGTGTATTTAAAGAACATAAAATTGAATATTGAACATATTTGCCATAGCATCTTGAGGCACAATAATAACTCAGGTAGTCAGTGTAGGAGCATGGGCTTTGATGCATTCTTTGATATGGCCATTGATCAACATTTGTGACTAAAGGGCTACAGGGAGTGACATCCCCACAGGCCTTGTTTACTATAGGGAGTGCACCTTCTCCCAGATGGACATTAATCCCTAACCCCCTGGAAGAAAAGGGCAAAGAAACTATGAAACTTAGGGGACATTTCCATCCCTAAGGCCCTTATTGGACAAAGAATGATATAGGTAATTAAGTAAGGCCAATAGGAGAAAACAACATCTTTCTGACCCCAAGTTGGTACCCTTCAGCTTTAAGGGATAAAAACCCCTATAGGACAATGGGGGGCAGACTCTTCTCCCCTCTCCCAGCATCCCTGGGTACTATTTGATCTCCTGTAATAAAGACTTTGTTTGCTTGCTGCCTGTGTGTTCGAGGAGTTAATTCTTCAACTGTGTGAATAAGAACCCAGATTCTGGTAACATCTTGCTGTCATTAATCTGATGCTATAACTCAAAGTAATGTTCAGTGAATCACAGAATGTTTCGAATATGGCAACAAATCAAGAGGAAGAAGGTTACTGTATTCAATCTGTGAGCTCTAACACTTCAACTTCGTTCCCAGTTTACCAAATGGAGGATGAAAGACAGAAGGACAAATAGGAAGTTTTAGAAAGCTTGGGGGATGACCTCAGAAAATTAAGTAGCAGAGAAGTCCCCACTCACGCTTCAGAAAATGGTAACTTTGGCATCAAAACAAACCCATTCAAGATGAAAACACATCCTAAAAGATGTGAGTTAGCAAGAAAATTACTAGACATTTACAGAAAAATGAAAATGTATGATCAAGGCTGATCTCTTGAGAGTAAAAGAAGAGGAATATAAAAAGTGTTTTAAGATAGTAAAATTTTAAAAGTGCTTACAATTTCATTTAACAGAGAATGATAAGAGTAGTACATGGAAAAAAAAATATCACCTTAAAGGAACAGGTTTGTACTTTACTCCTAATCATTGGTAAACAGAAAATGGAACACTTAAGATATTACTAAAACGAAACATATATCATAAATAGGGCAAACAAACTATATCAAAAATAACAACAAATATAATATTAAATATATCTTCAAACCCTTCTGACTATACACATAGTTTAAGTAAAAGTAAAAATTAACACTTGAAGCTGAAAAAAAAGTATGGTAGAATCATGACACATTTACTTTATTTTAATCCCAAATGGATTCCTGAACATTTGCATATAAAAATACTTGGATTTAGTGATGGTGGTTTTACTACTGCATGACATTCTCCTGCGCACTGTACAGAAATACAAAAAAATGTGTCTATTCTTTTTCTTACTGTATGGATTTCCCTGCCAGCATTTTTTTGATGTCATCTTTCACAAAATATTCTAGGATACAGATATATCTTAAAGTGTATCTATTTTAGAGCAGGCAATACTCTTTTTAGATTGGCAATTCATAACCAAATTGATCTGCACTTCATTAAAGCATTTAATAATGGGAAGATAAGTAGGAAAAAATAGGTTATACTAGGAAGGTGGAAATTACAGAAGAATTAATTATCACGCAAATTATTTTCATAACAATGAAGCACATAACAATCTTCTTTCTTCTAGAGTTGTAATAAAGATAAAACTAGATAATGGTTGAACACTTAGAAAAGCATCTGCACTCAGTAAGAGTCAGCTATTAGGCTTTCATTATTGATATTTTTAGTCTTATATTTATAGTACACTTTGGGCTGGTTTCATTTATGTGTACTGCTTAAATATTCTCATAATTTGTTTATTCAGAAGGCATACAATGAATACCTATGCATTACAAGGCACTGTATTAGAGACTAGTGGAGTTTCTTAAACTTTATGAAGATGAAGGAACATATAACTACAAATAATCAAGTGTGGTAAGGGTTTGGAAGAGGAAAGACAGCGGACTATGGGAGCTCATAAAAGACACCCACCCAAATGAGACAGGCATGAGGGCAGCTGGGGAAGGGAGAATAAACCAGGCAGAGTAGGCTTTTAGGATCTAGTAAAACTGAGCCATAAGCAGTATAACTAACACAATCTCCCTCTCTCACTCCAAGTCTTCCCTATCCATTTGTATCTAGAGCCCTGACATGATTAGCCTCAGATAAGTGAGCATTCAGCTGGAGTAGATGCATCCAGTGTCCGTGCACAAACACAGATACCCATCAGAAACCTGGGTAGAGAAATAAATTGACTAAAAAGGAGAGACAAGGACAATTTAAGCTATTTTGCCTGCTTCAGTTTCTTTTGGCAATGCTCTATGCTTTTTTTTTTTTAATGGCTGTCTAGACATAAATGAGATAAAGTTGATTAAAAGAAGAATACAATGAACTTCTCAGTGCTTTTATTTTAAAACCTAACAATATTGAGACCTATTAAGAGCGGTATGACAAGAGAAAGGCTTTGAAGTGTAGAAGAGGAATGCTCCTGAAGAGTTTCACAGAGAAAAAAATCTCTAAGGAGTCTCAAAAAGAGTCTTCTTTTTCCGCTAATGGAGTTATGCTTCAACAGAAAAAGGAAAAAAAAATTCTCAACTTATAAAACAATTTCATACACATGAATTTTTAAAGACACATTGAAAAGATATTTGATATCATAGTAAAATTTTAAAAATTAACTATATTTCTTTGATTCAAATGCCATTACAGCTTACAGAGGAAATTCATTTATATAAAAAAATTTAATATTTCAATTGCTATACCTCCTTATATTGGGCCCACACTACTTGTCCTTTTCATAGAATGTCATTCCATAGCACATAATCTATTAGAAAACTTTACCACATACTATGTATTATATAAAAATAAACAAACATTAAACATCTTATGCTAGTAATTTTGGTGATCTCATTAAGACAAAGATTAAATGTTAGTGAATCTAAGAGGTCAAAGTTTTCATAAATTTGCTGTTTCCATTCTATTTCAAACAATGAAACTCTCTTCATATTACACTGGGCCTATTGATTTATAATTTTCATTGCACTGTTACTATACTAAGTATTTAATATCTTTGTTCAGTTTTAAGGCCTGGGAACATCATGGAAAACTAATGTTTTGGGGGTGATTCTATGTTTCTCATCCTTTTCTTCCCATTAATGGTATGTTCACTTTCTCCAACTCTCAATCAGTCTCTCATTATTTACTGTAAGTTCCTTATCCACTTTTCCTTTTAAATGGAGGGAGGGAGATTTATTGCTATCAATATACAAACATTTAAGGAAGTGTAAAGTAGGAAATCATTTGTCAAACAATACGAAGACCTGGGTCTCTGTCATATGTTAACTATCTATTTATAGACAACCCAAAAAGAAATTACTTAATGTCTTTTAGCCATGCATCCCTCATCTAGAAAGCTACTATCTCACAAGACTGAATAAAGGATAATTTTAAAAATATAAGTAAAAGTGGTAAACATTTAAGGGTCAGATAAGTATAGGCTGTTGTTTAGAATATTTCTGGTAGTTACTGTAATATGATAGCACGGTTTTGAAATACTATTATTACATTTCTTTCTTGTATCTCCTAATGCATTCAGGTCTCCTCCTCACCCTACCCCTGTCTCCTAAATCAGGCAGTAGTTAGGCTGTTCAGTGTCATGAGACAGGGAAAATATATGGGTTCAAAAATTAGAAGAAATGAAGTTTTACTGGCTTTCAGATTTTAAAAGCCTAGATCTGAGGAAGTAAATTCTGGACTTAAAATATTTGGAATGAAATATGATGGAAGTGAGGTGGGGAGATAAAAAAAATCTATGAATAGGAGAGAGATAGGAAGGGAGCCTGTCAGCCTCTGAGTCATAGAAAGAAATAGACGACCAAGATAAGTGTGAGAGATTCTTGAACAATTCTGCCCAAGCTCCTAGAGCTGGGACAAGCCCCAAAGCAATCAGGGCAGCATATTCATCTAGGAAGACACGCTTTTAAGCAATCTTTTAGTTTCTGTGGTTCCCAGCCTCGCTCAGAGAGGAGAAGGAGAAGGAGGGATGGGCATGGGGGTGGGGTGGGGGTGGAGAGGAAGAAAGAAAGAGAAGGGAAGATTCAGGGCAAAAGGATGGTACAAAATCACATTTTGTTGAATTTAGAAAAATGCAGTTATATTATCTGTACAGTTACTTTTTATAAGATTAGAATGTTCATGTTACAATATGAATTATCCTTATTTTCTTTCCTATAATCTTCATTTTAAATGAAAAGGTAGAAATCAATACACAGGGTTGCCTTAAATATGCATTAGTTCTATTTATACAATAAAATAATCCCAGTTATCAACGGGTATATTTCTAGAAACCGGACATAAGCAATAAGGCATCCTAAATGGCTGCACTCTGTCAAAAAGACCAAGCAATATCTACCTCAGTCACCTCCTACAGTGTCTCTGGAACAACATGAAATTATGTGTGTTCATCAGGATGCCATCGTAGTTGCAATTGTGGAAGATTTTCCATCAAAGTGGTTGAATAAAAATATCTTTGTATTTGAAAAAAACTGCTAATGATCCGGAACATTAACTTCATTTGATCATTGCATTTTCCGGACACATATATCCTCTGTATTTCCTAACTGACCTTGAATGTTGTTGATCTTTTATTATGTTGGCGTGAGGAGGGGTAAACTTGGGAGTGGGCTGAGGTCAACATACCATGAAGAAATGGAGAGGGAAAAAATAAAGAAAGAGAGGAAGGTTAACAAGGCAGGGATATTAGAAAGAAAACACGAAAGACTCTCTAATTTTATCTCACACTCAGAATTTTATATAAAATTTTTCATATAAAATTACCATCGTTATTATCAAAGATAACCCTGTGTTAAAAAATCAGCTAGTGTAAAGCAACAATAAATGTATAATTGAGCAGAATGCATACTTTATAATTCTTTCAATTTCTTAGTCTCTTAATATAAAACCTTCTGACATCAGTTTTAAAGATTATATTAAATCAAATTTGAAAAAAAGTACGTACTAAATTTTTAGTACACTAACAAATGCTGTTGTCTTTCTGAGATACTTTTGAAGAAAAACAGGGTGTTTTAAAAATTTATTTGAGAGAAGAACATCTGGACTAACCATTCTCTATTTTCAGAAAAATGGTTCAAAAATGCCTAAGAGAATTCTGGTAAAATAATTATAACTGGTAGACCAGGATACTACAGAAACAAGAAAGTAATAATACTTAGCTATTAAGTCAGACAAAATACTTTCTAAAGTGATTATATATGATGCTGGATAAGATTCAGGGAAGTGGAAACTCTTGTATTTGTGAATTTTCATTTGTAAAAGAGGGAATTTTCACAATCTCATATGGAAGTAGTGTGAATAATGTCTAAGCAGATTTTATAACAACTGTATAATTGAACTCAGTCTAAATTCTAGGTACCTGTCTTTTAGAAATAAAATAATAAGAATACAAGAACATATTTAAAGTTTGTTTACATATTTAAAGTTTGTTTACTTTGTGTAATGGCGAAGGGAGAGAAAACAACTGAAATTTCCCTATGAGTTAGGAAACATTTTGGATTATTTATGTTATTCATATTATGCAAATGTTTATTATGAGAAATATGATTTGCATATACATATCTTATATATGTATATGTATATAAGTAATATATATAACTAACATATATCAGCTATTTACCTCAGCTGTGAAGGTAGGATACGAACTATAAGCTTCTCCATGTATGTATTTGTTCATTATTTCTTGCAATCTTCCCACCTCAGCTGATGACATCCCTCCAGTGTCACAGACTTGTATGCACCCTTGACTCATTACTTTCTCTTGCATTCTGCCAAACTATGAGAAAATTCTACTAACTATCCTTTCAAATCAACTGCAATTTCTTATTCACCAACTCTATGGTAGCACATGATAAAAGCCAACATCACCTCTTTCCTATGATACTACATTACTGTCTCTGCCACCCTCTCTGCAACAGAGCAACCAGACTTACCTTTTAAATGCATAAAAACAGTCCATGGCACTCTTTGCTGGATATCCTCCAATGCTTTCCCACTAAATTCAGTTTAAAAGCTGAGCCTAAAAGCTAGTCTATCAGGACGTGATACCAATTACCATCTAATTTTCATCTGCTCCATCCACATCTTATTTCCTTTCTTTCCCTGCCTCAGTCTGCTCCACCAATACCTGTCCCCTTGCTCTTCCTTGACTATGAAAGTGTATTCCTGCCTGGAGGGTTTTGCACTTGTCTTATTCTTGACACATGATCTTCTCCCCTCAACGTCCTCTTGGCCTGCTCCCTCCCATTGCCTTTATTTGTCCAGAGGTCATCTTTTCAATAAGACTTCACTACTTCATTTAAAAATAGCAGTCCTCCCACCTCCACACATGTCCCAGCTCTATTCCTTGTGTTTTTGTCATAGTACTAATTACCTTCAAGTATAACTATACTGTTTTCTTATTTTATTATGTTGTTGTTTGCCTGGCCCACCAAGAACATATGCTCTATAAGGCCAGGAATTTTTACTCTTTCCTTCGTTGTGTACAGCAATGAGACTGAAGCACCTGAAAGAGTAGGCACTTAATAATTACTTTATGTTAAATACGTATGAAATCTAAGTATTTTGTTAATATTATTTTAAAATTATGTCTTGTAAATTAAAGCATTTCACCCTTCTTAAACCAACACCTGGAATGTTTTAACACATGCTTTTGAAACTCTTTTCGGTTGATTTTAATTTTTGTGTTTAAATTGTTTTCACTCTCAAGCTGCCTTGTTGTGCTTTTCAGTGTACAAATTCCTGTGTCTGAGTTTGTGAGAATAAGGCTTGTGGAATATTCCACCAAGTACAAGAGAGGTTGTGAATTCCTTTTATACCAAGATCAATAACCATCTGAATTGGACAGATTAAATTAGCCACAGCCTGGTTTGGAGGTAGGAGGATAGATGGACAGCTTCTGTAATCTCTTGTAGTTCCATTCAAAGTGTTTGTTAAAGTTTCAAAGAGAAAAAAGGCACTGAAATGCAAAGGTAAACATTCTGCTTTAAAGTGATAGAGACAAATGGCCTTCTACTGCACAAACCTTTTCAGAGATGGTATAGATCATCTGCATTATGTTTTTGTGTTGCCTGAGAAAGCAATGTGTGGAAAAAGGCACTACTTGAAATTCAGTTCTAATATCATGTTGACTGAAAAGCTGTGCTTCTTAGTAAATCCAACCAAATATGCTGACATTTTCAGAGTGCATCTGATACATTTCAATAATTAATTCTTAAGTCAAGAAAGAGGCAAGAAATCAGATGAAGAAGCACAGTAGGCTGAAAATTGCCAGTAGGAAGAAATAAAAAAAAAAAAAAATCAGCCATAGATAGAAGCTTTTCAAGCTGAAAAGAGGTCAGTGGGATACCACTGGGAACAGGGATAAAGCTTCAGGGGTTTATATTATTATTATTTACATAAACCACCCAGAGAGTAATGTGAGCTGCTCAGGCCATAACTTTGCAGAAATTGGTAGATTCAGAAAAAGAAAAATGCAATCACATAGTAGAACTAAATCAATGAAGTACATAAATAATAAGCAGTTGGAAGAGAAAAATCTCACACAAAAATATATTACCTTTTAAAGAAAACAGATTGTGGGATGACGGTGCTACACAGGAACTTGAGCACTGCTCCAACAAGCCCCCATTCGCAAAGTTTTATCTATGTTCTATAGATGGCTTTTACCTTTGGATTGGAGGGTGTCACAGGATTGCCAATGGAAATACTATAATCATATCAGTAGTTAAGTACTTTTTAAAGTGGAAAAGACAAATTTAAGATCTGTTTGGCAAAATTATTTTTCATGATGTCCCAAGTCAAGTGTTTTATTTCTGCCCCTAAATAATTACCATCATGAATACTATCAATAAAAACTGCAATAAAAATTATAATTTATGTGACTGATAGTTGATTTAAAAATACCAGTTCAAATTATTCTATCATCTATATCTTAAGGGTTTATCATGAGCTTTTTAACACGGAAAGACAGATACAATCAGATTGTTGTATTCAGTGACCTATTTCTTTATAGTGGCTTTTAACAGCAAGTCCCAGGAAAGGTTAAGACATGTAGAAATAAAAGTGTGCATAATATCTATAGCTTACTTTATCAGGTGACTTTATCAGGTGAATTCACCACCTGGAAGTAAAAGAATATCTCTACAGGTAAATGCCTACAGTCTGGCATAGGAACTACTAGATGACACTATCATAATGCTAGTAGATCAATAATCCAAGTTTCTAACAAGCAAAATAAAATAACTATATACCTATTTTAAAATTCTTGAAATGTCAGTGTGTGCTCCTGTATTCTATAATCTGGTAATAGGAAATGAGGGACTTTTAGACACTGCTAGACAAAGCTCTTTGTATTCTTAGCTGCTAGACCTATGCTTAACACACAATAGGTAGCCAACTCTAGGAAAAATATACATCTTATACCCCTCAAGAACTTTTAAGGAAGTAACAATTTGTAAAAAGAAGTATTGTGAATTTAGAAAGTGTTATGAATTGATTCCTTATAATTCAAATGATTTATGAAATAGTAGTTTCTAATTGTCTCTGTGAGCTGCAGGGTAACTTTTAAAGAAAAGTAAATTATATATACTTTAGTTACAGTTTTATTTTCTAAGTGACGGAAAGAGTAAAATATACAACTCATATGAGGGATGTAACAGGTACATTTGATTTTTAAATCTCAGCTTGAATAATATAAGGTGGTGCTGGCATAGATAGGGAATTTTCCATTTGTGAGATAATTTGCTATTTGCAAACAAATAATAAAGTCACCCTATTTTTTTTCTCCTGGGGAAATACATTATCTAAGACAGGAGCAAGAGGCTTTGCACTAATGCACTTATCAATCATATGGAGAAATTTCAGAAATATAAGCAGGGCAAATATTGGCTGAAATGATCTCCTTATACTGAAATAGATGATGATATCTAAAGATCTTAGATGTTCAGGTCAAATGCTTGAAGAACTTCAACTCTTCTTTGCTTAGGACTATATTAATTCCTAAAACAGTACTGAACAAAACTCACAGCAAAATTCAATTAAATCTTATTAAGTGAAATGAGGTATCTCAGTAAGTAGCTATTAGAGAGGTATCTGGAAACCGAATGTTCCTGTCAATTGGTAGAAAATGGAAGGAGAACACTTGCCCTAGACATGAATTCCTGATGCCTATTTGGACTATTCTGGAAAAACTGATAAATCAGGTAAGTAGAGAGTTGAGCTCTGGACATAGAAAATATGATTTAAAAGTGAACATACATATCAATATCAAATATGAGGAGTTAATCTGAGTTGGGAAACTACAGAGCAACTTAAGAAAGCCAGAATGAAGCTGACTCCAACTTCACTCTGGTAGGACTGTGTGGCAAATTCCTTGTACAGAGATAGAACAATTAATGGAAGGGAGCCAGTTCACTTAGAGGCTTGAGATTCTCTCTCTCTCTTTTTTTTAACTTTTAAAAATTAAAGTATAATTTGTTTACAATGTTGTGTTAGTTTCTGGTATACAGTTAAGTGATTCAATTACATATATTCTTTTTTCAGTTTCTTTTCATTATAGGGTATTACCAGACATTGAAATCCTTAGCTGTGGATATGAATAGTTATGATTTGGAAAAACTAGGGAATCTGGTAGTAAATGAGAAGATAATTATGGCCTCATATTCCTTATAATTGCAAGAAAAAAAAAAGGGGGGAAATGAAGACAGAATAAAAAGGCAGGGCAAATGGTAATGATAAGTATCAAAGTGGAGTAAAAATTAAAGTGTGTCAAGTAACAAACCTAAAAGATAGTCACGGTAGATTGAAAAAATGGTCACTTAAGCCAACATGTGGACTTAGGTTGGAAAAGTGTGTTATTTGATCTTTACACTGTCAAGAAGAGTTCATTATACCTAATCTATAACTGAAACTATTGGACCAAATGCTATTACAACTCTCACTGGGACGAGGCATGCAACTAGAACATACTGCTTATCTACTAGAAGAGGAAAACACTCTATATGTTAAAGTGAGTAGGAATAAGACACTATATCTACAGATAGCAAATTTGTTTCCAAGACAAAACTAGCAGATTAAGCTAAATCTATTCTCAAGAATAAGAATTAAATGTTTGCATCTCAGAGATCACATCTGTCCTTTGCATATGACTCTCAATAACTGAAATAAATAAATCAATAATTGTTTTGAATGTAGACTTAGGTATCATGTCCAGGATTTGGTAATAAAAATTCGTATTTTTAAAATTTTGATTTTCCGACAGAACTTTTTAAAAAAATTATCATCAGCAATACTTTGTCTCATGGTAGCTTTATTAATTCATATTTAAGCAATTGTTTATTTTCATCTATTCCCAGTGCTTCCTCACCTGTAAATACAATACTTTGATATTTAAAATTGAAAGTTTTATTATCTTTCAACTAAGAGGACTCTCTGACATTGTGTTCCCCATAATCAATGCAACTTGCATTTTATGTTTTTCAATAATTTTATTGTCATCTTATTCATTTTCAAGTTCCTTCATTATTTCCCCTTAAATTCGTTTTTTCTCTTTCTCAATTATATGTCCAAGTTAATTTTGTATCTGTCATTTATATCTCTGCAAACTACTGATGAAGCTGAGACAGTTATATAATTTTAAAAGTAAACAAATACTGTCTAATTTGTTTTAAACCTTAGTAACATAAAATATATCTTAGTGTAGTCACCTCCACAGTTTTAGAAGTGATAATATACTTGACGTTTTAAAACTTATTGCCCATATTTTAAGATGTCAGTATTTAAGGTGACAGCTTCTTTTAAGGTTTCAGAGAATTTTCAAACAAAAGCAGCATAACTCTATTCCCTCAAAATTTGTTTTGCATGTAAATCAGTACTAGCCAAAGTTTAATAATAGAACATATAAACTGATAATGTGAACTTCCATTCTTTATACTATGTGGTAGTCAAAGATAACTAGGATAATCTAAGGCAAAATTTTGATGCTTATTTTTTGAGGTAAAATTTTTGCAAAAATCAGAGTTCCCGTCGTGGCTCAGTGGTTAAGGAATCCGACTAGGAACCATGAGGTTGCGGGTTCGATCCCTGGCCTTGCTCAGTGGGTTAAGTGTCCAGCGTTGTCGTGAGCTGTGGTGTAGGTTGCAGACATGGCTTGGATCCCGCGTTGTTGTGGCTGTGGCATAGGCCAACGGATAAAGCTCTGATTAGACCCCGTTGTTGTGGCTGTGGCATAGGCCAGCGGCTAAAGCTCCGATTAGACCCCTAGCTTGGGAACCTCCATATGCTGCAAGTATGGCTCTAGAAAAGCCAAAAAAAAAAGGAAAAGAAAATTTTTGCAAAAATCATTATGTATTCTTTTAAAATTAGGTCCTAAATGTATATTCATTTTCACAGCTAAATACAGTTTATTTTGAATCACTGGGACTGATAATTTTTTTAAGACTTTAGATTTGATTTTAAAATGTAAAATATAATAACACTATATTTGACTAGTGACTTACACATAAATACAACAAATATTTTGGAAATGAATAGATGGATAATTAAATGTGAATGAATTAAGGTATCATTAAATGCATTTTTTTTGTTAGACTATAGAAAGTTTATTCTTATAGTTGAGAATAGCACAAGGCTCATTTTAATTCCCTTTTTGTAGTGTTTTTCACTCCCACACAGCATACCCACAATCTTTTCCTGTATTATAGTCTATAGCTCCCTAAATCATTTTACTGCATTAAAAAAATACCAAATCACTATATTTATAATTCCTCTCTCCAAGAAAAAATATATTTATTTTTCATTAACTAATGTATTAAATGCATTTATAATAGCTACATTTTGAAACAGAACAATTGCAATTCAGAAGAAATGTTTTCTTTCAGTATTTCTCTTACTAGTCTGCAAGTAAGTGTTTTCTTTTTTTTTAATTTAAGGATTTTCCTATAAAAATGACTGGACTTATTCAAACTTGGCTTCTCCCAACTTGTCTGCTTTATTAAAAGAAAAAAAAGATAGGTGAGGAAACTATGATGATTGAAATAGCTATAGAAGAAATATTTATTAAATACATATTTTGCTCTAATAAATAGAGTTAAATTATCATGCTGAAGTGATCTCATGGCCGTGCCAGAAGTATTAAATAAGATTTGCAAAATCCCAAAGCTTTTGTTAATACTTCCCAAAATATTTATAAGGAGTTTTAAAATTTATTTATCTTTAGCTAAATCTACATTTATTCCCCAGTTTTATAAGGAAGAAACTATTTCATGCATGAATAGTAACTTTTTATTGCAGATAAGCAAATTTCCAGTTTTCAGTCAGTAAAATATCAGATTACATAAAAATATCTATCTGTATTTTTAGGGGTAGCTGTATCCTGATATACACAGATATTACCTCCCTATTGCGCAGTTTCTATGTGAATATGCTATCATAAACTACTTCACATGCCAGTATGAATATATTACTGGGATTCATAAACTCTGGTTAAGTAGCCGAGAGATTTGACTATTTTTCCTCAGATGATTTTTGGCTGAGGTGGCAAATTGTTACTTTATGAAATAGTTGGTTGTTCAAGCCAACCAGTAGCTCTGCCTTTTATCTAGACAGTATGTTTATTAAGTGAACCCAATGTCCATCATAGGATCATCCCATGTTGGAGAAAATAGATCACATGCAAAAAAATAATGGAATTCTACTCTGTCAGTAGGTGGCTTTTTTTTTTTTTTTTGACCAAGATGGAAAAACATGTAAGTAGTGAGTTAAAGTAGCTTATTCCCTACACATTATTACTGCTTTTGATGTCACCTAGATAGGCTAATATTTAATTATAGTCAAGAATCAAATATATAAGAACTTCCAATTTTCTGCATTAAAAAAAAAAAACTAGAATATACAATTAGGATGTGCAGTTTTATATGTCTTTTAGCATGTTATTCTTGACAGGTTTTTAAATGTTTTCTCCTCAGAATTATTTAGACAAGAATATTTTCAATTATTTCAACTACAAGAATTAATAATGTATATAAGAATTATTTTAGGGAACAAAGATATTATCTAATATTTTTACAGTAATAAAATTTGCAATTTTCCTTCACTTTTATTTCTATTCCATAGTACAAGATAAACATATTTTTCTGTGGACTGACAACAAGATCAGGACTGCCACTCTAATTTTCTGCCTTTGGTTTGCAGTGTTGATGACAAGAGAAATGAAGAATAATAAAGTATTTTAAAACACTTTACAAATATTTAGCATCACTTATTTTATTCATGATTCACTTTTGCGTTTTTTCCTGCTAAGTGTTTCTATGATATTCTTGAAAAGATTTCTATTCTCTCAAATCTGTCCATTTTTCCCTGATGTTAAAACTAAATAATTTAGGCCAATATTTCTCCTCACACTATTGAAATTTTCCAGACAATTCAACTTGTCTCTTGTCATCCACAGTAAGCTCTTTTCATTTGTTCTTCACGAGCATCCAACAATCTCTTTCAAAGTATAAACACGAGAATACCCTACCTTCTCCACCCCATCCCCACTGAAAACCCCTAAAAGGCTTTCTACTGTTCTTAGAATAGAAACAAACAAACCCCAAAACTCTGTAACAGAAACTTCAAGGCAGTATGTGAAAACTCCACCAAAAGACCATGAGAACTAATAAACAATTTCATAACTTTGCAGTACACAAAACCATTATGTAAAAATCAGTTCAGCCTCTATATATCAACAAACTATCAGAAAGAGAAATTAAGAAAACAATTCAATGTTCAATTGTATTAAAAAGAATAAAATATTTCCAAGTAAATGAAAGATCTGTACATTGAAAATTATAAGGTATTGATGAAAGAAATTAAAGAGACAAATAAATAGATATTCTCTGTTCATGGACTGGAAGAATTAATATTGTTAAAATGTCCATATACCTAAAGCAATCTACAGATTCAACATAATTCCTCTCAAAGTTCTAACAGCATTTTTAGCAGAAATAGAACAAGCAAACCTAAAATTTGTAAGGAACTGCAAAAGAACGAGTAGCCAAATCTACCTTGAAAAAGAAGAACAGAGCTGGAAACATCCCTGTGTCCTATTTCAAACTACATCACAAAGCTAAAATAATCAAAACAGTATGGTAAAGACATAAAAAAACAGATGCACAGAAGAATGGAACAGAATGAAGATCCCAGAAATAAACTCATGTATATGCAATAAATTAATTTTTGACAAAGTAGCCAAGAATATACAATGGGCAAAGACAGTCTCTTCAATAAATTGCATTGAGAACACTAGACAGTCACATTCAAAGGGATGAAACTTGACCTCTATCTTACACTACACACAAAAATCAACTCAAAACAGATTAAATTCTTGAAAGCAAGACCTGAAAATGTAAAGCTTCTAGAAGAAAATGTAGTGAGTAGGCTCTTAGACATGGGTTTTAATAAAGATATTTTGGATTTGCTATCCATTTGCACTGTGACCCTTAATCCCATTGATTCCTCCACAGGAACTATAATTGGATTTCTTTTAGTCTCCTGTTGCTATTCTTTTGACTTAGGAAGTTCTTCCCTCCCTTCTTTGCATACTTAGTTCTGACTAGCTTTTCAGTTCTTTTCCGATCATCCCTTCCTCCAAGAAGTTTCCCCCATAGCATTCTCTGACTAAGGTAGATGTCCCTGGAATCAGATATCATTACAGCACTGTACCATTGTTTCACCATAGCAGATTTGCCCTATTTAGGTGAATATTTGATTAATCTCTATATTTTATTCTAAATGGCAATTGCAGAGATTCCCATTGATTTCACACTGCTAAAACCAAGAGTAAATTACCTGTTCTCACAGATCAAGAACACTTAATGCAAACACTGATGCCTTTTGGGAAACATTTTATCATTTATTTATTTTTCTTCTTCTCTGACTCCTTTGCATGTTTCTTATTATCTGAGTGATCTGTTCAAGGGTTGAATACTTGAGAATTCAATCCTAAGGATTTTTTTTTTCTCCTCTAACAAAACTCATATCTTAGATGAGTTCACCCAATCTTATGGCTTAGGCACTATATGTAGATAACAATTTCCAGATCTTTTATCTACAGTTTAGAACTTTCTCCCGCATTTCAGATTCATATAACGAATGCTTATTTGTTGTCTTCACTTAATGCTTAGAGGCTTCTCTAACTGCATACATTTGAAACTGAGTTCCCATTATTTTACCATATCTCTCCCACAGTTTTCTCCATCTTATAAATGTAACTGCGTTCTTCAAGTTTTTTAGGCAAAAACAAAAATAAATAAATAAAATAGGAAAACCATCCTACACTTCATGCTTTTATCATGCCACACTTTCATCTAGCAAATTCTACTAGTTATATCCTGAAAATACCACTTCTCATTACCCTCACTGCTATGATTCTAGTCCTGTTACCATCATCCATCCCTTGATTTCTTGGAAAAACTTTCCAAGGACAATCATTGTAGTCTGTTTTCGCCAAAGGATTCAAATTGATCTTGTTAAAATTATATTAGCACATGTTTCTCTTCTGCTCATGCTTTCCATTTCACTTGGAGCAAAACAAAAGTCCTTATGACTTGGGTCCTCATTCCTTCTCTGACCTCTCTTATTTACTCTCCTAAGATCACACTTTTCTAGCCACACAGGGCTATTGAATAACAGAGCCATTGAATGTTCTTGAATAAGCTGATTATCTTACTGGTTTGAGGCCTTTGCTCTTGCTGATTCTTTTAGGAATGCATCTCCCAGTAGTTACATGGCTTAGTCCCTCAACATCAATTCTCTCCTCAAATGTCCCTTTTTTCTCATTTTCCTGTTCATGTTTAGAACTGTCTCCTTTCTCTATTTTGACCAAGCATTCCTGTTTCATTCTTCTGTTTCATATTTTCTTCATAATACCTTCCACACTGTAACACACTACAGTGTGTAACTTACTAGATTTTTTTTTTTTCACTGATATATTTCAGCCAGCTCTGGCAAATTTGGATGATGGAACAAATGGATGAATGAATGAATGAGTGCAAGCTTCATGAAGTATAAAGTAAGGAATATACATATATATATATTTCCTCTCCATTATATCTTAGCAGAGTATAGGCATTCAATAAGATTTTATCATATTAAGAAACATACTTGGTTTACTCCCTTTCCAAGGATGTTCATTAGGAAAAAGCATAAATGGGATATCATTATTGGAATGTTTTTCCATGCACATGGATCATGTTCATGGACTCAGAACATGGGCCACATTCTATTCATTACTAAGTATCAACTTCCTGGATCTGTGATTGTACCTTATTTAATTAATAACTATATACATCTAGATATTAGTTGCTTGTTTTAAAAGTACTTTCATATATTCTTTTGACCATTATAAAGTTATGACATAGGAGGTACTAATACTTTTATCTATACTTTACTTATATGAAGAGCAAATGAATAGTAGAAGAGATACTAAAAGCCTAAGTCTTTATACTTTGCTCCTGATAAATATTTTACACTATGCTGTCAAGTCAAAGAGTTTTGTTTCCACTAAAAACATATATCCATCACTCTATCTAGTTTGAAATATAAGGTTGAATTTATTTTTAATGTAATTTAGCTGTTGGCTTTATAGCAGTTATTTTGAAAATGCCCTAAATTCCTAACTGTTACAAATTGATCACTTTTTCTCCTTATTACAGATTTTTCTGTTTAGAAACCTGTAAGGAGCTACAAACCTTGGGATTTTAATTACAGACTCTCTAAATTCCCACACAGCTGCTGTAGAATAAGCAAATACCAATTTTATTAACATAATAGAATGACATGAACTAGATGAATGAATTGAATCCCAGAAGATCCTGCCTTTTGGATGAGGTGTATTTAGACAGAATAAAAAGTATTGCAATGATTAATTTATGGGATAGAAATGAGAATATAAACTTAAAGTAGCAACGCTTAAACTAATTTCTAATTGTTGTACAAAGCTAAACCCTGTTTTGGTGGCAAATGAGTTATGTTTATCCACATGTCCACAGGAAAGCTTAAGCCTATATTTGTATTTCAAGAAGAAAGGAGAGAGGGGGAAATGAAGCTTCATTAAATCAAATGAAAAATAATACTTTTAGATTTGCAAATAAAATACCCTGAGTGGTCTTTTGATCCTAACCCACACTAGTTTGTACTGTGCAACAGGAAAAGGGACACCTACATAATAGTAAGGACTGAGATACTTCTCTAAGCAAATACAGGAAAATCCCCTATATAGTGAGAAGTAAAAACCAGAAACCAGATCAAATGAAGCTGCAACTTAAAAACAAGTAAAGTTATCTATACTTTGACCCACAGAATCATCTTAAATAAAATTTTCATGAATATATTTTTTAACCTTGTTACCCTCTTCTGATTTCAAGATTTTATATTATTTACACTTACAGCTTTTTCTGGAATATTATTTATTGAAAAACTAATTACCTCCTTACTTTCCCAAGAAGGAATAAGTGAGGTTAACATAAGGTGAATGAATGGGAGACCCAAAAGAAAAATAATTAAAAAAAAAAAGAATGAGAAGCAAAACTTTGATAGAATAACTTCTCATTCAATATATCTAAGATAGATCTGATTTATTTGTTCCTGATAACAACTCATCACCATTCTATTTTACTTTCATTCCCAGCCCCAGTCCTACCTAGATGGATGGGACCTACGTAAATGAATTTATTTATTTATTTTTTGTCTTTTTAGGGCCACACCCACAGCATATGGAAGTTCCCAGCCTAGGGGTCGGATCAGAGCTGTAGCTGCTGTCCTACACCACAACTGCATCTGCAACCTACACCACAGTTCACGGCAATACCAGATCTTTAATCCACTCAGTGAAGTCAGGGATCAAACCTGTGTCCTCATGGATACTAGTTGGGTTCATCTTGTGAACTTAAACACATTTATTAACTCTTTGCTTCATTTTCCTCACTTTAAAATATCAGGATAGTAGCAGTAATTATCTCCAGGTTTGATAAGGAGCAACATGTTTGGAAACATATATAAAATGTTTAGTGTGAAATGGGCATATAATAGACATTCAAGAAATATTAGCTATTATAAATATTTCTATCTACTTTTTTCAAACTCAGAAAAATGATACAGTAATAAATTATATCTTTAAAAACATTATTGTTTTAAAAACTATCATATATAATAACAATTTTGGCAATTTTTCTAGGGAAGTGCGATGAACTAATAGGTGAATTAAGAAAACAGTCTTCTGAAAGGTACCACCTCAGGGCCTTCACCTGGAGTCCTTAGTATACTACAGAAATGTAATATGTGAAATAAATGTAATATATACCCTTATATATGTCTAAATTCCCAACATGTTTCCTTAGATCAGTCTTGTGTGGGATAAACAAATATAAGCTTCAATAATTGTTTCTTAAATTATTTTTGATGAAGATTTGATATGTGTTACACAAGAGTTTGAGTAATTTCTTACATGTTTTAAATTAAAATATAAATATACCTTCAAGAAAAGCAGTTATGATATTTTCTAAAAGAGTCATATATGATATTTTCTAAAAGAGTCATATATAGCTTTATTCCTCAATTACTTCCCTAATAATAAAAGCAACCAATTTTTACATTTTAAGTATTATATAAATCTGTCTACGACATGTTTTGTAATTTTTCCTTTTTTTGATAGTGAGTTGAAATTCTTTAATGATATAATTTATAAACTTTAGCTTTTGATATCTAAAATAAACAAATAAAAAACACATATACCTAGTAGATCATTCACTTTAAGTAACGTGTTTATTTTAATGCTATAATATAAACATATCATTGCCACTTGAGGATGAAATATAGTTGATATTCAGAAAAGTTTTAGTTTTGAGACCTGTTTTTAACTACATGATTTTTTGTTTTGTTTTTTCATAGGTATTATATAAAAATAGGAATGATGTTAATAACAATAAAAAGAAGTAAAATTTACTATTTACTATGTGCCATTCCAACATGAATATGTTTTTACAAATTGTCTTATATAAATGTCACAACAATTGAATGTTGGGTGAACTTAAATTGTACAGGTGCTCAAATCAAGCAAGCAAAAAAAAAAAAAAAACAAGATCTGACCTATACCTGTCTGACTATAAAACAGAACTTCTTAATATATAGTGTATATTATATATTACAAATTGAAATATAGATGCCCCGTTTAAGGAAAAAATTCAGAATAGTTACAAGCAATGCCTCAATTTCAACCTCTTATGCACCTTCCAATTCACCCTTAAAAGGTGCAATACGATGTTAAACCTGGGATACTAAATGTCATATTTTGGTTGAATAGCTGAATTTTTTATATTCATACCTGAATTAATTATTTTTTTATTTTTAAATATTTTTATTATACTTGATTTACAATGTCAATTTCTGCTGTACAGCAGAGTGACGCAGTTATACACTTATATACATTTTTTTTTTCACATTATCCTAGGTCATGTTCCATCACAAGTGATTAGATATAGATCCCTATGCTAAACAGCAGGATCTCATTGCTTATCCATTCCAAATGCAACAGTTTGCTATACAATATATGACTTATGGAAACACAGTAAATTGAAATACTGATCCTTCTCTAAACCATATATATCTCAGTGCAAATGCTGTGTACTGAATTATCTTTTAATTCTTATACAAAATCAGAATAATAATGTTAATTTTTATTTGAACACCAAATTAGGATTATTTGATTGAAAATAGTAGCTAAAAGCTGATGCTCGAGAAATGGCATAAAATGTTATCTGTACTATAGTTGCCAAATATTGAACCAAAAATAAAGCCTAAAGCCTAAAAATCAGTTTGAACACTGTGTCCTCATAGATGCTAGTCAGATTCATTTCCACTAAGCCATGATAGGAATTCCTAAAAAATATATTTACTGCATTAAAACTATTTAGAAATTGTGTATTATTCTGGAACAATATTAATGATTAAGATATAATCAGTTTACAAGCTTATAATAGAGTGAAATAAAATTATTTTATACAAAGAAATTTTAGGAGTGTTCTAAGGTACTTTTTCTCTACTTCTAAGTGTGAAAGTGTTGATGATCTTATTGATATATGAATGTAGGATAGATGGTAGAGTGCTGATGTATGAATTCACTGTGTTATATGAAGGTAGGATTGATTGTAGAATGTTGGGAATTAAATCAGGAGAGACAGGCTAGAAACTACTCCAGGCAAGAACTGAGGAATGAATGATATAAAGAAGATGTATCCATGCAAATGTTTCTATTCCCATAGTAAAATGAGGATACAGAACAATACTTTTATCTCCACAAAATTAGGACAATTTGATAGTTGATTGACTACGCGTGTCATTAATGTGGAAGATATGAAGATGCTTCAACTTTTAAACTAGGAAAGTAGGCAAATATTTGTTCATGAGAAAACAAACTCTGACAGTTCAGATTTGCAAAGAAAAATAAAAATTTCAATTTTTAATATTTAAGCAGGAATGTTCAGCAAGTTGAAAGGACTATCAGATAGGAGCTTAGTAGTAAAATCAAGTCTAGAAAAGTGATAAATGAAATCAACTCAGAAAATTTCAGAAAAAATAAATAATTGGAGTTCCCATCATGGCTCAGTGGTTAAAGAACCCAACTAGTATCCCTGAGGACGCGAGTTCACTCCCTGGCCTTGTTCAGTGGGTTACGGATCCTGGGCTGCTGGGTGATGTGGTGTAGGTCGCAGATGTGGCTTGGACACCGCATTGCTGTGGCTGTGGCCAGCAGCTCTAGCTCCTCAGATTCAAACCCTCCATATGCCCTGGGTGCGGCCCTTAATAGACAAAAGATCAAAAAAATAAAATAAAATAAAACAATTATATTAACCAGTTCTCTTTCGACTGCAAGCAAGAGAAACCTATACAGAAAGCTTAATTAAAAGAGAGTTGTGTCAGAGACCCAAAGAGTAAGGATAAAATAAAAACTTCATTAGAACAAGGGACTTAAGCACCATGAAGGGAGTCTCTTGATCTCTCCCTCTTTGTACATTCCTTCTTCAATCTTCTTTTTTTCCCTCAATTAATTCATCTTTTTAATTAGTCTAAATACAAAATTCATGACCACCAAGTATAACAAAGCTGATTCCTAATCTTTCCTTCTTTCTCCTTCCATTTTCCTCTTCTCCTGTCTCCGCTCTCAGTTTTAAAGTTTCAGTAGAGGAATTTGAATCATTTTTCTTTCTCTTAACAACCAGTCAACACTGGTGAGGGAGGCTGGTTGTGGGTACACAATCAAGTAGAATTATTTTTTTTTTTGGTAGGAAGTGAAGTTCATCTCTCAAACAGGATGTAGAGAGCTGAACCAACATTACAAAAAGTGATTTCTTCAGGAATCAAAGATATAACCTGAATGAAATTTATACTCTGAGAACAAGATAGAAAAGGAGAGAGGAGTTCCCACTGTGGTTCAGTAGTAACAAACCTGACTAGGATCCATGAGGATGTGGGTTTGATCCTGGCCTAGCTCAGTGGGTTAAGGATCCGGCATTGCCGTGAGTTGTGTAGGTCACAGATGCGGCTCAGATCTTGCCTTGCTGTGGCTGTGGTGTGGGCTGGCAGCTATAGCTCTGATCTGACCCCTAGCCTGGGAACTTCCAAATGCTGTGGGTTCAGCCTTAAAAGCAAAACAAAACAAAAAAGAGGAAGAGAGAAAAGGAGAGAGAAAGAGGCACAAAAGAGTTTAAAAGACAATTAAGTCTGTACAGAGACACTGAAATCAAGGGAAATGGAAAATCAAAAGTAAGAGTACATTCAGCTGATAATGGTAATATGAACTTTGGGAAACCACCATTGATTTTGACCACTAAAAAATAGTTGGTTATTTTCAGAATTACTGTTTCTGCATAGACAGATATGGAAAGATTTGCTACAGGAATTGATGAAATTCAGGTATATTATGTTTATACTACTGCCATCAGATACCAGTATAATAACAACATTAAAAAAAGAGGGGGGGGAAATTAGGGTAATTTTCTATGCCATTATTAACAACTGCTAACTGACTCACAGTGAATTCTTTTCATCTAAGCACCCACAAATTGTTGGCTTAAGAGTTTAATAATTTTATTGGGAAGGTAATTTCCAATTTACCACTCTATGGTTTCTTGAATATAATCCTTTCTCCTTAAAACATATAAGGGGACATTTCTCTCTCCAATATTCCAGAAGCTCCTCACATTTGCAGGACTCCATAAAGATAAATGACCATACCATAATCCTCTTCAAAACTTCCATGGCTTCCCTGGCATGTATTTTGGGACAGGTGAAATGTAGTATTTTTAAGCAATCTACTGTTACATTATCTTGGGTTTTATTTTCCTCTTAACAACATTTTTTTTCCTGTTTGAAGACCATTTGCCTTGACATAGAAATTGGACAATAAAAGCACTGAATAATCCTGTTATCTACATAATACACATCTGTCTCAATCATTAGAAATAAAATTTCAATTTTTATTTGAGGCACAGCTCATTTTATAAAGTGTCATTTCTTGACTCTATAATACCTTGTAGATGAAAAAATACAGGCATAGGGTAAATTATGTCCTAAAGTGCTCTTGCAGGCTTGTAAACAAGTGGAAAAAAGAGATTCTATAAAATGGATAGGTGTGGAACAACAGGGATGGCAACGTGGGACACCCTAAATCAGCACATAAACATGTTTGCACTATAAATTCCAGCCAGTGTGAGTCCTGATATGGCTTGACATATGTCCAAAATATAATTTATGACTATAATTCTCCAGTGGTGAGTTGGTTTCCTATACTAATACTTTGTAACCTGTATAATTTGAATCATTGTCCATTGTTTTTAAGAACTATGAAGTGAACACAGATATAACTATTAAGAGAGGTTTTATGTAATCAAATGCAGTAATGACTCATGATCACTCCATCATCAAATTTATTTCCTCCGTCTCATAAAAACACAGGTCTCCTTTTAAAAATGGTTCTCACTCTATGAAATGAACAATACTGATTCTAGCTTCTACACCTTTGCTTGTACTTTCAAAGTCCTTTTATATGTACTACTTTTTCCTCTGTATATCCTGCCCATCCTTCAAGAATCAGTTCAAACTCCACCTCCCACATAAAGCATGTTCTGAGACTAAGGGCTCCAACTTCAATACTTATCCCTTACAAACTCCCTTTACACTCAAGTTCTATATCCCACAATTAACATTTTTATTATCGTACATTGTTCTTAGTTCTTCATTACTAAAACTGCATGTCTTAACCTTTTTATGTAAATATATTTCCTAAACTTGTACTCATTATCAGGCAATTTCTTAACTGTTTTGTGAATGTATATCTTCTGTCCACAGACAGAAAATTTCTGTGCTAAGGATTGGCTAATTCTTCTAGTACATTTACTGATAAAGAGACCAGTCTTGGTGTGGAGGATTCAACAAAGGGTAATTAGAAATTTTCCATCTTTTCTATATTTTTATTGTTCCAAACAAATATATGGCTAGGAAAATAGTAGTTACACACTAAACGCTTAATCTTGTAAACAGAGAGCAGTTATCATTCCAAAAATAAATCTATGATATTGTTAAAATTAGCTGTAAAAGCAGAAAATGGTGGAGGGCTCGAGGGGGGGGGGTAATAGAGAAGGGTGGCCTTATGGTAGATATGAACATGAGAAGTGGAGAAACAAAACCACTTGGTCATTCCTCCTGAGCAGCACACAGAGGAATACATTAGTCAGGGCAGTACAGAATAACGAAGACTCAGAAATTCTCTACAAAGAAGAGACAGGTTTGTGAAAAGCAAAAGGAATCTAGCACTGCTTAAAATGCTAGTAGTAGTAGCAGCAGAAATTTTACCTGTTTTTTTTTATATTTTACTTAATTCGCACAACAATTTTTGAAGCATTTATTGTTACTCATGCTCTGTTGATGAGGAAACTAAAGCTAACAGATGTATGACCAATGAGGTTATGATAGTCTTGCTGTATAAAAATAAGTGAAAGAGGAATAATGTCTATTTTCTATATACTAAGGAAAAAAAAACATTTAAATGATATGTATATTGTTCTAGAGAATATGAAGTCACAACATATAAATGTGCATATGTGTGTACATGTGTGCATTTTAATTCTTTTAAAACCATAAAAACTTTGACACATAAAGCCAAAAGTCTTTATCTTTCAGGGAGATATTTTGGCATTAGACAAGTACTTCTCTCATGAAAATATATTTTTAGGATTCTAGCAAATGAAACTTAAAACAACTAGGTAATGGAAGAAAAGTCATAAGTAGAAGACTGGAGTTTATAATATTCACTTTTTAAAGGATAAAATTTTATTTTCATATAATTCTATGAAGGTATGTTCAGTTTTAAGACTTTCCATCAGCTTTATTTTATGCTGTATTTTTTCCAGTTCACAATTTTATCAGGGAAGCTAAAGTCAACAGGTAAAACGTTAGGCATAAAAACACCTTTTTCGACTTGGAATAAAGTGGGAAATAAAACAAGAAAATAAGCAAACTCACAATCATGCAAATGCAGACATGCATCAGAAACTGAATAATTAAAATAATATGTATATCTGTATTTGTAGGAATTTACAAGTGGGAAATAAAACAAGAAAATAAGCAAACTCACAATCATGCAAATGCAGACATGTATCAGAAACTGAATAATTAAAATAATATGTATATCTGTATCTGTAGGAATTTACAACTAATATTTCTAAATTGAAATGTATCATAACAAAGAATTGACTCTATTGCTTAAAAGGACAGAAGACAGAGCAGAAAACAATCATGGTGAAACATGCAGAATGGATAGTAGCTCACCTTTAACTTTATTCTTTGAAGCAGCCGCTGGTACCAAGGAAAGATTGCACAAGAAGAAGAGAACAAACATATTAGATTATTAGACAGAGTCTCTAATAAGAAAAAAAAAGATATGGTATTATTATTAGTTAAAGTCTAGAGTGATACATTTATAATTACATCAACACAGTTTAGATGAATAGGACTTATAACAAAGAAAATGACAACTGGGTTATATTTTGTTAGTATATGATTAAAGATGTTGAGTAGGAAAGACTAAAACAGTTAGGAGCCACAAGAGGCAAATTCCAAACACCCTAAGGCACGAAATTCTTTTTAAGGACTGTGTATCTTTCTTTTTCTATGTTCTTTCTAACTCTGAACTTTGTTAACAATTCAATTAAAAATGCTATATATATTTCATATTATTTAGCAATTATAATAACAAATAAAGTGGATTTAAAATATAATCCATAACATTTGGATAAATCACAAGGGCAAGTTGCATTTATTGAATGCTTACTTAAATGCTAGAGATAGAGTCTGAGTACTTTCCATACATCTTCCACCTAATGACCTCAAAAAGTGAGTTCTACTATCACTGCATCACAGATATGAAAACTCTAACTTAGAAATGTCAGATTACTTGCTGATGATGACACAGCTGGAAAGAGGCAAATCTGGGATTTGATCCTAGGTGTCTGCCTCTACAAATCTGTGCTCTAAGATACCACCCTATACCAGTGGGATTTAAGGCACCGAATTACCAACTGATTGTTGATATCAGGTTTACAAAGCCAAATCCAAGTGACCTTATTCATTAAACTTCAGCTATTTTATACTGGTTGATCACATATTTATGAAACTAGGAAACCCCATTGCTCTAAATGGCATTATTTTCATTAAGAAGTGGAAATTTATTTATATCTAGTGGTAATTCTATCTGGGGCAGAAATAAACCTAATGAGGAAATTAGAACAGTCCTAAGAAGAGAGTTCTTTATTCAAAGGAGGATCTCTGGATAAAATGCATAATCAGATACCTCTAAACGTTCTGAAGTAATATGTTCTATTTTGATTTAAAACTATTTAAAGAGGAAGACTGACAAAGGAAAGAGTAGTTTTTCATTCTCTAAATGATGAAATATGCAGTCTCTAGTTTGGCGTATTCAACCTCAGTGAGTCTAATAGATTTTAGATTGAGTACTTATAAACTGCACATGGAAACTCTTAATTTACACTTCATTCCTTCAAGTTATTTAGAGCAAAAGAAAAATTTCTAACAAATTTAGATACATACCAGACTACTCACAGAGAATTTTATTTTTATCCACAATCACAAACACTCTCATACTATTATATTTGTCTTCTGCTAGATCATAAAAATGTACAACACCTTTTTAAAATAATTTTTTTTCCAAATAAAAACATGTTAAAAGCAAAATTATTTCAGGAAACCTTATATTCTTACATAAACCCACTCAAACTCTATTTATTCCACAGTTTTAAAACAAAAGCTTGAAAGGAACATTTTGGAAAGGAAGAATGTTCACAATAATATCATGAATATAAAATTTATTTTTTGAGTTCCCATCGTGCCTCAATAGAAATGAATATGACTAGCATCCATGAGGACCAGGTTGGATCCTGGCCTCACTCAGTGGGTTAAGGAACACATGTTGCAGTGACCTGTGTTGTAGGTCGCAGACACTGTTCAGATCCAGCATTGCGTTGGCTATGGCGTAATCCAGTGGCTTAACTCTGATTGGACTCGTAGCCTGGGAACCTCCATATGCAGCAGGTGCAGCCCTAAAAAGACAAAATAAATAAATAAAATTAATTGTTTTGGCTCTAAAAAGACAAAAAATAAAATAAATAAATTTATGGCTGCACCCACAACATACGGAGGTTCCCAGGGTAGGTGTTGAATGGGAACTGTAGTCTTTGGCCTACACCAATGCCAGATCCTAGCTGCATCTGGACCTACACCACAGGTCACTGCAACACCAGATCCTTAACCAACTGAGCGAGGCCAGTGACTGAACCTGCATCCTCATGGAGTCTACTTAGATTCATTTCCACTGAGCCACAATGGGAATTGCTAAAATTTAAATGAATTTTAAGAAAGCAAAGACCCAAAATTAAACTACCAGCTGTTTCTGGTTATATTGTCACTATAATATTCACACCAATATTGGTAGGTAGCCCATTAGAGTTTCTAAAATATTTAATATTAAAACAAACTTTAAAAGTTGTTTTTAGCCAGAAAATTTGCTCACTTAATGAAAAAATACTAGTTTTTTTTTATTTTGAGTACAAAATTGACAAATGACAACAAATAAGAGTGACTTAGATAAGAATATCTCATCCTTTCCCAAAGACTGCTCCTGAAATAATGTTAACAGTTTGCTAATGTTATAAAAATGAATTTTGTTATTCCTATAAATATGTTGTGTATTTTGTTTTGAAAAACAGGATTATCCTATAGACATTTCTTGGCAGTCTGCTTTTTCCTTATTTTCCAAGTTAATACATGGTGTTACAAATTACTAATTTCTATAATTGTATATTTTTCTATCATGTGTATGACGTATGGGACTATTTCCCTATTGACAGACCATCAGGTTGTTTTTAATATTTTTTTTTTTTATTGCTAGTGACAGTACTGCAATATGTGTCGTGTGCATATCCCTTATGTACTGTACTGCTATTTTGTTTCTTTAGGACAGATTCCCAGGTGCTTTTGTTTGTTTGTTTTTGATAGTTCTATCCAGAAAACCACTGACAAAGATGAAGACAAATTATTGTTGATGAAAGTGTTGAGAAAGTTTAGGGGAAAAATGCAAGTCTATTAAATGTTTTAAAATAACAGGAAACCAGCAAAAAGAAAAAAAAGAAAAACAAAAGTACAGAATCTAGTATTCCAGATAACTGCTATACCTCTGTCCCCTTGGATCTTTTAAACCACACACTGTTTAATTTAACTTTTCTTACTATGCATTTTTCAATTAAAAATTTGGTTTTTAATTCCTTTATAGAATTTTAGTAGATTTCAGAATTCTAATCATCAGGAATTATTTTCATCTCGTGTTGTTTTTAAGATTACACAAAGGTGAGATACTTATTTTTAGATTATGCAAAAATACTATTTGATTCATCGTCAAAGAAAATATTTCAATTATCTGTATGTTGAATTGTTTATGTGAAGAGAAAATTTTCTTCAAATTCAAGTTTATCACTTTACATTTTTAGCACAAATTCGAAGAAAAATTGCCAAAAGTCTTTAGAAATTTTTGAGATGACAGTATAAAAAATGTTAATAGATACAACAAATCTTTTGTTAATAATCACCTATTTTATTAAAAAATTGCTAAAATAAAAATAAATAAGGTGAACCTTCACATTTCTCAGTGGGATAGAGATGAAATATTATAATTTCTCAAATACTACATGAAAGCAGGTGATTTTACTCAGATTATTGGGTAGATACCAAAACAAAATAGAAAGGAAAACAAAAGCTCTATGCCTGTTTTTGTGTGTGTTCAGGCAGCTAATACTAGACTAGACTGGTTAATATAATTGGAAAGAGGCCAGGGTACCAGGCTTGTTAGCCCAATTATAATTCTCTGCATATTCAATAAAAGAAGCCAAGATGACAGCAATACTGTCATAAATGTCATGTTCAATACTTGTAAGATTTTCCATTGTCAGCACAGTCCAATTATAAGTCAATTGTAAAGTGCACATTACACACCACCCAAAAGTGACTGAAAATTGTCTTAAAAATACCATTTTAGTGGTTCATAGGTACTTTGACCAGAGAAAAGTTTCAGGTGTAACATTAACATTTCTTCACCTTTATAATAAAATCAGCAAGTTGAAACTATAATAATATAGTTGTTCTCACAATTTTTTTCAGAGATAGTTATTAAATTTGTAACTGCTAATAACTATAATATTAATGTGATATTTTGTGCATACAATTTTTAAAGAAACATCATGTGAATAACAGAAATATCAGAGCTATTTACACACTACTGTTGAATAGTTAGTGAATATTAGGCAATTACAGAAGTAAGCTTTCTCTCTAAAAACTCCAGTACAACTGATTAAAAAGTAAAAATACGGAGTTCCCGTCGTGGCTCAGTGGTTAACGAATCCGACTAGGATCCACGAGGTTGCGGGTTCGATCCCCGGCCTTGCTCAGTGGGTTAAGGATCTGGCATTGCAGTGACCTGTGGTAAAGGATGGAGATGTGGCTCGGATCTTGCATTGCTGTGGCTGTGGCGAAGGCCTGAGGCTACAGCTCCAATTCAGCCCTCTAGCCTGGGAACCTCCATATGCCCACGGGTGCGGCCTTAGATAAAGCAAAAAGACAAAAAATAAATAAATAAAAATATAAAAATAATAACAAGCAAAAATATGATTGTCCATCTTGTCAATTAGTTAATTAGTTCATTTAATTAATCTGTCATCTATTTAAAAGGTATCACTAATAATTCTGCACAGAATTGGTAAATCTAAAACAGTATTTTTCAAAATGAAGTACATGGACTATAAATAGGGTATGAGGGCATTCTAGAGTAGATTAGATAAATTTTACCTGCTTCAAAATTTATATGACCTAGTCACATTTTCCCTATTCTTTCAATTTGTGCTTCTAATTCTAAGAGTTTGTTAGGATTTGGAATGTATAATACAGAACATATTGGATTTACGGTTGTCTTTAGAACATTTGCTGAAAAGTTACTTAGCAATGAAATACTCAGTAAATAGTGAAGACAATACTGGAATGTAGTCACAGAGAGCTAATGCTAAAGCATTATGGACTTTTTAATTTTAAGATTATGTAGACTTTTTCTGGAGATACCTTGATATTTTAGCTAGCATTTTTTTTCCTTCCATAAATAAATTTATAGATAAGGGAATATTGTTTCTTAATAAGGAAGCAATAAACTTAGAAATCACTTAGACTTTCCAAGGAGACAGAGGTTCCTGACATCTACAGCTTCATATTTAGATATATTAGAAGTTTCCCTTGCCCCAAACTTATCTACAGTGAAAGAAAACAAAACAAAAACTCATTGCCATTGGTAGATGCTGTGCAATAAAACTTTTTTTATTTATGAAAAAGTTACTCTTACAGACATGTGGAAATTATAAAAATAAAAGATAATATATTGCCATTACTTCCTAGATGAAATGGAATGAAAACTGAGAGATAAGGTGTACTACAAAGCTGGGAACAGAGAGGAGAAGTGACTTTTCTAGATAACAAAGCTCCTTGGTAGAAAAATTACAACCAAAACACCATGCTGAATATACATATTTTAAAATCCACCATATAAAAAGTCAATAATTATTTATAGTATAGCAATGTGGTGATAGTATCAGGTGAGTGTTTACTTTTTATAAAGGAGTAAATCACACTGAATTTAAATAACATACTACTACATTTAATTTATCAGATACCACATTATCGCAGTCTCTTCAAGATATGGAAAAATTATTGCATTTCAGGGCTAGATAATCACCAATATTTCCCCCTTTTTTCCTTCCAACTATACAGTACAAAGTTAAACACTTTCTTTCACGAATCACTTGAAATTTATTTAAAATAACATCTTTTTAATTTCACTAACATCAACTAAACATCAGAATTTTCTTCTCAGGCTCATTAGAATCTGAAGACTTGAAAAAGTGTGACTTTATCTAATTTCTCTTAATAACCACACGAATTTCACACTAGGTAAAATGTGTAAAAATGATACTTGACAAGGAAATGTTTGCTGAAAGGGTTATACCCCAGAGTAAGCAAATATTTGATGAGTGGAAATTTCTCTTCATACAAATATTCCAGCCAATAAATAAAGAGGAAATAATAGAACTCAAGGACCAGTGTTCTGCAATCTTTAAAAGGTACTTATACATAGATGGATGCATAATGTAACTGTAACATCATTTAAAGGGAGATTACTAGGCACTGCATAGCTTCTCATGAAAAGATATTACCATTTAAGAAGCATTTTACCCAATATAATCAAATCTGGATAGAATCATGTCTCTGTATTGAACTTCCAATATCCAATATACACAGGGAACAAAGAGAATAGATTAAATCAGTGCAATTGGTCAAAGCTTGAATGTGGGAAACCACACACAAGGGATTTTCGTATTTGGTTCCTTTAGAAAATAGATAGCAGAGATAAAAAATATTAATTGAAGGGGGAACCTATGAGACATATCAAATAAGTGGCATGTATAGACTATTTTGGATCCTGATTTGAGTACTGGATATTTTGTGACATTAAAGAACTATGCTAATATTTAGGTAGGATAATAGTATTATAACTATTTTTTAAGTCATTATCTTTTTACAAAATTAAATATTTATGAAAAATTACCTAATGTCTCGGATTCTTTCAAAATAATCTTGGGATGAATGCTGTTTATTACATTTTTTCTCTATTTGTTAGATGATTAAAAATTTTAATAATAAATTTATTTAAATATATAATTAAATATCTATGTTTTTGACATCAACTTCCATATAATATGATTGCATGTAATAGTGTATATAAAACTGCACAGTATTGGCTATATGTTAGTGTTTATATTGAATGAGATCGTTTTACCACGTGAGTAAATATTTTATGGTATCTGCAAGGCAAATAAGCACCACTGAAATAACTTTAGTTTACGAAATTTAGTCTCTAAAATGTAGGACATAGTAATGTCTTCTATGAAATAACCATTTTACTTCTACAGAAATGAGACAAGTTTATTTTAAGCTTCTAACTACTTCATTCATGTGTATTTTGAGAATTAAGTAATCTATATAATTATTTCTTTTACATGTTTCTTCCTCTATAAATGCTGAATTAATTATATGTACCAAAATAACATTTACTTTGTATTAAGAATTTTTTCTCTCCACTGTTTTTATGCTTCCAGCACTGATAGTTTACACACAAAATATTTATACCTCTTTATATGTATTTCTCTTGCTGTCAACAATCCCTTTAAACTTCACGAGTCGCTACCAATTTATAAATTTCTTTTTCTTATTTAAGATTCCATACTTCCCTGTGGGATTATGGCTTTTAGCCTGATAAGCATAGGGAGAAGTTTTCAAGATTTTGTTAAAAATTGGACTCAAACACGTCTCTAGAAGAGACTATAAGATAAATTCAAACCCTTAGATGTACCAGTCATATATTATCACGAAAACTTTGAGGTGCTATAAAAATAAAAATGCTCTCAATAAATAAAGTGCATTAGCATCCTTAGAAGTTACATTTTGTATATGTGTTACTAAACCAGGAAGCTATCTTAGAAATACTCTAAATCAATAACTAAAATAAAATATACTGCTAAACATTAGTTGCATATTATTCCCCAGATCCTTGGTGGCTAATTCTGATGAATTAATTTAACAAATATACCTTCAATTGTTGTTAATTCTATGAAAGCTATTATATTTAAGAAATATTTATAAACATGTAATTATAAAACTGAATTATAATATCAGTGAGATCGGTTGCATTACTTTCTAGATGTTATAGTTATATTTTCAGTTTTTTCTACTAAATTACTATCTTAATCAGAAATTTTCTGTTTGATAATTTATTTAAAAATATTTTCTGCTTTACTAGTTTAAACATATGCTAAGTAAATACTTTTATGCCCAGAAATAGTAATGGTAAAATGGTAAAGCAACTATATGTGTATGTTGAATACTTTCTGAGGCATCAAAGTTCTTCAAATGTTATGTAGAATCAATAATGATATGGCATCTATCAATGAGAGTTCACATTCTAAGACAGATAGGGACATGAAATAACACAACATAAACATTCTTTCAATCTGCGTATATATGTGTGTGTGTGTGTGTGTGTATGTATACAGTATACAGTATTATTGTTTAATCATATACATATATAACAGTTTACTCAGTTCATATTCAAACATTGGTAATTATTACTTTCTTTTATTTCAAAAGAATAATTGGATTCTGTACTAGTCTTGAATTGTTTTCAATCAGAGAACCAAAGTACCTCCTAGTAAAAACATGTATTGACTGATAACATTTTTGCAATCATTGTAATGTATGACTGGGATTCACTGATGTAAAGGAAGAGAATTCATACCATCCAGAATTTACAAAAAGCCCAATAGTTTACAGTTTGGGCTTAAAGATGGTGGTGAAAAGGAAATGGGTCAAGAGGCATAAACAAAAATGTATTTGACAGAAATAAGCAAATGTTTTCACAAGATTTTCTTGAGAAAATGTATTAAAACAGCTCTGAAACTCAGGGCTTACAGCATTTAAGTAAATAGCTATGAAGTAAACACAAACTCAGTGTTCCCCCAAATGCTAATTATCAGATAATGGATTAATTCTGGAAAAGCTGTGCGAATAGAGAATATGATTAGGAATAACCTAAGAGATATTTCTGATCTGCTTCAGTGTAGTTCAGGTAACTTCTCAATTTCCAAGAGATCCAAAGGAAATCACTTCAGCGGGCTGGCAAATTCAAGCTCCTACATGAATAAGCATAGGATTTAGAAATACTTGGTTTTGCCCTCTAGTGAATCATCCCAGTGAGGAGCTCCAGCAAGGTGAAAGTGACCCCCAGGATGTCATGCATCAGCCACTGTTGTTTCTCTGATCTCATTCTGACTTCTACTTCAGGTAGGGTCACAGTTCCCTAAAATTAAGTCATCCATACCAAAAGAGTTCAGACACAGAATATACACACTTAAAATACATTCAGTATTTAAGGCATGGTAATTTAAGGAACACTTAGATGTGTCTATTTATAGAATGCTGCTTCCATAAACCAAATGCAGGGAATGTGATCATTTAGAAATGTCAGTTTCAAATTCTTTAGAAATTATATCTCGTAGTTTTTACTGTAATATTATAAAATCAAGGCTTTTTGACAGATATCTTATTTCCAGTCCTAATGAGTGACAGGAGAAAAACTTTCATTACTGATTCAACAGTAAATAGGTGGGTGAGTACTGAGATGGATATTTGGTTCCAGGGTTCCTTATGGAGAACTTGAATTGCATATTCTTTTCCTATTTCTCTGCCTTTGCCTTTTATTCAACACTGTTATTTTATATTGGCATAGTCAATATATTTATTTTGCAGGAATACATTTATTTTGCAGGAAATTTCATTAGGTGTTATGTTACTCTCTTGGGCAACAGAGGGGTCAATATATACTATTATTCTACTTTGATTGATACAGTAACACTAATCATGATTTTAAAGACTATGGTTCAAAAGATATGATTAACATTTTATTTAAGACATAATAACAAATGTTGAATAACTGAGGATCCACTCTGACCACATTTTAATTGGAAATCCACCAGAACAAGACACTTCTCACATATCTGAGGTGTCTGACCTCCGAGTTTGTGAATCCTATGCAATGATAGTTACGAAAACTCTGAAAAAGCATTAAATTATGTTTTTAATATGAGATTTGTTAATACCAGTCCTACAAGATATAGGATAAAATACTGTCTATAAAGAAAGCTTTCCTATTTTAAGTATTCTTTTTTGATTTGATGTAGTAAAATTGCAGATTTCCTTTTTTTTTTTTTTTTAATGGATGTACCCGGTATATGGAAGTTCCCAGGCCAGGTATTAAACCCCACTGGACTCTGTGACCTCTGTGGCAACACTGGATTCCTAACCCATTGAGCTGGGCAGGGGATTGAACCTGCAGCCTGGCACTCTAGAGATGACACTGATAATGTGACGCTTCAGCAAAAACCCCTGTTGTGGGTTTCTTGTCTTTTCAGATTTACAAGGTAGACCAGAATGGTGTGTTTGAATGTATCTTTCATTCAAGGAGACCACATAAGATGTCAATGTTAAAATTATCACCTTTTCATTGTGAATATGGCTGTTACAGAGCTCAAAGTAAAATGTGCCAGCCTTAAAAAGAATAATGTTAAAAACTATCATCTTCTTTAAAAATTAGGTATTTTATTAAAATATAACTGTTTTATATCATTATGATTACCTTACAGATAATGACACTAGAGATCCTTAATCTACTGTACCACAAGGGAACTCCAGGAAGATATATTTTAGAGAGAAAATAAAATCAGTTCTCAGGATTTTAAAATAGTCAAACTCTAAGTAAATTTATTCAGGTTGTTTGCATTTGAATCTAATGTTAAGCCTAAAATCCTATCTGGCACGATTTCAGAGAATCACAGAATATCAGAGTTAGACAATACTATTAAAGATTATGTGGTCTAACCTCGATCACAGAATCAATTATCAAATAGAGTATGCTCTAAATGGAGGGAAGAGACATTGCTCAGCAGCATAAACTACAACTGTTTGTTAATTTTAAAACTTTTAAAGCATTGCTTAAAATTCAAAAGAGCAAAATACAATTGAGCCTTTCGACTCTCTGAAAAATAGTTCTGAACATAACTCCCTCCTCTGTGCCAATTAAAGCCAGTAGAGATCCCTAAATAGGATACTTTTCTTAGTGTGTAACCAATATTAAAATTCCCTTGATATTTCAAATTTAAAAATAATTTTGAAGTTATGGTCCTTTATAAACCTTCAAGTGGGAGTTCCCCTGCTGTGAAACAGGTTAAATATGAGTTGTCATTGCAGCAGCTCAGATCGCTGTTGTGGTACAGGGTTGATCCCTGGTCCAGGAACTTCCACATGATCTGGATGTGGCAAAAAAATAAAAAATAAAAAAAAATAAACAAACAAAAACACCCACCTAGAAGCACTGTAAGATATCCATTGTTCCATTTAGGAAATATAGTGTGTGGGTAACTCAAGGCAAGAAAATCTAACATCCATTGATTGAGTTGCCCTATAAGTTAGTGGGATGCTATTGCTCTGGAACGAAGAATATGATTAAAATAAGATCTCTGTCCTCAGCGATATTATCATCTAAAAAAAAAAGCAGCAAATATCTAAACAAGTAACTGGAATAATTGTAAGTGCAAAATTAGACTATGTCATTTGCAGCAGGATTAAGTTTTAGAAAAATCAGTTCACCAGCTATAGAAACTGGTTGGAAATCTGAAAGGAGAGAAGAGAGACTTTCTAGGCAGCTGCGAAAGTGTGAAGGTAGAGGAGAGGAGGATCAAGATGTTGATGGAAGGAGCGTTTTTAGCTTGCTCTCTCATGGAGCTGGGACGGAAAATGTGTTCTGCTGATGTGCTCAAGCCACTTCTATACATAATCTTTGTGAACTGCTCCATTCACTTTTTCCTTCCAATAGACCCAGTGGTGGAAGGAGTAAGGAATGGATGAGCATCAGATTTCATTTTCTAAGAGATGAAATTGGCTTGAGTATTCAGGTAACACACTTCACAGGCTACAGAATGCTCAACATTTAAAGGAGGTGTTCACATGCAGGCAGGCACTTAGAGCATACATCGACACTGGCAACACAACTATGACTATGCCTCCTTAAAACCTCATAAAACCTCTTCTTCAAAGAGATTTATGAATAATGTGAACTAAATAATTCATGGGATTGCAGATGCCAGTCCAAATAGCCTCTTCTTTTCAAGGTTTCAGTTTGTAGAACTGTGATCAAAAGCCTTCATCAGTCATGATAGTCACATTTGTCCTCACTCCAAACAAACTGTATTTGCATGTGAATGTTTTTCATTGAAATGAGATATATAATATGCCAGCCAAAGCCCAACTAAAAGGCATTTTATGCCATTTAAATTCAGTCGAATTAAAGGCTGAATACAACCTAAAAGGTCTACTCTCAGAACAGTAATTTGACATATCATAAATAAGAAGCAGTTTTTGTTAGCGTAGGTTCAGCACTTGTCAGAAAATTGTACACCACCATATTAACAAAGTATTGCCTCTTAGGAAGAAATAAACTATAAGGGAAATATGTAAAGCAACAAAACACACAAACAGAGTTTAATATAGAGCCACGGGTTCAAAGTTGACATTTTTCACTGACATTTACAGAAGAGGATAGATAACATTTTAACCTGCTTGAATGCTAAGAGATACTACCAAAAAATAATTTTTTTATTGAAAATTTAAACAAAAATTATGTTTAGGAACAGGTGAGTACACTATGGCTATTTAGTTTAGATCAAGTGGCTTTAACTCATCAATTTAATTCTTAGTCTTAGATAGTAAGAATGGGAAACATTGGTAAAAATTATAAACTAAAAAGCTAAAACTGAGTTGGAAAATATCAAATGTTTATAAACATTAGGATAATTTTTTTAAAGATCTCAGTGATGTGGGGAGCTAAATTTTTACTAAAGATTACAGATATTATGACTAATTTCCTAGTTGTCATTGACTAAAAAAAATCAGTAATTTATGTGTATTGAGAAATTTTTAATTTAAACTGATAACTGCATTAGGCAACTAGTTAGAATCAGAGGCTAGAGAGAGCTATTGTAAAACAAAAATATAAGACAAACAAAATATAGAAATCCCATAATTTAAACTGCCCCACAGAGCTGACCTTAGTTAATTTTTTTTAAATTCTCCCACAATCAACCTGTGTATATTTTGGGCAGGTCTATCTATTCAATCTTTTCCTGCAAACACTAATTTCATTGTCACTTCTATACCCTCAGTAACATTAAGAAAAACATTGTAAGATTGCATTTTCACATTAAACTGTCTTCATGATGACTGTAAAAGGCTACTTTCTTTTTGTATCTACATCCTTCCTATGTACTAAAGAGATTTGAGATGCTTATAATATAGGAAATATATAACAATCCAAGAATTGTACAGGAAAATATCTGGACATCATATATTGGCACTCAAATTCTGTTCACATGCTTAGAATCAAATATCTGAAATTCTTCTTTTTTTTTTTTTTTCTTTTTAGGGCCATACCTGTGGCACACAGAGGTTCCCAGGCCAGGGGTCAAATTGGAGCTGTAGCTGCTGGCCTACACCACAGCCACAGCAACATGGGATCTGAGCTGTGTCTGCAACCTACACCACAGCTCACTGCAATGCTGGATCCTTAACCCACTGAGTGAGGCCAGAGATGGAACCTGCATCCTCATAGATACTAGTCAGTTTTATTTTCACTGAGTCACAATAGGAATTCCTGAAATTCCGAAGGCAGAAAAATAACTATAACTATCTTATACATCTACCAGAAAGTGACAGCAAGCCTAAATCTGTAAGTATTTTCCTAAGTCTTCTTTTTTGTAAAGTAGAAAGCTTTAAAAAAAAAAGCCCTTCATACCCAGTTATGGTGATACTTATATCCCACACAGGTAGGGAGTATAGAAAAATAAGAGGAAAATCCGGATTACTAATATTTAACTCTATTTCTCTTCAAGTACATGCTGTCAGAGATATTAAAAGAAAAATGAAGGAACTCTTGTTCCTTAAAGGGCAAATTATAATGATAAATTGTTTTTAAAAAACTAAACTAAGGGAATCTATATTTTTTTGATAAAAACTGTGGGAAAATACAAAGGTTTAGTTACCTCCAAGAGATAAAATTTAAGTGCTTTTATATGATTACATAACATTAAATTAATCTGTTCCATCTCAAAATGTGCCTTCCCATTTTCTAGATATATGAACTCTTTGGTGTAGATGTTATTCTTCAAGTTAAGAAAAGGCAAATAAGAAAGACATTAAATAACAAAGAAACACACACATACAATAAGGACAGTGACTTTCACCTTTATAGAAATTATCCAACTACATCAACTATATTTTCAACGCATGTTTTACAATAAAACTATACAGTAACAGTCTTCCTAGGAAATTTGCAATTTGATGATCAAAGAAAATAATGATATTCTATGGAAGGAAATGTATAAAACCTAAGAAACTTCATTTAAAACTTCAGTTCTAAATCATAACTACAGAGAATTAGCAATTTCACAAATTGTTTGAAAATTTCATTAATTCATTTTTTTTCCATTTAGGGATAGATATTGGGCAATTAGTCACTGAATAATTAAACATTAATATAAGGTATATAAACTATCAAGTAAAACTGTAAAATATATAGAATATAAAATATACCTGTACTTATATAAGTATACATTCAAATACATGTACATAAATATCCACTAGAATATACTGGGTATGAAACTTATCTAAACCACTTTTTCTTTGTTCTGACTGAACAAATAATACGCACATTTTAATAGGTTTCAGGTTTTCATCACGAAAATTAAAAATATATCAGCAAATTTTTTTATGATGACCTAGATTTTCCTCTCTTCCTATACCAACTTGTAAATTGCTTATTCGGATACTGAGAAATGTATATATATTTCATTTTTCAGTAATAGATGTCATCAACTCTGAAGCAGGTGCAGTCAGATGTAAATAATCCACATAAACAAGTCAATATAGGGAAAATATCTAACATGCTAGGGAAATTAGGAAAATTCTGATGTGAAGGTACTGACATTATAAGAAAACAACAAGGAATGGCTTGTGGCAGAAAAACACACTACATCAGTGGGAATGTGAATGCTAATGAGAGGAAGCCAAGGGATGGGTATGTAGCCGTGTATTTTGCAAGCAGACACTGATGAGGGCAGATGTAGAAAAATGATTATCAACTTTAGACCCCTAGAGCAACATGAATGAAATCACATCCTTGTGTTCTGGGAAATAAAACAGGCAACTTGGATAGGAATAAAGAGAGGCTTTAATTATCTAAAAGTAAATTGGGAGCAACCCATGATAATACTGAAGTGGGGTTATTATAGAACACAATGTAGAGTTAATTCAGAAATCAGTTTGTTCAAAAACATCAACAGCTGGGTTTAATAACAGACACAATGAATCAGAAATGAATAAAACCTTGAGGTGGAAGATTATCTGAGCAACTCTAATCATATTATTAGATTTACGAAGGAAAATAAAAAGACAAAGAATCTATAAAAGGAACTTATTTGTGTGAATATAGTTTTAAGCAACATCTTTTAAGAGATTAATCTGAGGTCAGGCTAACAGGATACATATTTTATGAACACTCTGTCTACACTGTATGCCACAATGAGAAAATTATATGAATGAGAAGGGGTTCACTATAAATAATCAAAGATAAAATGTGTGAGGGGAATATGTAACTATAGAATACATTTCTCAGAGTCAAACTAGACTCCAGTTAGCTTCTTTTTCTTAGGTCTTTTGAATGTGAGAATTGGGGGTCAGATCCTAGACTTCTCAGACTGTTAACAAATATTTAATGAACCAGTCTCACAAGTGGCAGGAAGTTCTGTGGTACAAGGTCAAGTTAAATGTCTCAACATGTGGAGTTCAAGAGAACACATAATAAAGGCCCCAAAGTGCTTATGACCAGGAAATGACTTCTTGCACATATAGATAAATCAAGGAATCATTATGGAAAGAATGGAAATGGAGGAATAGGTTTTTGCCAGATGATCAATTTTCTATTAAAATTGCCCTTACAGTGTCTCTTGTCATATTCATGTAACACTTCTACTTGCTAGAAGCATTCAACACCAGGTCTAGAACACTGGGCCGTATCACTTACTGATGTGAACTTGAGCATGATATGTCACCTTTCTGTGCCGCAAAGTCTTCATCTCTAATACAGAATGATAATAATAGTATCTGACTTGTAGAATAATAATAAAAATATAAATGAATCTATATCCATCAAACACTCAGAACAGAGTATGACATATATTAATGGCACAGAAACTGTGCTATTTTAATTGGGCCATTTTCGGCCTCATATAGAAATTATTGCTATCCTTTTATTGAGGGCTTGGTTTTCTCTGTTCACTATTAGGAAACTGTTTTCTAATACAAAACTCAGTGTTAGTAGGCATCTAGGACAGTTTTTTTCTTTTTCTTCCTTCCTTCTTTCCTTCCTTCCTCCCTTCCTTCCTTCTTGATTTTTAGGCCACACTTGCTGCATATGGAAGTTCCCAGGCTAGGGGTCTAATCAGAGCTGTAGCCACCAGCCTACACCACAGCCACAGCAATATGGGATCCAAGCCACATTTGTAGCCTACACCACAGCTCATGGCTCTGCTGGATCCTTAACCCACTGATCGAGGCCAGATAGAACCTGCATCTTCATGGGTACTAGTCGGGTTTGTAATCTGCTGAGGCACAATGGGAATTCCCAGGACAGCTTTTTGAATAAATAAATACATAGAGAATACCTGCTCTATATTAAGTACAGCCTTTGACTTTGAAGAAAGTAAAGATGAAAACAAGATCTTTCCCACTTTTTACTACAAAATGATGCTGTTATTTTGTATGTCCTCATCCTTGCAATTGCTTTGAAAACAGTAAAAAAAAAATATTTATTTTTTACCACACCTAAGTGCTATACGAAAGATACACAAAATGGCTAAGGGGATTTATCTAATACTGGGTTATTCTGTATTACAAGAAAAAATATGTATACCCCTTTAGTGTAAAGTAAGAAACCACTGAAGTCACATTTTACTCCACTTTAAAATACAAAAGAAAAAAAGACGCCTGTAAATATATCACATAATTGTCAAATAAATAGATCTTGTATTAGATGTACTTAGAGCTGGCTGACTTCCTAACCTCACTCTCATCTGGAGAAAAGGGTAGGCTACCCCTCCTCCCATGAAATGCCTCTGCATGGCCCTGTGGGTATGTGTTGCCATAACACTCTCAGTCCCATCAATCCTTTTCTTCTCTACTGTACTTGATATGCACTTGGTATGTGCACTTCTTTGAAAAGGATTGGCCAGGTTCTTTTAGAGATTTATGCTTGGATAACTAAGAGGCTGTGACTGGTGTAAGAGCTAAAACCAAAGCATTTTACATGGTGCAGATCTGAAGCTAAATTAGAGAATGAAAATACACTAGAAAAGGGAAAGATGTATATGAGAGCATTCCCTGGATGTGCCTTGGTTCTCTGCTTTGCGCTACTTCCACGATTCCTCCTATTTCCATTCAGTTAACCTATTTATGAGGAACAGCATGTGTATCTCAGTTTCTTGCCAAAAAAAAAAAAAAAAAGAGATTCCTAAAACAATAAACTATATGCATAAATAGAATGACCCAGGACTAGGGAATACATGCCATAATACACATTCTAGATAGTGTAATACTGACTAACCTAAAGTTTAATGAGTGCATAATGTTCCTGCTTACACTACATGAACTGTGTTAGGGTAAAGGATGCAGGTTCTGGGCCATTCAGATTCTACTAAATGTGAATGGGGACAGATATAGAAATAACTTTGAGTCTTGCAAGGTCTGTATCTTATTACTCAATGTTTCTTTCCAACCATGTAGATCCTTATCCCTTACTTCTGTCAGTTCTTTCTCCTTGCCCAGGCCTCTTCTAGCTCGGTTTTGTATGTAACTGGGCATAAAATACCATAGGAACTGAGGGTGAGGAATTACAATGTGTTCAGAATTATTAGACTCTCCTTTCTCTTCCATATTGCCTGGTAGGAATGTGCCCCATTGCAGGTTTTAGACCTTCACCCCATTTGAAAACAGGAAAGACTTTTATAAGTCATTTGTCCTTGTGTTGATAAACTGATTATTCTCTTAGTGTGAATGGATTTTAGACATACTGTATACATACTACTCATGAGTATATTCGTATTTAATATCTATTCAGTGAAATCCTGACCTCATTAAAGGAATATGAGTCATCAAGAATCAGAATGGAGAAAAAATTAACATAGGTGAAGGGGTCCTGAATTTTCACTTTACTTTTTTCTTTTTCTGGGTCTTTTTAGGGCCACACCCACAGCATATGGATGTTCCCAGGCTAGGGGTATCAAATCAGAGCTGCAGCTTCTGGCCTGTACCACAGACATAGCCATGAGGGATCCAAGTTACATCTGTGACCTACACTACATCTCATGGTAGTGATGGATCCTTAACCAACCGAGTGGGGCCAGGGATTGAATCTGTGTCCTCATGGATCCTAGTCAGATTTGTTTCCACTGAGTCATGACAGGAACGCCTGAATTTTCCCTTTTTATTTTTGAGTTTTTGGCCATACCCACAGCATATGAAGGTGGAGGTTCTCAGGCTAGGGGTCCAATTGGAGTTGTAGCCACCAGCATACACCAGGGCCACAATAATGAAGGCTCCAAGCCACGTCTGAGACCTACACTACAGCTTACGGCAACGCCAGATCCTTAACCCACTGAGTGAGGCCAGGGATGAAACCTACATCCTCTTGGATGTTAGTCAGGTTCGCTAACTGCTGAGCCACTATGGCAACTCCGTGAATTTGCACTTTTCTTAATGTTAATTCTTAAACTGTCTGAATGACATTTTAGGTCTTTGGATTTTGAGGGAAGGGTATGACAGAAGGTTCTTGTCGTCTCCTTTTGACTTTTCATTGACTTGAATGAAAACTGCATCACATTTATGGCATCAAGGAAAGAGAGGTAAGTTTAGTACCAGTAAGTAGAATCTCTATAGCCCAAAGTTTGATTTGGAAGTATCCAAATACAGACAAAATGTTTTTGTCTTAAGATGTGTCTGAGTGTTTCTATGTGTATATTGCCACTGAAAAGGCCCAGAGACAAGGCAATTCTAGTACAAGAATTGAGGTCTATGAATACATTTCCATTGAAAGAAAATGGGACTTGAACAAATAGCTTTTAGGGACAAGAAATATATAGTCCAGAAATCCAGAAAATCATAAAAGTCTACTGATTTTTTGTCAAAAAAACTGAAGAGGTCAAACACGAGACAATTTCAATAATTATTTCAGTGGATTGACATACATCAGATTTGCTTAAATTTATGAACACATACTGATCCTCAAAACAAAGAAGCAAACATATAAACTTACCTGGAAGATGTCACAGAACTAACTAGCTATTTTTATGATTTTCAAGAACAGACAACAAACAAAAAGGTATCAAACACTTATTCTATCATTGTTACATGGACGGCAATTCAGAGATATAAATCATGGATGAAATTAATGTTAGAGAAGTATTTAAGCTCATAGATGAGGAAAATATGATAGAATTAGAATGCCACTGTTTGCTTCAAAAACAAAACAAACCAAAAAAAAAAACCCTAGATGCTGTAAAGATAAAACTGGATATATCATGAGTTGATAATTGTTGTAGCCAGGTCATGAGAATTAAGGGGGTGGGAGGCAGTCTGTGTTTGAAACTTTATTAATTTTCATTAATTTTTTTAAAGTCTAGTAGTTGTGGACTACATAAAAAGGGTGAGAATGATAGCAAGAATCGGAGCCAGAATAGCCTATAAGAAGGAGCCAGCAGTACAAATATGAGAAAAGACAGGAGAAAAGGAAAAAGGGAATGGCCCAGAGTGAATTAGCTGCATTCCTGACTATAATTCAGAGTTGCTAGTAGCTTTCAGGTGGTGTCTATGGAAATAAGAAAATAAAGACAAGACAAAGTCAGGATTTCCTGTGATTCTGGGAAGAAATTTGAAGAAGAATAATGGTAAATTTGCAAAAGTGGCAGGAGGCCCAACCCTGTGCTATCCAAACCAAAAGCTTAGGCCATGACTTTTTTTCTAGCTGCAGCTACCTCAGTTGAAAGATTGAGATCTTTCCTTTCCTTTCCTTTCCTTTCCCTTCCCTTTCCTTCCTTCCTTCCTTCCTTCGTTCCTTCCTTCCTTCTTTCCTTCCTTCCTTCCTTCCTTCCTTCCTTCCTTCCTTCCTTCCTTCCTTTCCTTCCTTCCTTCCATCATTCTTCCCTTTCTCCCTCCTTCCCTCCTATTTATCTATCTACATATCTATGTAGTGAAAGATATGTATTGGTGTTACAGACACTGGTTGGTTACAGACAAATTTAACAATTTATACAGATGACAGAGCATTGAATGGTGGCATTAATATGTAAAGAAGATAAATAAATAAAAATAGAGGGCAGTTTTATCCAAAGCTTCATTGTTGGTCCTGGTAGAATTTGGTATCAGTCTATTAGAATCTGATATGCAGAGTCATCTAGGAAAAATGACTGCAAAAGTAGATGGATATACAGAATTCATGTAATGATGGCACAAAACAAAATGCTATGTATGGGTGAGTGTGGTGGTTTAAACACATGGCTACAAATTCTTTGACACTCCTTTCCTTGAGACATGGACCTATACCCAGACCCTTTGAATTTAGGCAATCATGTGACCTCTTTGCTTAGCAGAGTGCAGCAAAGGAGATGTCACAGGTATTCTGAGGCTAGAAAGGCCTTGAAGCTTCCATCTTGCTTTCTAGACAACTTTTTCTTTAAGGTCTGAGGCTTCATTTAAGAATCTGCCTGTCTTAAGACACTTATGCAATAGAAACCAGAAGGCACCAGACATGTCAGTTGTGAGTGAAATTTTCTTGAAACCTACAGAGGAGCCCTTCTACCAGCTGAATATCAGTAGGTGACTTTCATTGATGCCATCAAAATTAAAATTCCCTAACAATGTCCTGCCTCAATTATTGATCCTTAAAATCGTAAGATACAGTCAAGTGTCTCTTCTTTAAATGACTAAGAATTTGGAGGATAACTGGCCTGTGGAGGTCACAAGCTCTAATCAGTGAGAACAATGAGTTGAATCTTTCTTTAGTTGGTCTTGCTTTAAGTTATTATTGAATCAGTAATCAAGCAACACAAAGCTGATAGAACACACACACTCACTTCGGTGACTAATGCAGGATGAGGGAGAAAAGAAAGCAGTCTCACTCCTTTTCCCTCTTATACACCTTTTAAATATGATTATTTGAACTATACAAAATTATGAACACATGCATATGTAAGTTATAAAATGTTATATAATGAACCAGAGAAGTATACCAGCAATCCAAAAAATAGAACATCACCAATAATTTGTATCTACAAATATGCTTTTTGCCTATTCCATACCCCAGTCTCTCTGACTTTCCACCATTCTGGAAAGTGTGAGGCCATGATGATGTCTACCTATTGCCATATGAACAAGTAATTGTGCGCCAAGAATTATACAGTTTATAATCTTCACTAAAGAAGTACAACAAAAACATCATTTTTATTTATCCATTGTTTCTGTGTGTTATTTCACAAATAATCAAAAAGAGGTCATTTCTTTACTAATATCTTCAGCATACATGCAATTAAAATGGGAATAAATTGGAATTAGATTTGATTATATTGCACATCTACCTCAGCTGGAATAACTGTCATTTTTCAAGATTCACAGCCTCACGGTCATTGCGAGGATATCTAGCTACCTATGACTTTACACATCTATCAGTTAAATCACATATATAAAAGCAATATGTACAATCTGGGAATATTATGTGGCTTCATTATACTCCCTAGGGGATTATGGATCTAGAAAAACAAGAATGAATTACAAAGATAAAAATATGTTGCTTTCATCCATGACAGATATAATCTAGCCATTATATTGTTCAGGGTAGCTACATGGAGCTGCCTAATACCTGAAATCAGAAACTTAGACAATATAGTAGTGCTTGTAGCAGCAAGTAGGGCTCTATCAAGTTTAGAATCTCGAACTTGTAATATAATCACAACGACCTTAATAATACGGCCTGTTTATGAAAATATTTCAAAGAAATGAAACACTATAGCATAAAATCTATTTCTTTAATTTTTAAGATGAGTTGAAACACTTTTGAGCATACAGTCTAGATTTTATAGTCCACCCCGGAAATCATCTGGTGCCTATGTGACACCACAGTCCAATATAGACATGCCTAAGATGTTATAAGTCTTACACATTACCAGTACCTTGGGCAGATACCACACTTTTACTAAACCTAAAGTCAACTTAAAGAATAAACACATTTTTAACTTTTCATAAAAATCAAGGAGCAAAAGAATGTATTGACTCACTAACAAAAGTATTTCATGCATAACTAGTAATTTATATGAATTCCAGTCACTAAAGAGAGGGAAAACTATATGGTTCTAACATGTTATAAAATACAGCTAAAAATAGTTTACGTTTTCATATGAAACTGTACTCTGTTTTTTTATGTGCAATATTCTTTCAAATATAGATTATTGTATAACTACTAGTCAATTTACTAAACACATACAATCCATTTCCTAGTATTATTCCACAGAAATAAGGAAGTTCTTTGAGAAGTTTAAGTTCACCAGAGTCATGATTGTTAATACGATATGGTATACGATGGCAATAACAGAGTTATAAACCAAGATCAATTACATCCAATGTGAGGAACAATTAACTTTCACTATGATGATGGAAGAATCCTACCAGAAGGAGAATGTTATAAAAGTTCATATTTGAAAAATGAATAGTATCTTAATGAGACGTTCAAACCTCAGCAACAGCACAAGCAAGCAAAAGTTCCTCAACATGGGGTGTTAAACTCTTCCACTCTGGGCTCAAAAGTATGTGAGGACATTATAAGGGAGTTCAGAGAAAAAAGACAAAATGAAGGACTGTAATTATTACGCCAATTAATTGAACTGTATTTTGTAGGTTCTAGAAATACTTTATTATGAATTTTTGTTTTTTTTTTTTATGTTTTTCTTGAATGAAGTTTTAGCACGATATGTTCTAAGAGAGTAACTTTATCATATAAAGAATGAAGAACATTAGACCATTTAGGAGGTTCTTCAAACAAGGTATGATGGAGGCCCGGAATAAACTATGTCAAGAAAAATATAAATGAGGAGGCAACACATTTCTTTATACTGAAGGGCATAACAATATTTTTTGGTTCATTCAATTTTTAGTATACATTTCTTCTGAAAATGCCATGTGCTTCGGACTTCAAAACAAAGGAAGTCTGACAACAGAAGAATCAAAGAACTCAAAAACAGGAATAGAATCCTTGACCTAAGAATACTGTTTAACTTCCTCTTTATTATTCCCTCGATATCGTCTTCCTAACTTCAAAATGGAAAAGGCAAATAACATACATTCATAGTTTCTAAAATTTCTCTGAATAATGGAATATCACAGACTACTGGTTTAAACAACAAAATTTATTGTCAAAAGACTGAATTCAAGAACATGATACTGGCATGGTCGGTTGTCCCTTAACCCATTCTCCTTGGCTAATAGGTAGCCCTTCTCTTTAGGTCCTCACATGGCCTTGTCTCTGTGCATGCCTTCTGGGTATCTTTCCTTCTTCCTACAAGATCAATGGTCATACTGGATTGAGGGCCTACCTTTATAACCACATTTAACCTTAACTGCCTCTTTAAAGGCCCTACCTCCTAATACAGTCATGTTAGGGGATTAGGGCTCTAACATAGGAATGTAGAAGTAGGAGGAACATAATTCAGTCCATAACATACACTAATTTGTTTTGTTTTATATTTTATTTAAATCACTGTTGTTATAGTAGATAAAAAAGACAAACTGATCCTTAGTCTGAAGAGAGAGCTGGTCTCAAAAAGAAAAAACATTTTAAATTTAAACAATATTAGAGAGAGTTCCCGTCGTGGTTCAGTGGTTAACGAATCCAACTAGGAACCATGAGGTTGCGGGTTCGATCCCTGGCCTTGCTCAGTGGGTTAAGGATCCAGTGTTGCTGTGAGCTGTGGTGTAGGTTGCAGATGCGGCTCAGATCCCACATTGCTGCGACTGTGGCAAAGGCCGGTAGCTACAGCTCCTGTTAGACCCCTAGCCTGGGAACCTCCTTATGCCTCGCATGCGGCCCTAGATAAGGCAAAAAAAATAAAATAAAATAAAATAAAATAAAATAAAAATAAATAAAAGAATATGAGAAATATCTCCAGAATTTCACAGAAACAAGCAAAAGCTAGTCATCTCTCTCACTATATCTATTTCTTGAGAAAATATCTTCATTTCTCTGTAATTTTTCCGTAGCATTTAGAACAACTGGTAGGGTGGTAAGTGGGAGAAGGTGAAAATATCCTTTCAGTTTGCACCATCGAAATAAATTAATGGGCTTACCTCAGAGAGAATGAACTAGAATTGGGATAAGTACTAAAATACGGCTAAACATTAAATGTTTCTTATCTGATAAGGAAACCCTGATGGCCTGATCCTTGGAATAGAACATAACTGGTCGTGAGTAACCAGAGGGTAAGTTATTTAATACAGATTGTGTATAAACAAGATGCATTAAATCAACAGATAGTTAAATTGATGATTTCACCAGACCACACTTCAAAATAAAAAATTCAGTACAGCAAAAGAAAGATTAAAACTGCAGGGTGAACTAATTAAAAAGACTGGGGTTTAAAATATTTAAATATACTCTAAAAAATGTTACATGTTCTTTTTTTCTCAATATTTTCTACACCTGGGTATTTGACTTTTTTTTTTTTCCCTTCAGTGGCTTCAATACTTTTAGTGTCACATAATCAAGATTTCACTAAACTTGTGGGTTAAATGACCTTAAATTGTACAGAATTGCTAGGTAGTGCAAAATGTGCACTGTATAAATATGTCTGGATGAATTTCAACCTGCACTTAATTGGCTACGACATGGCCCTGGAGCTGGCTGTGTGGAGTCTAAGGAAAACTTTTCTTTCTTTTCTCCCAAAACTGCCATCCTCTTGCCAAGCCCTCCACCCCAAAATGTGCCCCTTCTTGCCAGGGAAGGGTTATCTTTTTCTAATTTGCCCTTCGGGATAGTTGTTGCTCTGCATGTATGGGATAGAAAGCCCAGTTTTCAGTGGAAATCAGCCGTCAAGAATATCTTCCAGTGTCCCATGAAAATTTGTTTCTCCTAATAATCAAACCTGTGCCTAATAGACAATAGGAACCATGTAATATATTGTTCCTCTTATTTTTTAATTATTTTTTTTTAATTTTTATGGCTGCACCCCTATGGAATATAGAAATTTCTGGGCCAGGGATTGAATCCATGCCACCAGTTGCAACAACTTAACACCAGAGCTACAGCAACACCTGATCTTTTACTCACTGAGCTGAGAATGAAACCCACGCCTTTACAGTGACCATTGACACTGCAGTTGGATTCTTAACCTACTGCACCACATGGGAGAACTCCCATTGTTCCTCTTTTTATCTTAGTTGCTAGGAAGCAACACATTTGCTTTTATACTCAGTTTTGCTCCTTTCATCAGTTAGGATATCACGACATTAATTTCTACTCTGTCGATATTTCTCCTTATCCTATTTGTATCTGTTTTGTGTGTTTTGATTGCCTTTTATTTATATTAATCATTTTTAATCTTATCATACCTGTGATTTTGCTATAACATTCATGAGGTCTGCATTTAGCTTCAGTTACTTACCAGAACCCCATCAACTACATCTCATGTAGTTCTTTGGTCTCCAATGTCAAGTTTGAAATTTTACCAAAACTCTAAATTTCCTTTACTTTTCATTCTTTCCACCAGAAACTCCTTTACATACACAGGCTCTACTACATTCCCAATGAATCTGAATCTTCCAGGCAGGCAAGTCAGTGAGGTTTTCTCTAGAGGTAGAGTCATTCTGCCGATTTACTCATCAGCCCCAATTCTGAGAAAGCTCTGCTATCTCCTTTCTCAGTTTCCTTTCTCACAGTACAAAATCATGAAGCAACTCCTTCCTAATCAACTGCCTATTGTATTTCCCTTGTATCCATCTTTAGAGACTATCAGCATAAAACCTCATTCATCCTTGGCTTCTCCTCTTATCTAGATCCAGTCATATCCAAATGCTGTACTTTCCAGTTACCTTTCAGGATATGTTCTGTTTTCCATCCTCATTGTCCCCATCTTATCAAGCGTCTCACTATTTTATAAATGACTTTGAACTTGTATATTATATGTATGTCTCTGGGAAGAAGAATCATGCCCTATTCATCATGTTCTCCACAGATTCTGCCTTTCAACACAGATTTTATTGGTTCTTCCTATACCTTAATAATTGCCTCATAAATGATCTGCTCATTTTCAGTATCTTTACTTTTTCTACCAAATCTATACCACAACCTTAGACATTCCTAAAGAACAGCTCTAAACATGTCATGACCCAGGAATTCCTTATTTTCAATGAAAAATCCACATCGTTTACCAATCTAGCCTCAACCTGTTTTTCTGTACTTCTTTTTTTATTCTGACATCTGTAACTCTTGATAACCTCTGCTCCAACTGTCCTGAAATGCTTAATCTTATCTGTCCTCTATGATGCCTCCAGCCTAACCTCATTTCATGTTTCACTTTCCTTCCCTCTCTCTCTTCACACACACTCATATACACGCACAAACACACACACACACACACTACCTAAAGATATAGAATGTTGAGCTATATTATGTTTTCTTGTTCTTGCCTTGATGCCCAACTTATCATTATTTTATCTTTGCAGTATTCCCTACAATAACTTGAAATATAAAAAATTACATACAATAAATTGCACATAGTTAAAGCCTGCTGATACCACTTTCCTGCCTTTTGCTACACCTACCTTCATCCCTAGGAACCACTCATCTTTCTGAAATTACAATTTAGCATTCATTTGCTAAAATTTTATAAATTGAATCTCTACAATATGTGCTTTTTATCAGGATTCTTTCACTTAAGTCAATAAGACTAAACTTCATCCAGGTTGTTGGATGCATTGACAGATTTTTTCTTTGTACTTTGAATGGCATTTCTTTATAGGAGTAGTCCACAATTTGTTTATCCATTTACTTGTCAATGGACAGTTGAGCTGTTTACATTTTTTGGCTATTAAAGTATAGTTGCTATGATCATTTAACTCCAAGTCTTGTCATGAACATGTTTTCATTTCTCTTAGGTAAATGCCTAGGAGTGTAAAACTTGGGTCATATGAAAAGAGTGTGTTTAGTTTTTAAAATCTTCCAAATGGTTTACCAAATAGGATATAGAATTTCTCATTCCCAGCAGTAGTTTCTGAGAGTTCCAGTTCCTTGACATCCTCACCAACACTTGGTATACTCAGACTTTCTCTTTTAAGACATTATAGTAGGTATGTAACGGTATTCCATTTTTGTTTTAATTTGGATTTTCCTAATGACAAATTATACAAGCTGTCTATTCATTTGCCTCTCTGCCATCATATATTTCTTTTGAAGTGATGTGCAAGTCCTTATATTTTTAAATGGAATGTTTATCTTACTACTGAGTTTTGAATGAATGTATTTATACCTGGTGCCTATTTCAGACTTATGGTCCATGAGTCCTTAAATTTTAGAATGGCTAGCTTTCTCTTTCTGTAAAATCAAGCTGAAGAACTCAGATTGCTGAAGTTAAAACAGCAGGGGGAGTTTCTGTCATGGCTCAGTGGTAACAAACCCGATTGTTATCCATGAGGATGTGAGTTTGATCTCTGGCATCGCTCAATGTGTTGAGGATCTGGTGTTGCCCTGGCCTGTGATAAAGGTCGTAGACATGGCTAGGATCTGGCGTTGCTGTGGCTGCCGTTCCAATTTGACCCCTAGCTTGGGAACTTCCATTTGCTGCAGGTGCAACTATAAAAAGAAGGAAAAAAAAAAAGCAGGAATACTATGCACATCTAAGTCATTAACACATTTCACTTTCATATTCCCACATTGTCAGACTGATTTCTTTTGCTTTGGAATGTCTTCCTCTTCCAAGAAGTAGAATACAACACATCAAATATTACTTATCGATCAGAGAATTTATACTCATATTTCCTTCTAAGAATGTAAACATTCCAAATGTCCTTTATTCTTGAATTATATTATTTCTAACAAATCTTTCATTCTCACATGAAATAGAAAATCATTCTATTATATTTTCCTCCTACGACATTTTTCATTGCTTCTTTTTTACCATTGTTATTTTATCTCCACTCTTTCATTTGTTATGTGTCTCCTAACTTATATAAAGTTAAAAAAGATTATTGCTAATTATGAATAAAATAAACATTTGCTGGATTAATTATATCTGACTATTATAACTGTATTCTTTAAGTTTCCTAGCTATAAATCATTTTAAATGTTCTAGTCTATATGTCCATAGGTTTAATGAAGTAAAGGTAATTATCAAATATATGTATGTTTTACTTGAATGATATATAATATTTTAATTCAGTTGAAGATTATTTTTAATAAATATTAAATTTTGACCAGATTTTTTTCTTTTTCCTTTTCTTTCTTTTTTTTTTTTTTTTTTTTAGGGCTGCACTTGCAGCATATGGAAGGGGCTAGGGGTCCAATGGGAGCTTCAGATGCCGGCCTATACCAGCCACAGCAACACGGGATTTGAGCTTCGTCTGTGACCTATATCATAGCTTATGGCAACACTGGACCCTTAACCCACTGAGCAAACCCAGGGATTGAACCCACATCCTCATGGATACTGGTGTGGTTTGTTACCACTGAGTCATGATGGGAACTCCCTTAACTAGATATTTGACAGCAAATTAAAATTTTCTAAACCAAAACTTTGATGTCATACTTTATATAAAAAAACAAGTGATTTAAAGATTTTAATACTTTAATTACCATAGTCTGTAAGCAATTTTTAAAGCCAAATACTGCTAGCCTGCTAATATTAATACTTGCTGGTATAGAAGTTAATATTCATTATCAATAATAGTGTTACCAATCACATAAACCTTAAGGATATATGTTGAAAATACATTTCTAAATATTTAGTTAAAAATCCATTAACACTTTAAGGATACCAGCTGGTAGTGTTATTTAAAAAGTACATGTAAGGCAACTGAGACTGCAAACATGGCAATCATATGTATCTATTTTTTTAAAATGTACATGATTAATGTTGATAAAAAGTGAAGGAAGACTTAAGGTAAAACTAAAATAAAAAAAAAAACACCAATGATAAAAATTTCAAGTGCAGTCTTAAATGTTAGAAATATATATTAGGCGCTAAACACAAGGAATTGTGTTGCAGTTTGCAAATTTATGCAGCTATCATTTGCGCTATCATCAACAGCTGCCTGTATACTTCATGAAGCAAAATATATGTACTTACATGTATAGAACAGAATTTAAGTGTATGCCTTTAAGGAGAAAACCAATAATGCATTTGTTTAAATCTCTGCAGTCAAATGAAATTATTTGATCGTTTAAACTGAGTTCTATTACAGTCATTATTTCCTATCAGTATGAGATAGGATGTTTGAATTGCACAGTATATTTATTCTATTAGAACACGTCTTTAGTCTGAAATTTTATTTGAAAAACTAAGCAAAACAGCCAGTTGTTACAGCGGTGACTAAGGTATGTCTTTATGTATCTTACAGCCTAGATTTGGAAGTTAGTGATATCACAGGGAGAAAAGTCTGAGTTAAAGGGGTGTAGGTGTGCCCAGCTGGCATCAGTGATAACTACACTTCCATCTTTTAGACCAATGAGTCTCAGACTCTGATGCACATAGGAATCACTGAGGATCCTTTCAAACCACTGGGGATCCTTTCAAACAAAGATTCTGACTGAGTAATTCTGAAGTGTAGCCAAAGATTCCACATTTCTAGTAAGATCTGGCTTCACTGATTCTGTTTGTAGGGGGCCATTTTGAATAGCAAGGGACCTTGGAACACAGTTGGTTCTCTCCTCTGGTTTACCAACTGCTGAACTAATAGGCAATCATCTTTAAGGGTACAGATGCAGAACTGACTATGATATGGGGTATCCACTCTCTCAAGCAAAGACTTCTCTAATAAAAAATGTAGTCTGGGGTAGAAAGGTGAGTGCATAAGGACCAGGGGCCAGCTTTATTTGCAACACCATGTTAAGTGAGGAATTTAAAGAAACCCAAGTATCCTAATCAATCATAAATCAATTCTTCCAGATCATTAGGATGAAATATTTGTCATGGTAGTCTGTTCAAACATATTTTAACTTACAGTTTATTAACATGATTTGAAATTTTAAAATATTAAGACCTATTATAAGTGGGCTTCCATTTGTTGTCTGGTTCCAAACCCTGCAAAGCTCAGTGCTGGCCTGTGAACAGGGGTGAACACATTGTATCATACTGCTACAGTGACTTCAGAAGAAATAATTCCTAGGGGTTGCTGAGGAGGGGCGCTCAGTGCTGCAGCACACAGATATACAAACACACAGAGCACATCGATCTAGACCTAATATTATCATGTACTGAATAATCATGGTGATTATTTGTTTAAAGGGTTTATTTTCTAAGAGTCACATCTTTTAGGAGTAAAAAGGAAAGACAAAAAAATTTAGGCTATCTGGATTCTACTAACATTTCTGTTGTTCTCTATATACTTGAGAGAATCAAGAACACAGTTGCAAGTAAAAAAGACAGTTTTCCCCTTGGCACCTGGTAGGTTCATTTATTTTTATACTAGGCACTTTGTCATGTTAAATATTCCATAATTATTCAATAAAAGAATTTGACCTTCAGCATCACAAAGGATAATTTAGTCACAATTTGAAGAGCAAACTTCAGCCTTGTATTTTGTTTTTCACACAATCTTGAAAATATAACATATTATAATTTGAAAGAATTCATGAGAATAAGTAGAGTAAGATCAATACTTTATGTCTAAAGTTATTAGATTTCTACTAATGGTTCTATTCATCAAAAAAAAAAAAAAAGACACAGCGCTATTGCATCCATTCTATTTTTAACCTAAGACAGAGAGTGTATCATATAAGCAAATCAGACAACCATAAAGAACAGTATCGTGTGAGGATAATTCTTAATAAATACATTAGGGAACTCTGAGGCTTTTAGATGGAATAGAAAACTGTCAAAACTATTTGGCTTGCCTCTTCTCACCCCCAACTCCTTCACCTTTATTTTAACCCCTAATAAAAGTAGAAAAGTTCGATGATTTAGGATGTAGCAACCTCTAAGTTATACTTCTGTGATCATTTATACTTATTATCTAAGTGGCATTCACAGTAAAAATATTTTTATTCTGTTTGTATTAATTCACCTATACTGCATAGGTACATTGGGATATTGATCCATGCAACTCTTTCTAAATAATTTTTTAACTTAATCATAAAAAGGGGAAAGTGTGGGCACGTATTCAGTAAGACATGAGATTAATTTTCCCATTGTTCACACCAACCAAAATTTTCCTAACTTGAATAAATACTTTTACTTCCTTACAAGTCTATAATAGTTGTAGAAATTAACAAATAAGGAACACAAGTCATTAAATGTTCCTCTTGAAACAATATAAAAGAAAGACATGCAAAACTATCCTTAATAAAGTAGAATTCAAGACTATTTTTGTGCTTAGTAGAGAATGTTAATTTGGCTCATATTTTAAAAGGAAGCTTTTAGAGTCAATCTCACTTTGAAAATTATTATGATATTCAATAAAAATAAGAAAAAAATTTGTGTTCTAGCACCTTTTACTGTATAAATAATTATTTTAGCTAATTTAAATTATGTATTTAATATATGCAGTAGCAGCTGAAAATATGTAAATTAAACATCCTTCTGGTTTCTCACTTCAGTGTGGAGAACACCTTCTCATACCACTCTGCTGAAACGAGAATCCTGTAATGCTCAACAGATAATCTAAGGAAATATGGAAAATTCCTATTAAAAAATTCTGTCACATTGTAAAAATGTAGGGAGATAACCTAATAGATTACTGGAAAGGGCTAGACTTCCCTCTCTGTTTAGAAAGGCAAATAATTTAAAGATGGACAGATACTTAAAGAATTATTTTTCTGTTTTGGTCAGTCAGTCCAGACTGATCCAATTAGTGATTTATTCCCAATCTCTTTTTCTACCAAATATTTTACCACTTTATTATGCTGGGATTTTTAGTGCTCATTCACTCCTGTAATGGCAAGCGGGTGCTAAGGCAGACTATGACTTTTAGCTGTATCATTTAATTTTTCAGCTAAGCTTTAGGTAATAAATCTGTTGTCAGCCTGTCTATTTGTGTCACTATAAGACATATGAAGAATGAATCTGTGAGAAAAGCAAACCAAAGCACTTTCCTTGCTTCATGGCTAAAAGCAACAGATCAACAACTAAATAAAAATGCCTACCTTTTACATATTGCAAAATGCATGTTGAGCCCCCTTCGCACATTTTTCCCTACTTCCTAAACAAGCCATCTATATGAAATAGTTCATCTATTTGCATAAACCCATTGCTATGTTTTTGCAATGATTTTAACCTGGAAATTACTAAGTAATTAATAGGAAGCAATGAACCAGAACTTAATTTGGGATTCTACAACAAAAGTGTGATATTTGCTTTTTTTCTGTGATAATAAGAAATAAAACAGTTTAGCAGAGGGAGAAAATACTAAAAAAAGTTCAGAAATTTATTACAAAAAGTTGGAAACCATTTGGCTCTACTGGTGTCAGTTTCAAAACATGCAAAATGAAGCAGATGATTTTAGATGATTTCTAAGGTCACTTTCTGCTCTAACAGGCTATGCTATTCTAATATCATAAATCACACATCACCCCTTATTCAGATATATATGACTTAAAGATGATTATCATTTAGAGAAACCTGCATATTTAAGGCATGCCACTAACTCTGAACTGCAATTCAATATGTTCATTACATTTTGTTATAGATGGAAAATTCTTCAACTTCATCTGCGACACTTAGCTCAAAGATTAGGCAGAAAGTGCTTTACCAAATATACTTGCAAAACTGATATTCTTCTTATCTCTCTATATTAATTAAATTCGGAATATAATCAGCATGCCTAATGAACTATAAATCTCACACCTGCTTCTGGACCCTATAAGGTAACTTTATCTCATGATGCATCTTCTCTTCCATGCATTTTCTTATTAATGTAATTTTTTTATTAATACTGGCTAGTCATGAAAATCACTGCCTATATTTAGGCCACAATGTGACAAAATCTATTCTGGTATGCAGTGGTAGAATTTTTCATGACATGCTGAGCGTTTATTTACAGGGGCTGTCCAGCATCTAAAAGAGCTCTGTTAACACAAATAAGACTTCAGGTTCTTCTCATTTACTGTCTGATGAAAATCGAATAACAGTATGCATGCCAATGAAGGACCATGAATTTTTCATATATTTTGCTCCTTTTTACTCCTTCAAACATCAGTATTCTCTGAAGTGATTACACAGTCTTCTGTCAGGAACCTTCTCCCCTGGGTGTCAAGAGGCCACAGGAACATGAGCTTGAATTGACCTTTTGATAAATCTGCACCATTTTTGCAGCCTTGGAAAAATATTAGGCTACTTCAGAAAGCAAGCAATTCATAAAATCAAGAGAACAAAGAAAGAGCAAAGTGATAGAGAATTTTGAATTTCTCTAAATATTGCCTAAGGCAAAGTTCTATTAAGAAAATATGAAAAAGACTGTGTGTGTATGTCTATGCATATACATATATATATAAACACAAATTGTCAATTTATACTGCAGCATGTATGACACAAAATTAGGCCTTTAATAATTATTTATTCACCCTCTCATTCATAAATATGTATATACCATATAGAACACTGACTAAATGCTAAGTACACTAAGAAACATTGAAGAAAGTAATCTGACAAAACATTAAAATTTGGCATAGTTGAGTTGCTGGAGATCAACATGTGGGACATACAGCTGTTCATAAAAATATTTTATTTACATATTACAATGGAAACAGGTTATTCCTTTTATGAAAATGTAAAGATCCTTTATCTTTTCTCTAGAAGAAGCTTAACCAAAATTCCAGTTCAGCCTAAGATGATTCTTTTATTTTAAATTATAAAAAGTATGTATTCATCATTTTTTAGAAATGTGAAGAATTTTTTAATTCACTGATCTAAATTTACACCTTCACTTCCTTTATAAGATATAATATAAATTAAGGGAGTATTGGAAATGAATTGAAAGTATTCTTTTTAGAACATTTACCTGTGTCTGACAAAGGCCTTTGAAAAATTCACCCTCCAATGTTAATAATTGAAAAAATTTCCCTCCCAAATCTCATATTCCAGAGTTTTTCTTTTCTTTATCTTAAAATATTTTGAGTACTTATATTACCTTACTCCTAATATTAAATGGATTCTGCTAATTCAGGATCTTAAAAATCATCTGAATTTTTCACATAGTGACTATCTGCCTTATTATTTAAACAATTTACAAATACTCAGAGAGGGAAATGCTACTTAGTAAGAATTCTTCAGGAATAATACCAAAATCTATGGTTTTTAATTCAAATTCCAAAATAAGGCCAGCTGACAACAAGTGATTTACTAATAGTGGTTGTATAAAAAGCTCAGTGTAGCCCCAGGCGGCCTGCAGACACGGTGCTTGCCTGACAAATGTTAGCACTCAGGCTGGGTCTGCGATGGGAAGCAATCCCTGAATTAATCGGAAAGATTGTCAAAGGTACTACAATGCCCCCAAAGTGAAAACAGGCATAATACAATCTAGAAATTGGATTCCTAGGAAAAATGCACAAGTCGAGTTAGCAAGAAGTTATTGTGAAGCTATTATGTCCCCATATTGTTCCAAGTGCTTCAGAGAATAGAAAACAAGTACTGTATTTGTCACATTCTACTCATGGAAATCTGCAAAATTATTAGAGAGAAATGATAGCTATGTATGGCAGAGACCAGCTCCCCTTTCACCCCCTACACCGCCAGTTCATTCTGGTCCATTCCCAACAGCTTTTCACCTCCTCTTCGAATATGTCATGCTTCTTTTCCTCTGCAGATCCTCTACACATGCTTAACCTTGTGAACTCATATTTTTCCATTAGATTTCTGTTTAAATATTGCTTTCTAAAAAAGGGTTCCCTGACACTTCACTGCAAGAGAATATAAATTAATCCCTCTTATTTTTATAGTATCTTAAATATTTTTTCCATAGATTTCTCACATTTAATACCTATGTATTTCATTTAGTGGATATTGATTTTATATCTGAATCCTCAAATAATGGCATAAGCTCTACAAGGGCAGAGATCTGTCTGATTTGTTAGGCACTGTATCTGTTAACACATGGTTTCCCAGTCTGAGAATGATGGACATGTGGTGCTGTATAATCCTTTGTTGTTGCAGGCTTCTCTGTGACTGGTAGTTCAGTGGCATTCCTGACCACTACTCAACAGGTGTTGGTAGCCACTCCCTTCAGGTATAACAAGCAAAAATATCTCCGGACATTGATGAATGTCCCTGAGAGTGCAAAACTGCCCTTCATTGAGATCTACCATTCTACACTAGTGTTCGATACATAACATACATTTAATACTTGCTGAATAAGTAATCAAATGAATGAACTGATACTGACAATATACTATAAAATACTAGGCCATGTGTGCCAAAGTTAAGCTGCCAATTTCACAGATTTTTTTTAATCTTAATTAAATGAGATAATCCAGTCAGTCCTTGTACGTGTTAAATCTTCAGTAAATAATTATAGCAGCATTATTATGGATGAAATTTACTATCAGGCTATACAGAATAGACATGGACCATCACTGTGGTTTACTAAACACAGAAGTATTTTTATAAGACAGATTTGACATGATGCATTAGATAATTAAAGTGTAAGGACCCCAAGGGTTAGTATTAATGGGAGACTAACAGTATGAAGACTAGTTAGTAATCAGCATGAAACTGGAAATTGGAAATAGGCACAACTCTAGAAAAAATAGCCTAGGACCCTTACAATCGCCAAGCGCCTTAGAGTGGATAAGGTCCTGACTACAGTGACATGCCAGTGAAGATGGCTTTCTCATCCCCTTCACTCTCCTGTTACTTTATGTTTCCATGGCTCACTGCCTACTCAAAGTCTCCCTTGGAACAATAATCTTACTCCTATTCTCTGCCTTCAAAGCACCACTCAATTCCCACCTCTCAAAGATAACTAATCTGACTAATCTTGTCAATTCCAGGTGGTGTCAGAAATCGTTCAACAACTACTATACTATTTTTTCATTTTTTTCTTATTTATTTATTTTTGGTGGTTTTAAGGCCATACCTGTGGCATATGGAGGTTCCAGGCTAGGGGTCGAATTGGAACTGAAGCTGCTGGCCTGCACCACAGCCACAGCAATGTCTGCAACCTACACCACAGCTCATGGCAACACCAGATTCCTAACCTACTGAGCAAGGCCAGAGATCAAATCTGCATCCTCATGGATGCTAATAAGACTTGTTTCTGCTGAGCCACGATAGGATCTCCTATTCTTTAATTTTCCTAAATACCTCTGAGGTTAAACTTTATGTTTCTGATTTATTTGTGATATATAAATATAGTTATTGGTAAAGAAATTATTTTTAAAACTTTATTCTTTGTCATAAGATATCAAAGGTAGAAAGAATACAGAGGTCACGTAGCATATCTATCAGAAAATTCATGAACTCCCACCATAATCATCAAATATATGATTAATCAGATGCTGCTTATCTATGTCTAGTAATGGAAGGATCAGTATTTCATCGTACCACATTTTTGGAAGTCTTGTCCTTGAACTTATCTTCCAAGATGTGTAAAAATATACTCAAGGATACTTTATGTGGCTACTCATATCCCATTCAGAATATATCCTTAATTCCCATCCATTACCATTCAATTATACATTTTGCCCCTTTGAATTTGCTTTATGTTTGCTCAGATATATTTGCACAAAAGAAGTCCCCTATTTTATGTATATATTTTCCTATAATCTGTACAAAACACTTCTTAAGATTAGGGATTCTTTGTTACTTTTAATTATTTTTTAATTCTACTCTTAGCTTACCTTAATACTGTATTATAAATTCTCGATAAATAATTATTCTATAATTTGAGGCCATTCTCCTAATCATGTTCTTATAAAACAGCTTCTCTATTATACCTGTTTCAGTGCATTAACAAATTCTCATTGCATCTGGAAAAATAAAAGACACTATAAGAGGGAGGACCCGGGTTAATACTAAAAATGAAATAAAGTTGAAAGTAATGGAAAAGGTGAAGCCAAAAATATACTTTTGCTCCTGGCTTATCAAATATTTGCTTGAATCTAACCAGATGACAATCCTGAAACTTTAAAATCATTCCCTTGGTTAAAAAGCTAAAACAAAAACACACTCAAACAAATATGTACTGTAGATAGAAGGCACTTTAACATAGGTATTTTAATGAGCAATAAAATCAGTACATATGAATAGTGTGATAAAACAGAAAAAATTCATTCAATTTAGGCACATTATTGGGTATGTCCTATGTAAACCTGGGCAAGGCAGTTACAGTCCCTTGCCACTATTCATTGTGAAGGCAACACATGAAAGTTATATATAATCTAGGATGCCACACTTTTAAGGTAATAAAAAAAAAACAAGGGAGGATAAAAGTTTTAATCTCAAAATAGGATTATATTTTAAAATAGCAGACATGAGTTCCTAGAGAGATCTTATTATCAAGAATTTCAAGAATAACACAGATAGCAGGCGGCATGGATTTTAGGCCAAATAGAATTTAAGCTTTCTATTGGTGTTTGGAAGGAAGTAGACAAAATCAACATTACATTCTAAGAGTCCAGATTTCTATGATGTAAAACTAATTGATTAAAGGACAAATGCAAGCATGTTTATTATAAAGGATAGAATCTCCATGGGATTAGCGGGCTGTGTTTCAATTCTTAGGCATAGGAGCCTAATGCCTTATATCTATAAGTGGCAATTAGGAAGACATTAAAGTGAGGTCTCTGCTGCAGTGTCAATAGCCATGAACAGCCTGGACAGTGCGGCTACCTTATTGCAAATGAGTGGAAGAAGTCAAACAATACTGCATCATATTTTTTTTAAAGGATGGCCTGATATGTTGCAAATCTGATAGCAGTTAAAATATGCAGTGATTTTTTTTCAAACTCAAGCTATGCAAATTATTACTTCTCCCTTTCAATCCCTGCCTCTCAATCAACAAACACACTCACAAGAGAAAATTTACTTATTTAAAAAATAACGTCCCGGGAGTTCCCTTCGTGGCTCAGTGGTTAACGAATCCGACTAAGAATCATGAGGTTGCGGGTTCGATACCTGGCTTGCTCAGTGGGTTAGGGATCCGGCGTTGCCGTGAGATATGGTGTTGGTTGCAGACGCAGCTCGGACCCCGCGTTGCTGTGGCTGTGGCTAAGGCCGGCGGCTACAGGTCCTGTTAGACCCCTAGCCTGGGAACCTCCATATGCCACGGGTGCAGCTCTACATAAAAGGCAAAAAGACAATAAATAAATAAATAAATAAAGTCCCTTTAACCACTAAAATTCTATGATAAAATTTAGATAATATTTTAGTCATAACGTTACACCAGCTATAATTAATGAATATCTGCAGTACGGAGTTCCCATTGTGAGGCACCAGAAATGAATCCGACTAGGAACCAAGAGGTGGTGGGTTCGATCCCTGGCCTCACTCAGTGGGTTAAGGATCTGGTGTTGCCGTGAACTGTGGTGTAGGTCACAGACGCGGCTCGGATCTGGCATTCCTGTGGCTCTGGTGTAGGCCGGCGGCTACATCTCCAATTAGACCCCTAGCCTGGGAATCTCCATATGCCACGGGTGTGGCCATAAAGGACAAAAAGACAAGAAAAACAAACAAAACACTGCAGTATGGATGAAATCCTTTGCTTACTTGCCCTACAGAGACATTCTGATTTGTTCATTTCTTCTTCAATTCCACAAGTAAAAACTGTTATTAAATGACAACTAGAAAAAAATTGAAAAGTACTAGAAAAAAACACCAGGAAAAAGGTATAAAGCAGAGAATTTTGTCTGTATATTATACATGTGTGGACCTGAATACAGAATAGATAGAACAATACAAATGTGTATCACTTGGCTACTAAATATCAGTTCTCTAATCTGTGGTATAAACATACAGTGATTCTACATTCAATACTGTTTCCTTTTTACATTAAAATTTCTCATTAAAAAAGATATTTAAAAATTAAAGCACTTTTCGAAGAAGTTAGAATAGATACAGTTAAAAGTAAGCATGCTGGGCATTTTTTCATGTGCCTGCTGGCCATCTGTATATCTTTTTTGGAGAACTGTCTATTTAGGTGTTCTGCTCAACCTCACTAATTATTAGAGAAATGAAAATAAAAACTGCAATGAAGTACCACCTCACACCAGTCAGAATGTCCATCATAAACAAGTCTACAAATAACAAATGCTGCAATGGGTATGAAGAAAAAGGAACACTCCTTCACTGTTGGTAGGAATGTAAATTGGTACAAACACTATCGAAAAGAGTATAAAGGTTCCTCAAAAACTAAATATAGAACTACTTTATCTAGCAATCCCACTCCTGGGCATATATGTGGACAAAACTTTTATTGAAAAAGATACAGTCACCCCTATGTTCATTGCAGCACAATTCACAATAGCCAAGACATGAAAACAATCTAAATGTCCATCAACATATGAATGGATTAAGAAGATGTACATGTACATGTATACAATGGAATACTACTGAGCCATGAAAAAGAACAAATAATGCCATTTGCAGCAAAATGGATGCAACTAGAGATTTTCGTACTAAGTGAAGTCAATCAGTCAGTAAGTCAGAAAGAGAAAGACAAATTCCATATGATATCAATTACATGTAGAATCTAAAATATGGCAGAAATGAACCTATCTACAAAATAGAAACAGACTCACAGACATAGAGAATAGACTTTTGGTTGCCAAGGGGGGATGGGGGAGTGAGATGGACTGGGATTTTGGAGTTAGTAGATATAAACTATTACATTTAAAATGAATAGGCAGGAGTTCCCGTCGTGGCGCAGTGGTTAACGAATCCGACTAGGAACCATGAGGTTGCGGGTTCGATCCCTGCCCTTGCTCAGTGGGTTAACGATCCGGCGTTGCCGTGAGCTGTGGTGTAGG
>PVHT021183696.1:16461392-16528134 GCA_004024745.2 Catagonus wagneri
AAAAAAAAAAAAAAAAAATGAATAGGCAAATCAGGTCCTACTGTATAAGCACTATATCCAATCTCTTCGGAAAGAACATGATGGAAGATAGTATGAGAAAAAGATTGTGTTTGTGTGTGTGTGTGTGTGTGTGTATAGCATAATGTATACCATAATGACTTAGTCATTATGTATATGTGTATATATATGTGTGTGTATATATATATATATATATATGACTAAGTCATTATGCTATACAGCATAAATTGACACAACACCATAAATCAATTATACTTTAATAAAAAATCAGAAAAAAGGTAAGCATGGATTACATGGCTAGAGAAAGTTTGAGATTTGAAAAACTAAACGAATTCCTGAAATTCTATAAAGTATCAAAGTTTAAACTTTCTGAAGTATGAGAACTAATTATAACCTTAGAAATCATCACTTTTCATATCCAGGTAACTCTTTAAATTTTTATCAGGACCAGATTTGTTATAGTTTTACATGTCCAAACAGTATAAACGAAAAATTCATGTGTAAATACTTTTTAATAACTCTTGTAATAGGTAGAGTTAAGAGTGAGACAAGTTAATCAAACATCAGTCCAATATTAACAAATATTTAGCACAGTACAAATAAAATCAGCTGTGTATATATTTGTACTTTTGCTATAGCCTGAGCAAGACTTAAGAACAGCCTAGCTAAGTCAAAATGAGACCTGAAACAATTATTTACTTAAAGGTATAAAGGAAAATCATCTTTTTATAAACAGAAATTCAATATTTAAATACAAAATGTCCTTTGTGATGCTCATAATTCTATTCACATGAATGACACAAAAGTAGAGCTGTTCTCACCAGGAAGGCTATTAATATGGTTAGAAAAATTTTATGATGAACTTTGCAGGCAAATCAATACAAATCATTCAAAAAATACTATTACAAATCCTGGTGGTATCATATTTGGACATATTTATTGCTGACAGACCATGATAACTATGTTCACCACAGACAAATTAATGATTTTGCCTTCATCTATCTAAATGATCTCATATTAATATTTCAAAAAGCCAAAGTCGAAGCAAGGAGGCTAAATTAAATATTAAAAAAAACAGCTCTCTAGATCCCAAATATTTCTATAGCAGTTTTTTTCTCTGCTTTATTTATATTCCTGGTGATTTCTTGCCAAGATACCTTAGAGATTTTAAAAGATTTCTATTTAGCCAACTGTATTATAGCTCAAATATAAAACCTATTAATTTATCCCTTAGATAGTCAAAACACAAAATAAAAATAATGATTTCCACAAGACTATCTGGACCAAAACCACAATACAGAACAATCAAAATACAATATAAAATAGTAATTGGGTATAGTAGTTAAAAATAGCTGTATTTTATAAAAAGTTTACTCATTAATTATAATTTTCACAATTTATTTGAGCACATGCGTTTCTAAGCTCAGGAAGGTAAAAGTTCTAAAAATTCAGATTATCCTGTTCCAAATTATTATTGGCAAATCACAGTTTTTTTTAAATTTAAAAATACCATTTATTTCAGACTACTTGAGACTGTAATGACCATAGGCTATCATGGACTTTAAAATCACTATGGGGGAGTTCCCTTCGTGGCTCAGTGGTTAACGAATCCGACTAAGAACCATGAGGTTGCGGGTTCGATCCCTGACCTTGCTCAGTGGGTTAAGGTTCCGGCGTTGCCCTGAGCTGTGTTGTAGGTTGCAGACGCGGCTCGGATCCCTCGTTGCTGTGGCTGTGGCGAAGGCCGGCGGCTACAGCTCCTGTTAGATCCCTTGCCTGGGAACCTCCATATGCCACGGGTGCGGCTCTACATAAAGGCAAAAAGACAAAAAAAAAAAAATCATTATGGGAAAATATGTGGAAACTTTATATTGTGCTTTACTTTCCTCTTCAAGTCTTTTGTGGGTAATGAGAAAGAAAAGGCTCAGAATGGTGCAAGCTTGCCTACCTCCTTACACTCATCCAACCCTGGAATCTACTTTCCTTTGGGCTGAAATCATCTTCCTGATATCTTGGCTCACTTGCTCCCACCAATGTACCTCCATACTGGCTGCTCCTTCTGACTTCCTGTTTATCTTCTCTGCACCCTTCTAACTTGTCTTCAAATATCTTCCACCTCCCCGAGCTTTACAGGGGGTATAATTGACTTTAAATATCTAATGTGTGCAACATGATGATTTTTTTTTGACATTTTTTTTTTTTAAAGGGCCCCACCCGTGGCATATGGAAGTTCTCAGGCTAGGGGTTGAACTGGACCTGTAGCTGCCAGCCTATGCCACAGCCACAGCAATGCCAGATCCCAGCCATGTCTGAGATCTACACAATAGCTCACCACAAGCCAGATAACTTAACACACTTAGCGAGGCTAGGGATTGAATCTGTGACCTCATGGATGCTAATCAGATTTGTTTCCACTGAGCCATGATGGGAACTCCTTTTCCTTTTTTTTAATTTTAATTTTATTTACTTATTTTTTGACTGCACCCGTGGCATCTGGGAGTTCCAGGGCCAGGGATCAAACCTGCACCTTGGCAGCAACCTGAGCTGCTGCAGTGACAGCATCAGATCATTAACCCCCTACACCTGCAACATGATGATTTGATGCACATATATACTGAAAAATGATTACAACCATAAGCTTAGTTAACACTTCTCTCACCTCACATAATTACCATCAAACCTCACATTTTTAAAAATTCCTTTCCATCTCCTCTACTGAAATGTAATTTTCCAAAGCATAGGAATTCCTTGTTTTTATTGACTGTTATATTCCCAATTCAACCCAGTGCTTAGCTCTTATCAGGAGCTGATTAAATAAACAAATGACCCTGAACAACAAAGAAGAGTGAAAGCTACTGATATATAAACAACTTGAACAAATCTTAGGTAGAAATCATCTCAGAATCTTTTTATTTATAGGTTTTCTGGGTAAAGTCTTTCAATGAAAATCCTAGCCCAAAGTCTTTTTTTATGCAATAATTTTTATTTCATTTTTTAAAGTTTTATTGAAGTATAGATGATTTACAATGTTGTAATAATTTCTGCTGTGTAACAGTGAGCCGGTTATACATATACATACACCCACTGTTTTTCAGATTCTTTTCCCACATAGATTATCATAGAATATTAGGTAGAGTTTCCTGTGCTATACAGCAGGTCCCCACTGGTCAATCATTCCATAAACCACAGTGTGCATATGCCAATTCCAAACCCCCAGTCCATCCCTCCCCTGACCTGTCCCTTTTGGTACCATAAGTTTGTTTTCAAAGTCTGTGAGTCTGTTTCTGTTCTTCAAATAAGTTCATCATTTGCTATCCCCAAATCTTAATTCCAATACAATACTGAGTGTTTCAGATTTAGCATCCTTTTCCCCATATTCTACTCATCTAAAAGTACAAAGTTTCGCAAAATTAATTTGGATTTAAATGAGCTGGTAATCTAGAGTAGGAAGTAAAAGTTTTATTTTCCTTCCTTCCTACACTTTCTCCCTCCCTTCTTCCCTCCCTATTAACATCCTAAGTGTAGGTCCTTCAGAGAGCAGTACTGATATCTTTATCACTCAACAATTCTGTTTGGAATGGAGCTTCTTTATGCACTTCTTCATATCTAATGGATAAAAACGATTATTTTAGCTTTGGGGGAAGGTTCTTTTCTACAGCACTCTCTTCTCAGTAATCTAGATAAATTGCCAAGCAAGCACATTGTAACCTTGGTAAATTTATCTATGGGAACACTCACATAAGCTTGAAATTAGTATGCCCCTAGAGACTACCCTATTTTTCCTTCTTAATCAGACCTTTAGGTGGATATTCAGTGTCTTAGAACTGAGCAGACAGAATTTGCAAGCTGAATAATGTTGGTTCACAGAATGCATTCCTTTATACTTGGAAGAGAAATTGTGACTAAGTGACAGTGAGGTTTTTACTTGAAAGCTGTTGGTAACCTTCTGTCCCTATACACAGTCAGAGGGCTTTCTTGGTTAATGGGCTGGGCTTTGTGGAACACTTGTCCCTTGATGTTGTGTTTGAGCCCTCAGGTCAGGACACAAACAATTTACATCCATTTACCTGACATTCTTTATACTCAAAGGCCACCAGTTTAGTCCCAGAAAGCCTGACCCTACCATGGTTTGATAAACAGGCAGGCAAGAAATACTGCATTAACACAGTTCTTATATTTAGTCAAGTGAAAAACTACAGGAGCATAAGGTATTATAACATTCTGCACTCGTTCAACTTTAACTAGGCTTTTAAACTGCCATTAGTGCTTACTTGCAAAATCTGATTCAATTTAGATTAAATAAAGAAGAAAAATCTGTGTATTTTCTAAATAACCCATCACTAAGATTGCTTAAACGTTGCTTTATATACATAACCATTGCTGTTAACATGTCAAAAAAGAAAAGGTATTTTATAATTTTTAATGTTTATGGCATAATTTCAGAGGATTTAAAAATCAGTTGAATTAGTGGCTAAATGAATGTTTTAAACTGTAATATTTTTTGATTCATAAAATTATCAGAAACTCCAGGGAGTAGTTTATCTTTTCTCTTCCAAAAGAGTACTGACCTAAATAATATATCATTTTAAGAGATACTGCTATTTAAATAACCAGAAAGCAAAAGCTTATTTCTACCCAGCTACTGAGCATCAGTGTCATCAGATTCATTAAAAAAAAAAAAAAAAAAAAAACCTAGAAGTAAATTATAGAGTCATGGGGATTTTACTTGCTTGTTCATTTTTTTTTTGACTTATTTTTGATGAACGCTATGAGAATTTCAACTTATTTTCCTATACTAGCTTTTTGCTTCATTCATTCAATAAATGTTTAGTGAAAACCTACTCTATGATAGACACTGTAGTAGTTTTTGTGGATTCTGTAGTTAATAGAAGAGAAAACTTCTGCACTTTATTTTTAAAATAATGAGAAAAACAGTCAACATGAGATAATATCAGATAGCACTGAGGTCTATGGGAAAAAAAATGAAGGAAAAATTAGGGAAGAGAGGGTAATGGGTAGTTCTAACTTGGGATGAATAATTAAAGAATACAATTATAAGGAGATAAATTTTAATTGGAGGTTTGAATAAATTGAGTGTATATCTGAAGATTTTCCAGGCATAGGGGACAGCAGTGCAAAGGCCCCAAAGAAGTGAATCATTTGATGTATTCAAGAAATAGGAAAAGGGTCAGTATGACTGGTGTAGATTTAGGTGTGTGGTGGGGGAGTAGAAAGTAGGACATAATGTCAGATATAACTTAAGGTCTTTTAGGCTTAGAGTCTGTGGGATGCAGTGGAAAGGGGGCTAGTAGTTAGATCAATCCAGATTTCATTTCTCACTTCAATCACTTGCCAATAATTCACCATACGTAAATTTGAAATAAGAGTAATTGCTCTGCAAATAGAAGAGCAGTAGTCAACCATAAGGAATTAAGGTTTAAATTAATGCATTGTTTCTACTTGCCTATAATAACCACGCAGTGACAATTATCAGGGGAAGAAATAAGGTACAGTCCATTTCCTTCTTACCCTCATCCCAAGATAAACAAACTTTGAAATAAAGCAATAGATATTTATTACTTTAGATGGTCTTTGTGGTTGCAAGCAATAGAGATTCATTCATATCACTCCAAGTGACAGGATATATATTGTAAGTGTAAAGGAGAAAAAAAAATGCAATTTAATAGAAACACTGATGGTGGCAGATTCTTCTGTCTATGGCAGAATCATTATTCAACTCCAGGTACTAACAGCTTTTCTGTTCAACAAAGCACTTTAATACCCAGTTTAGCCAAGGAAAGGCAAATCTTCCAGATACTTAGCCTAAATGGGATTGCCTTGGCAAAAAGATCACTAAATCAATCACTCACACACACACATCACATCACATAGCACATACTGCTCTGAATCTTCTTTGGCTGGATATCAGTACGTGGATGAGAAGAACCCAAGTAACTTAGCTTGGGAAAGACAAGAGCAGAGTAATAATGCAGAAAGAACAGGCCCACACTAGAGGTGACCACAGCAGCACCCCAATGCTCTTCTTGCCCAGCAGTTCTCTTCATGCTTCTTCTCTCTTGAGGAGCACCACCCGTATCTCTCTTCTTTATCATGTATCTCTCTGCCTAAGAGTTAACACCCCCACACGACTTACAATCATACGTGCCATGATGGTGAACTCTTCTTTTCATGTTAACATTTAATGTTTAGCTTTCACTACTATTGATTCATATTTTCTGTGCTTTTTGTATAACTTGCTGGAAATTAATTTGATTGGCTTGGATCTGAGCTGACCTATAAAGGAATGACAGAAGGTTGCAGATGGGAAGTTTGGGCAAGGGGAGGAACAGGATAATAAAATGCCATCAGCAGAAGAAGCAGAAATTTGAAAATCATGCTTAATGAACACCAAGTGATACAGAATCTAGCAAAGGGTTGTATTTGGGATACCTGAGGTTTCAAGATAATTTAAGCATACTTCCTACTTGTTGATAAACTAAAAGGACTATATAAGTTATTATACAAGTTATTTCTATTTATTCTCTCCTGAACAACAAAACAATATAGACTTATTATTAATTAGAAATAGTGATTCTGGAGTTCCCCTCGTGGCACAGCAGTTAACGAATCCAACTAGGAACCATGAGGTTGCGGATTCGATCCCTGGCCTTGCTCAGTGTGTTAACAATCCAGCATTGCCGTGAGCTGTGGTGTTAGGTCGCAAACATAGCTCGGATCTGGGATTGCTGTGGCTGTGGTGTAGGCCGGCAGCTGTGGCTCCAATTTGACCCCTAGCCTGCGAACCTCCATATGCCGCGGGTGTGGCCCTGAAAAAGCAAAAAAAAAAAGAAGAAAAAAAAAAGAAATAGTGATTCACATGTGAACAAGAACCTGAGAAGTCACATGAAGAGTACTGCATATTTATCCTTTACTGTTCACTAAAGGTGGGTTCTGTGTCCTCTCCACGGGGATCAGAAGCAGGTTTGTAACAACATTCGTAATAGGGAATATTAGATTTCCCTCGTGGATCAGCAGATTAAGGATCTGGTATTGTCACTGCTGTGGTTCTGGTTATGGCTGTGGAACATGTCATGGGTATAAAAAACAAAACAAAACAAAACAAAAAACTAGGGAATGTTTGTGCTGGAAAAGACCTTAAAGAGCATCTAATACAGTTCTTTCATTTTACAGATGAGGAAACTGAAACTCAAGAAGAGAATCTGAGTTCAGAGAAATGACATTTAGTGTAGCTGAGGGGAGAATCCAGGAATCTTCTGTCCCAGACCAGTATTTCCAGTATACACTGTCCTCCCTCGTGATAATGGTACAGACTTTAACAATGACCTCAACAGCAATGTAGTCTGTGTATTAGAACAAGTAGTCTGTGCATTTGGCCCTATGTTAAGTGCTGTTATATTCAGTTGATGCGACTTATTTAACACTGTTGTCTGCATATTAATTGTATTAATATTATTCACAGGCTTGGAAATGTGCTATCCCAGGGATGCATGAAAGAAAGAGGTTCTATCCTTTTATACTATCATATCTGTCTTTCATACATTACTATTGATTATATGCTTTGTTCTCTGAAATTGCTCTAAAAGACTTAGGCACTCTTTAGAGCAGAAAGCATGCACCCCTCTTCATTCTTTGGTAATAATAACTACTTTTTGACTGATCATTGCTCATATTTCAATAAGTAAAATTGTGCTTATTTTTTAAAGTTATTTCTATGCACTGTTGCTACATATTCTTTTTGTCCAATATCTCCTAATGCCACTTACAAAAAGGCCTTTAACCTTTTGCTGTACTTTTCATTGAGTGAAATGAATCAAGCATTTTTCACATGTGTCAGTTGAACTTCTTTATGATGTCACAGATAATTGTTTTGGCCTCAGGGAAAGAATGTGCTGTCTGCTGCAAATGATGGCTGCAGAACCATCAGAGTAAAAAATGAACTAGTCATGAAGTCTTTCTTTATCTTATCAATTATTGAAGAAAGAAACTTTCTTTAGCACAAAGAGAATGCTAAAAATGTCAAGATAAAATGATGGGAAATGAAGGGGAGGACAGGGATGGGCACAATAAACAAGTTTGGAGTCAACAAGCTCTTTAATGGATAATACAGGGGATGTGTTAACTGCATTTACATTTTATCAGGCAAAATTATTTCTGCTCTTAATAAGAAGAGAAACTGAACTTTTTCTTTAAGGGGTAAGTTGAGACAAGTCTATATCACTTGCAAAATCCACATCCATTTCTTCCCGGAGAAATAAATGCATCTGACTATTACGACAGTGAGAATAACCAGAGGCATTGTACAGAATCAAAAGTATATAAACTACATGGCATGTACATTTACACTCAAGTAGATTGAGTTATAACCACACTGTTCATTTAAAACACAATAATCTAATATATTTATATTAAAACACTGGGTTTATTAGAACTTTTTGCATGGGCAGGAGTAAAACATTATTAGTCTTTCCCATTATTAGTACAGATGATGGTAAAGCTTACTGTTTGGTATCTTTGTCATTTTCTTTTCTTTCTTTATTTCATTTCTCTCTTTTTTTCCCTTTTTTTTTTTTTTTTTTTTTTTTTTTTTTTTTTTTTTTTTTTTTTTTTTTTTTTTTTTTTTTGTGGCTGCACTTGCAGCATGTAGAAATTCCCGGGCCAAAGATCAACCAGTGCTGTATTTGCAGCATGCACCACAGCTGCAGTGGCAACACTGGATCCTTAACTCTCTGTCTTTGTCATTTTCTGATTGTGCTATCAGAGGAAGGAAGAGCAGGAAATTAAGAAAAGGAAAAGATCAACTCCACGACTGTTTCCCACTATCACAGAAGCTGTGATTTTCCAAGGTTCATAAAATATCAAAATAACTGAAACTGGTTTAAAAAACCGGTTAAAATAAAAACTACTTGACATTTGATAGGCACTTCCCATATGCAAACATTTCTGAAACTCTGCTGTGAGCCAACACTGTTAATATACAGTTAGGTTAAATGAGCTTTGAAATATGGAAAAAATGGATAATGCTAGTTAACATTTATTGAGCAATAATTATGGACAGAAGTGCCATGCTTATCTCTTACTCTCATGATGTCATTTAATTTCCACTACAATCCTATGAGGGAAGAAATATTATGAATCCCATTTTATGGGTGAGGAAATAGAGATTTAGAAAGTCAAAATTACCATTACTTAGACAGTAAGTAGCTCTGACAGGTGGCAAATCCTGTTCCTGCACCTCTCTTCTGTTTGTTCTGAGTAGATTCAAAGATTTGTGGGCAAGGAGATTAGAAGAGTAGCAGTTCCTAAAATCAGAATATTTCCTGAGCAATGACTGCCTCACTGAGAGTAAATTTAAGGAGGAAAATCTAGACTGGGCTTCACTCTCCTGGATGATGTCTCTAGATATGCAAATTGTTTCCTTCAATCAAAAGAAGAGAGCTCTTAACTTGTATATATTTTACCTTGAGCTACACTCAATATGACAGCCACTACACATCAGTGGCAATTGAGCCCTTGAAATGTGACTAGTCTTAGGTGAAGTTGCAAGTAGAAAATACAATCGGATTTCAAAGACTAGCAGTTGATGAATATAAAACACCTAAGTAATAATTTTCATAGTGTTTATATTTTTAAATGATAATATTTTGGATATACTATACTAAGTTCAGTATTTTATTTTAATTAATGCTGCCTTTTAAAAATATTTTTTAAAGTATTGCTACTGGAAAATTTAAAATTACATTTGTGGCTCACATTATATGAACAGTGCCGATCTTTCCTTCCAGAAAAGTGCTTTCTTCCAAGTCTTGCTTTTTGGAGAGATTTAGTGAGCTATTCTCCATCTGCTCCCTTTGTAATGATTTATGAGGGAACTACAGGTCTGAGCTAGATTCTTCTGCTATAAGAATGTGAGAGTTCTTGTTATTTCCCCTTGCTTATTTTCCAAACTTCTGCTTATTTAATTTACCAACTATGATTAGCACTAATTCTTTGTGACAAAAATAAAATTAAAACTTTTGTTTTGGGATTTCCTGTCGTGGCTCAGTGGTAACAAACCCGACTAATATCTATGAGGATACTGGTTCGATCCCTGGCCTTGCTCAGTGGGTTAAGGACCCTGTGTTGCCATGAGCTGTGGTGTAGGTCACAGATGTGGCTTGCATCTGGCACTGCTGTGGCTGTGCTATAGGCTGGCAGCTACAGCTCTGATTCAACCCCTCACCATGGATTTTCCATATGCTGTGGGTGCAGCCCTAAAAAGCAAAAAAAAAAAAAAAAAAAAAAAAGGTTTTTATTATTTTGGAAAGATAATAGCAGGGTACAGCATACAGCAGGGAAAATGATTCCATCCCCTTAGCTAGGCACATATATAGTGAAAAGGAAATCAAATTAATCCTTCAGGTTGTTGCAAGATAGACGACAGAAATTAGGTAGCATGTCTAAATCTGATAAGAGATCTTGGGGCAAAATATTGTGGTTGTAGGACATCATCATAGATGGAATAACCCAAAATGCATAAATTCAACACTGTGATGGACTGACCTGTTTTCTCAAAGAGGTTATAAAAGCAAAGGCTTCCCTATCAGTAGTAGGGAATGGAGATTCCATAACTGAGACTTAATTGAGAAGACTAGGATTAGTGTGGGAAGCAGCAGAGAATGAGAACTATACAAATTTAATAAAACATAGAAAAGTTCAATATAATCAGAATTTGAAGTGCAATATATTATCACTGCTAGAGAAACAATGGGAAAATGGTTGATTGCCAGAAAAACAAAGGACACTTTTAAAAGCACAAAAGACTTTAGTGAAAATAGCAAAATTACTTGGCAAAAGGATCCTTCTATTTTCATTAACAATTTTGGCAGTAAAGTAACAGGATAGCACAGCCTAGATATCAAAGTTAAAGCTCTGCCATTCACTCTCATTTGAAAGAAGCAAATTAAAATAAAAATTAACTGTTATTAGAAATCTATTTTAAGTCACATTAGCTTCCAGTGTATTATAAAGAAGTGATACAGATTAAGAACAAATTCATACCCATTTTCTGTAGGAAAGTATCAATAATGATCCCAAGATATTACAGCATTTAAATGATTCTGAATTATCAATATTAAATTATACTTATCAAAATTAGAGAGCTAAATGATTTTAAGGTTTTATTAATGGTCATTTTACATATGACAAAGTGAAGATTTTTATAACAATTGAGCATGTACAATATGTTACATGTTGCTAATCAGACTTCAAATAGAAAATACCTGTGTTTAGTAGAAAAGAACATGGAAAAGACAGTTAAAAATAGTAACAGCTTCTATTTCACGTATTATTCACAAATATTGAATGAGACTCTACTACATTACAGGTACTCTTGAAGATCTTGGGATTTAGCAAAGGGAAGTTGTTATAAAGACAAGAAGTGGTGATGGCTTGTGCCAAGGTAGTTCTGTTCAAGGATACTATGCATTTGCATTGGGTTGTTTCTGGGTACCTAATGAAGGTAGAACCACTAGGAATTTTGCTGATGTATGTGAAATAGGATATGACTAAAAGAAGTGCAAAGATACCTCCAAGTCTTTTGTCCTGAGAAACTGAAAGAATAGAACTGCCACTACCTGAAAAGTAGAAGAATATGGAAAAAAAAAAAAAGACATTTTAGGGGTAAGAGAAGTGCCTCAACATTGGACATGCAAATCTGAAAATGCTTCTAGACAAAGAAGCAGACATTGGGTGAACAGAGTCTGACGTTCAGAGAAAAGGCTCTCAACGTAGATACAAATTTGAAAGTCACAAGGTTATAGTTGCTTTTGAAAAGCATGAACTGAATAACATAAATTAAATGCAAATAGAGGAGAGGATGGGCCCAGAGGCTGAACCAAAGTCCAGAAGTTGGGGAGTGAAGGGAACGTCACTCAAAAAACTGAGAAGGAACATCCTCGGGAGAAGGAGGGAAAATCGGAAGGATGGGTTTCTGGCAGGCAAATGAATAAAATGTTTAGTGATTAACTGTATGAAATACTTCAATTTAATTAAGGTAAGAAATTTACTAATGCCATTAACTAGAACAACTGTGATGGAGTGGTTGCAATGGGAGTTTGGTTGCAGTGAGTTTAAGCTAGTGTGAAAGCACAGGGTAGAGACAGTTATAGACAACTCCTTTGAGGAGCTCTGTTGTAAACAAACAGAAGAGTGAAGTGGGAGCTACAAAGAAAGTAGGGACAATTTTTTTTTTTAAGTAGAGAGAAATAACAGTATGCTTTTATACTAAGAGGAAAGATTAAGTAAGGAGGTGAAAACCTTTTATACCAAAGGCAAAAAAAAAAAAATAAAGGATGATTGCTGGCGTTTTGCAGCAGCACAGATGAGAGGAGATGTGATTTGTACATAATGGGGGTGTTGATTTTCACCGGTAATAGTAGCAAGAGAAAAGACAGCATTCGTAAGCACAGAGTTTGACAGGTGGACATGAGTATTGTTGATACAAGGGTACAAGATTCATTTCTGATTGTTCCTAGTTTTGTCAGTAACATAGGAAGAAGAATCATCAGATGAAAGAAAGAATGAGAGATGTGTTGAAAGTGAGAAGAGATAGGTATGACATGCTCACCTAAGTGGGAATATGATTCCTAGAAACCATTGAAGCTATTAGGCATACATTTAAAGAGTCCAATCAACATCAACATGCCACGTGTGTGTTCATTTGCAAGTTTACTTCAGGGGAGCATGGAATAATCTTCACAACAATCCTACCGGGTAGGTACTATGCCACTCCCATTAGAGAGTGGAAGAAATGGAGGGACAAGGAGATGTGAGTCATTGGATTCTAATCCATACATAAAAATATATCACTTTCCACTATATTTACTGCTTCCATGAATTGTACATTCCATGAATACATGAAGTATCTAGTAAAGGTGAAGTGATTTTAGTGACATCATCCAAGGTAAGAGGTACAGAAAGGGGAGAGAGTTTCCAGCATGGGAACAAAGTAACTAGGAAATTATTGGAATTCTGTACTTTTATAGAGGATGGATCTTTTAATTTTTCTGAAATAGAAAAAGGTTCTGGCTTTTACATATACTCATATTTTAGTAGAGAAATAGGAAATGAAACAATCACAATATATCGTGGTATAAGTGTTATAACTAATGTTCAATGGAGCTAAAAAGGAGCTTACCACCCTCAGAGGAGGTGGTAAGAAAGGTATAGATGATGATAAGGTGGTTAGTCAGATTCTTGAAGAATGAAAACAAAGTCCTCAGGCAAAGAAGGGCATGTGCAAAGGCATGCAAATGTATCACTTTCAGGGTCCTGATAATACACCACCTGGGGAAAATGGTGGAAGTCTAAGAGGTTACATGGGAAAGGTGGGATGGGGACAGCTGGATAGCTACCTAAAAATCAGAGGGAGGGGAGTGGCATGAAAGGATTTTCATTTTATTAAGAAAATACTGGACTCAATTCAGAAAAAGAGTGGGAAGGAATATTTGAGACAGTTAAACCATTTTAGTGATCATTACAGCTTCATAGTTACTGGGGGTGAAGTAGCAATCGTGAGAATGAAGAAAGGAATTCTTGACTAAGAGAAATCTCTTGAAACTGTTTCAATTTCCACTAACACTGCTTTTTTAATAGTCATTATCCCATTCTTGGTATATCTAGTACCATCCCCTGCCCCAAGATCACCTACATTCTCAGCATTTTAAAACCAAAAATTGTTTTAAATTAATTGTTAAATTTTAAATATTTATCAATAATTAATAAGTGAATAGATATCAAACTTGTCTACCAAACTATTGCATGCAATAGTTAGCAATCTCATTTTGAAGACTTAACTGACATAGAAATTTAGTACAGATTTATTCTAACAAACTCTGAAATGTCCCCAAAAAGCTCAAAAATATTAAATCCTTTTGTAATCAAGGTAGATATAAACAAATGAATAGATAATAAAATTACCTACTCTACATTTAACTACGAGAGAAATAATATACAATGGTATCTTGTTTTCAGGTAAAGATAACAGTACAAGTATTTATCTTTACTCTCTATTTGAAACTAAAACTTAAAATTTTTATTATTTTAGTAAAACTTAAAAAATGAATTTGGGATACCTATAAAATTCCAAATTATCTCCTATAGGCTTTCATGTAATTTTCATTTCATTTTGTAAATCCGCCTTAGGTTTTCTTCACCAAAATCCTCTCCATTTGTTCATCTGAGCTAGTGGTCATTTACTTTTTAGTATGAAATAATTTATCCAGAATTGCCCTCTTCTTCATACAACCAGGGTGATGAAGAAGGCCTAGACATTTTGTATTATGAGCAACCCTAGGAGCTGGTCAACCAAGATGTGTTCCATCACATGAAGTTCCCACTGCAGGCCTCACAGTGGAAAGTCAGGAAGCAGGGTTACGCTCAAGGCAAACTTGCACACTGGCAATGTGGCCTAACTAGCATCTTTTTATCTTTTAGTTCCCTGTGGCCATAGTTGCATTTCAAATTGAAAACTAGTTAAGTTTATTTAAACTCAAGGTCCCCTATTAACTCATTTACCCCAAATTAACAAAAATCCATAATCACTTAGCACCCCTCACATCTACTAGGAAGACAGCCCTTGATCTAATATGTTGCTAGCCATATTGAAAGGTCAGCAGCTGATAACCTTCACAGCACTGCCACTACCTCCAAAATACCAAAGAAAGCCCATATTTCGATGTTAATTTATTATTAGAGGCAAAGCTATCTCTCCAGAATTACACCTATGGGACTGTAAATTAACAATTCCTAACTGATAGATGAATAACCCAAGTCCACAGCAATAGTTAAAATTGCTGCATACAATACAATTTAATACCTTCTCTCATAGGGATGAATTCTTAAAATCTCACTTAACAACACTAACCTTAATTCTGAAAGTGATGTTTGTTCAGTAAATTAAAGTTGAAATTGAGCCGTTGTACTTCTTGCTTCTTTTTTTTTTTAAGGAGTTTGATTATAGTTTATAATAATCTAAGGACTGGAAGTCATAATTTTACAGAGAGAAAGAGGGAAAAAAGTGTACCATACATGCTGGTCAGTTTTCCCATTGGAAATATATGATCTTATTCTGTGTCAAAGTCTATCTGTCCATGATGTTATTTTTAAACCTTGAAGGAGGAGGAAACTGATTGATCTTAAACGATTTCTAAAAACCTATTTTCCCCCCATACTTTGCCCATTATAAGCCACAGGGATCAACCTGCCCCCTGCTGATAAACTCTATAGTTTGAAAACACTAATCAAACAAGATAGTGAAATGATCAAAGTGTAGTAGTCTGATTCCTCCATTCAGTGTACGACATATCTGTGAACTGAAGGAGAGCAGGAGATTTCAAATAAAGACTAAAAGAACTCTTTTAAAGCATTTCTTTTGTACTTGAAAATTTGTTCATTTTGAGCTATAAAAAAAACAGGAGAGCTAAAAGCCTAATACATTCCTTTGATCTGGACATGGCAAGTTCTTAAAGAGAAAGTCTAAAAGGTGACAGACTGTCTGCTGTTCTCAAAAATTAAAATCCAGCAAACCATCCCCTCATCTCCCCACTGCCTCCCTGCCCCCCACCTGTAACATACTATATATTCCATCTATTTTAGAAAGAATAGAAACTACTGGACACGGTTAGAGTAAGATCTAAACCTACTCAAATATTTTGATCCAGAAAACAGGAATGTTTCACCATTTTGTAGTTCCAGAGAGGGCATTTCTCATCCAGGGCCTCTCCTTAAAAGTCAGATGAATCACTGGAATCATTTTGCATGAACAGAGGCAGTCAATGAATAGGCATCCAAACCATAAATATTCACTGGTGTAAAACTGATCATTTAAATTTGAAAACCAATAGATTTTAGAGTCACAAAGTAAAAGCTGGATAAATGAGTAAATGAGAGCAATTAAGTCCACAAGAAGGCATTTAAACTCACTTTAAAAAGCTGAAATCCTATCTTGGTTAAACAAAAATATGCCCACAGCTAGACGTGATTTTCATTTAGTGCTCTAGTCTAAACCATGCTACTCAAAGTAAGGTCTATACATGAGCTCCATTGTTTTCATCTCAGAATGTTAGATACACCAAATTTTAGACCCTACCCAATATCACTCGCATCAAAAATCTATATATTGTTTTTTTGTCTTTTTAGGGTCACATCCACGGCATATGGAAGATCCCAGGGTAGGGATTAAATTGGAGCTGCAGCTGCCAGCCTATGCCACAGCCACAGCAATGCAGGATCCAAGCAGTGTCTGTGACCTACACCACAGCTCATGGCAGCACCGGATCCTTAACCCACTGAGTGATGCCAGGGATCGAACCCAAGTTCTCATGGATATTAGTCAGGTTCCTTAACTGCTGAGCCACAACAGGGACTCCCAGAATATCTACATTTTTAACAAGATCCTGGGTATCCATAAATGGACATCCAACTTTGAGAAGCACTGCCCTGAACCAATCATGCTTTTGATATCCATTACTTGTTTTATTTTTAATAGACACACTGAACGTATTAGTAAATGTAAATACTACAAAAAGTTTTATAGAAAGTTTTTGCTAGAATTCTGAACTAAAGGAGACCAGAAAATAAAAATAAAAATTTTCAGCAGCATGCATTCCCCAAATGATTTTTTTTTCTTACATTTCCTCAGATTTCTCATTCTGTGTGTGTGTGTGTGTGTGTGTGCTTGTTCTGCATTTCTTTTTGGTTTGTTTTTTCCTTTTATGTTAAATCCAGTTCATCCCAGGATATTTAGAGAAAAATTGTATTGAGCAATGTATTATTATACAGGAAACAAAAAGGTGAATAATGTATAGTCCATATCTTCAATTTTATAAAATGTTAGAAAAATAAATAATAATTTACAACAAATATATAGTTGGTGTCTTGGGCACCCAGCAAAAATTATAATATTATAACAAGATAGAAAAAAAGTGCAGTAGGCATTTCCTAATATGCCAGAATAACTTCCTTGAGGAAGTCACCATTTTCACTAAATACAGTTATAATGAGTCAATCCATTATATATTCCAGGGGTAGGCTTAAGATCCAGGCAAGGAAATCATAGGGCCATACCCTCCATAATAAGTGGAGCAAGATATTCAAACAGGGGCTGAAATGATATAAGGACCCTAATAGAAGTCAGTGTTTGTTTTTAATCTGGAATTGTGAAAGATATACATATACAGACATTTATATATGGAGAGGGAAATATATGCAAATATTTGCTACTACAAATATTTATTTGTAATTGTGTAAATATCCATCAACATATCCATGAGTAAAACCCCATACAGAAAGAAGTCAATTAAAGACACCAGGAAATCAAAAGAAACAATTATAATGACAAAACTGGTAACCTTAGGTCTAGATCTGCCTATACTGGAATCCACTCCTGGTCTTTCGAGACACCAAAACACTACATCCCATTTCTAGTCAAGGTTGTGTGGATTAGATTTCTGTAACTCAAAAATGGAAGATTATAAGCCTATTGCCAGAATTTACATTTACTGATAATCGTTTATTTAGGAGGACTATATCATGACCTGTCAAATGTACTGCTTGACTTAATCTTATGATATACTATATGCTACAACATATATATTATTATTCTAACTTTATAAAAAAAATTGAGGCTGAGATATTAAGTGGAGATAATTACTCAGACCTGGATTTAAATCCCATCGCTGTGTTATTCTTATTTGTGTCACCTTAAACAGTTTAACGAAAAAAAGTACAAAAAATTGCCACAAAAGATCTAAAGAGGGAGAGAGAATGTACGACTACCTGGAAATTTAGGAAAGTCTTCGTAGAGGAGATGCCTTAAATCTCAGCCCAGAGGAGGTGGTAGAATGTCAAAGTCAAGAATATTCCAGGAAGATAAAATTGTATGAATACTGGCTTAGTAGTAGATTTTGGACATATTTAGAAGCAATGCAAACATGTTTTGAACATAAAGAGATAGAACTGGGAGACTAGTCTAGACAGACTAATTGTTACCATATTGTAAATCTCTAAATTTAAGGTGTTCAGTTTGGACTCAATTTTTTAGACATTTGGAATTCCTTGAAAATTCTTGAGTGATGAACCATAGAAACTTTTACTTAGGAGTGAATGATTTAGTTAAAATGTTTAGTTTAGATACAAGAGGAAGAGACAGAACACAGAGTACCCACGTAGGAAGAAATTTTAATAGCCTGGGTCCATTTTGCTTTAATATTTTAACACTACATAATTAAGCTAAGGTGATTAATAATAATGATAAATTGATCTATGAACATTTTATCTTTTTTCTTTAATATTTTTAAAGAACAAAAGATGTTCATTTAGTTACATATAGCAACAAAGAAATTTAAATAATTAAATCCCAAAATTAAGATAATATCTGCTCTTAACAACCAAAATATGTAACTTTTACTTAAAAGTTTATATACCCCAGTATTAGATATGTGACATGTTTTCAGAATATTGGCATAGCAAGATGTGGGGGATACTGGTGCAGGGGATGAAAGGCTTGAACTAGTATAGTGAAGAGGAGAATAAAAAGAAGGAACTTTGGAGCAATATGAGTGAGGCATCTGTTTTAAGAGGAAGATAAACTATTACAGTAACTTTCAAAATGGGATCTCTGGATAAACGGCATTGGCTTCAAATGATAAACTGCTGGAAGTACATGTTCTCAGACTTGATCCCAAATCCCTAAGAATCCCAAGGAATACAGCCCAAAAATATGTATTTAATAAGCACTTCTGCTGATTCTGATGTACTTCGAAGTTTGAGAATCACAGTCTTCATACAATGGCTCTGGGTTTGCATTCATGATTCTTTTACTAGCTGTGTGGTTTTAGGGAAATCATTTATATTGCATAAGCTTCACATTCTCCATCACTAAAAGAGTTCTCACTTGATAGGATTAATGTTAGAGCTATATAAAATTTGTTTTTATACAGTGTTTAGTGCAGTACCTGTGTGAAATAAACAATAAAAAGCTCTTACTACCAGGTAACAATTAGAGAGAGGTAACTCAGGAATTATTAAAGGGATTACTAAATGATTTAAGGAATTACTAAAGTGGATTCCTGATTCTCTTTTTAGGTGATTAGAAGATTACTTGTGGCTTTAATAGAGGGAGCCACCATGAAATGTAATATTTCACAATAAAGCAGAAGAATTTCCTCATCACTTTATGATTTCTAGTCTGAACTAACTATGTGATCTTAGGTCAGTTTTTTAACTGATACCATCCTTAATTTTTTCAACATCAATGACTATAAATGTACTTAAGATATCTATGATTTTTCCCAAGTCTACACTCCATGGTTTTCTCTCATTTATCTCTAAAGCCATCACATAAGCATTAACAATTAGATTTAAAACATAGTGATCAATGATTTTAGAGAATATAAGAATTATTAAATATAAAACACCCAATGTCACAATTAGACTTGGAATATGTACATGAAAAACTAACTAAACTTAAAGGTAGTAAATATGTGGTATTTCAAGGGAGTGACAAAAAATATACCTGGGAAGAGAGAACCACCAAATCCTTTCTAGTATAACTTTAAATTCATGAGCACTAATCTTTGAGTGTTTATTTCTAAGCAGAGTTTCTACATTTATCTAGGACATTCATTTTATAAGGACTCTCTAGACAATCTACTGACTCATCAAACCTCAATCAGTTGCTTTACTCTTTCCTAGCTGATAGTCATGCTTCTCACTCAGAACAAAACTACAGATCCCAGTCAGTCTTTGACAAAGGAGGCAAGAATATATAATGAAGGAGTTCCCATCGTGACTCAGTGGTTAACGAATCTGATTAGGAACCACGAGGTTGCAGGTTCGATCCCTGGCCTTGTTCAGTGGGTTAAGGATCCGGCCTTGCCATGAGCTGTGGTATAGGTTGCAGATGCGACTCGGATCCCGCGTTGCTATGGCTGTGGTGAAGGCCGGCAGCTACAGCTCCTGTTAGACCCCTAGCCTGGGAACCTCCATATGCCACGAGTGCGGCCCTAGATAAGGCAAAAAGACAAAAAATAATAATAATAATATATAATGAAGAAAAAGCAGTCTTTTCTTTTGAGAAATCTAGACAGCATCATGTAGACCAATGAAGTCAGAACACTACCTCACATTATTTATAAAAGTAAACTCAAAATGGCCTAAAGACTTAAATATAAGATATGATACCATAAAATTCCTAGAAGAGAACATAGGCAAAACATTCTCTGACATAAATTGTGGCAATGTTTTCTCAGGACAGTTTTCCAAGGCAAAAGAAATAAAAGCAAAAATGAACAAATGGGACCTAATCAAACTTACAAGTTTTTGAACAGCAAAGGAAATCATAAACAAAATGAAAAGACAACCTATAGATCAGGAGAAAATATTTGCAAATGCTGCAACTAAAAAGGGCTTAATTTTGAAAATATACAATCAACTCACATGCCTCAATAACAAAAAAATGGGCAGAAGATCTAAATAGACATTTCTCCAAATAAGACATACAGATGGTCAATAGGAACATGAAAAGATGCTCATCATAGCTAGTTATTAGAGAAATGCAAATAAAAACTACATGAGATTATCACATGAGTCAGAATGGCCTTCCTCAAAAAGTCTACATATAATAAATGCTAGAGGGGGTGTAGAGAAAAGAGACCCCTCCTCCTATACTGTTGGTGGGAATGTAAATTGTTGCAGACAACGTGGAAGGCAGTATGGAGGTTCATAAAAAAATAAAAATAGAGTTACCATATGATCCAACAGCCCCACTTCTGGGTGTATATCCAGAAAAGAGGAAAACTCTAATTTGAAATGATATATGAACCCCACTGTTTACAGCAGCACTATTTCCAACAGCCAAGATACAGAAGCAACCTAAGTGTTCATCAACAGATAAACTGATAAAAATGTCACACACATGTACACACACATGTGTACACACACAACAACAAACAATGGAGTATTATTCAGCCATAAAAAGGAATTAAGTATTGCCATTTGTGGCAATGTGGATGGACATAGAGATTATCTGAATGAAGTAAATCAAAGACAAATATTATATCACTTACATGTGGAATATAAGTAATACAAATGAACTTATTTACAAAACAGAAACAGAGTGACAGACATAGGAAAAAAAAAAAAAAACTTATGGTTACCAAAGGGAAAAGGAGTGGGGAGTAATAAATTAGGAGTATAGGATTAAAAGATACACACCGCTATATATAAAATGGATAAACATGGGTTTACTGTATAGCATAGGGATCTAACTCTATTCACTACATTGTATAATAACCTATAATGGAACAGAATCTGAAAAGGGAAATATAAAACTGAATCAATCTGCTGTACAACTAAAACATAGTCTTGTAAAATAACTATAGATATTCCCTATCAGCATAAAACCATGACCTTATTTCTCCTCTCTTAATAAATCCCTCTCTTGACCAAATCTGCCTCCAGAACACTTAGTATCTCTGTTCCCATTTACTGCAAAACTAATCCAAACAGTTGCATAATCATCCAGTCTTCAATTTACCCATTCTCATTCTCTTATGCTTGTTCCAGTAAGACTTTTGTTCCCGCAAATTCACTGAGCTTCTCTTGTCAAGCTCATCAGTGACTTTCAGGTTGCTAAATCTAATGGCAATTCTCAGTGTAAGTCTCGCTTAAACTACTGCAACATCTGGCAACACTGATCCCTCCTTAAACACTTGAAATGGTTTCTTTCTTTGACTCGAGACTGGTGACTTCTGATATTCCTCCTAAGCTACTGGTTGCTTTTTTTGGGTCTTGTTTGCTGCCTCAGTCTCATCTTGTAAATCTAAAGTTAAGGTGTTCCAGTATTTGGACTAGTTCTCCATTGGAAACTATTCTTTTGGTGATGATATTACATACTCTCATAAATTTAAGATCTATATTCTGATTATTTCCAAATTCATGTCTTCAGGAAGATCTATAATATGAATTCCAGAATTATGTATGTAACATCCCTTTTGGATACCTGATAAGTATCACAAATCTAAATTGTCCAAAATTCCTGATTTTTACCCTGAAAAACCTGCTACTCCTCTAGTCTTCCCTTTCTCAAAACCCAACAATCATCATGTTCCTGTTGCTTAAGTCAAAAACCTTAAGATCCTTGGCATTTCTGTTGTGACGCAGAGGAAACAAATCTGACTAGTAACCATGCGGCTGCTGGTTTGATCCCTCGCTCAGTGGTTAAGGATCTGGACTTGCCATGAGCTGTGGTGTAGGTTACAGACATGGCTCAGATCCTACGTTTCTGTGGCTGTGGCATAGGGCAGCAGCTGTATCTCTGATTCGACCCTTAGCCTGGGGAACCTCCATATGCTACAGGTATGGTCCTAAAAAGCAAAATAAACAAACACAAACAAAAAACCCCTTGATATCCTTTTACATTCCTTTTTTATTCACTCATATACAACAGCCAAGCCATCAAATGATACTTTAAGTTCCACCTTCAAAATATACCTACAAAAATTCTACTTTTTAGCCTTTCCACTGTTACTGCCTTTGCCCACGTCACCTGTCATTTTGCTTATTTCAATAGCCTTTATATTGGTTTCCCTATTTTTACCCCTGACAATGAAAGTCTACTCTAAACATATCAGTCTTGGGGAAGATCACATTATACTTCTGTTCAAATCCCTTCCATGGCTTACCTCACCAACAGTATAAGTCATTAATCTGTGTAACAATTTCTAATATCCTCATTCCTTGCTACGGAAAGTGTGTTCCTCAGACCTGCGGTATCAACATCACCTTGCTGTACATGCAGAATCTTAGGCACCATTCCAGATTTTCTAAACTTAAATCTGCATCTTTAAACATCCCCAGGATATTCATATGCATGCTTACATTTGAGAAAAATCATCATAAATAATCTTCTACTTTTCCAATAGGCTTAACTGCCTATTGCTTTCTCCCGTCACTCTCTCTGTTGCTGTTATATTATCCCTTTGCTGTTAGGGCCTTAATATTTTCTGTGTGGCATAAAACTGAGTCTTTCAGTCCAACAGTTACTGAGGAACCAAGTCCTGTCATTAACCAGGGTGAGCAGATTTGGAAGTAGATCCTTCACTAGCCAAGCCCTGTGATGACTGAACTTGGCCTAAAAACTTGATTTTAGCTTTTTTAAGACACTCTGAGTCAAAGGATCCAGCTAAACTGAGCCTAGGATTCCTTATTCAAATAAACCATGAGATTAAATGTGTTTTTTGAAGCCACTAAGTTTTGGCATAATTTATTAACATTTGATAGATGACTAATACAGATATCATATGCTGGCTCCTGGTTCTAGGAAGCTCGTGTGCTAACCCATTATTTTTTAAAAATAATTGTTAAGACCATGGTGATGGTACAAGGGAAACAGTCACTACATTAAGCCACTAAAAAATAATCAATAAACTAACATAATCAAGCACTGAGACTATATAACACAAACAAGTATGGCTTGTTTAATTAAAAAAAAATTAATTTGGAATTACCTTCATCGCTCAGTGGTTAACAACCCTGACTAGGATCCATGAGAATACGGGTTCAATCCCTGGCCTCACTCAGTGGGTTAAGGATCCGACATTGCCATGAGCTGGGGTGTAGGTCACAGACATGGCTCAGCTCCCAAGTTACTGTGGCATAAGCCAGCAGCTGTAGCTCTTATTCGACCCCTAGCCTGGGAACTTCCATATGCTAAAAGAGGAAAAAAAAATTAATTATTTTTTTTATGGCCACAGCTGCAGCATATGGAAGTTCCCACACCAGGGACTGAATCCAAGCATCAGCTGACCTATACGGCAGTTGAGGCAAAGCCAGATACTTTAACTTACTGCACTGGGCTGGGCTGGGGATGGAACCCGCACTTCTACAGTGACTGGAGCCACTGCAAATTCTCAGCCATAGCAGAATATGGTCAGAGATTAGAAAGAAAAGGATTAAGTTTGAGAAATCTATCATGATTTATTATGACCCAATCTTCACTTAAAGAACAATAAGACTATGTAGAAATTATGTACTCTCTAAAGAAGACAAAACAACTCAAATATTTTATTATAATCAATTTTAGCTTTTTTTATTATATTTGAAATCACCATTTATTCTTTATATCTCCTTTTTTAGTCTTATTGGTACAGTCTTTATTTTATTCCTAAAAATCATTTCTACCAAGCTTCTCTTTTATCCAAATTCCTTTCAGTTAACTGTGTCTTTATATTGCCCAGAGAACCAAATATATAAGTAAAACAGCTGTTACAAATCTTTAAGGCTAGAAAAATTAAATGGGTAGAGTATGTAGAGTACAAGTCCCCAAAGATAAGACTAATTTGCTACTTGCTTTTTTTCCTTTTCATTGCGCTTGTTAAGTGACCTATAATATGACCTGCAGGCATCAATAAACTCAAGAATAGCCACGAGATATTTATGTTGACTCCAAGCTTAACAGAAAATGTTCCGTGACTTTTCCAGAATGTATTTCATTAGATCCTATTTGAATTTTTGAAATGAATTAAATAATTGCAGACATGCTTTAGTATGGTTATACAAAATACCTTTTTACTTATGTTGTAGCTTTGAAGAAATGCATTAAAATAAATTATTCCACACTTCATTACAAAAAGTTATTCAAACCATGAACCTTGACTTTCATCGTTCCATACTACGGAACCATGGTGGACCATACTCAATACATTCTTTTGAGTCTGCAGCAGACAGAGATGGAGGTATACTTGGAGCCAATTTCAGTCAAGCTATCTGCACATATTTATTGCACTTGGTATATGCAAACCAGTGTTACAAGTGTGAAATTCATGAAGAAGTATACAAATGTAGCATATTCAAGAGGCATCCTTCTCTAGAAACTTAACATTTTCAATACTTTATAAATTCAGACTTGATATTTGTCAAACACCAGGGAGAAAATAAATCTCTTGTAATCACATCATCTAGACTAAAGTGCTGTTTCTCAAACTTCAGTGCCCAACAGAATTAACTTGATAGCACTTAGGCTTATTAAAACTCATATTGCTGGGACCCATTCCCAGAATTTCTGATTCAGTAGATATAATTTGTATTTCTAACAAGTTCCCAGGTGACACTGATACTGTATGGCCACACTTTGAGAAAAACTGGTGGCCACATGGTGAGAACCACTGATTTAGAGAAACTAGATTTAACATTTTGGCACTTATCTTTACATTTTTTTATTCTAAAATATAATTTATATAAACACCTACACATTCACACACAGCCATTTATATACACACACACAGTGTTTTTGCATATCTTTGTAAACGTTGTTTGAACTGTTCTTATGAGAGAAGTTGAGCTCCAGTCCTTCTATCTTGCCATCTTAATCCAATCTCCCCGAATTGTTCTATTTGTCTTTTGTTTTACTTAGTAGAATATTATGTTACTCCATGTTATTACATGTACATGCTTGTCTTTTCAAAAACAGTTATTAAGGGGTGATCAAAAAAGAGGTTTTGCTTACTTGCAACATTTTTCACAGCAATGTTTTACCTTATTTGTCCACCAGTATAACAGTCATACATGAAGATCTCAACTTTTGGAGGAATTTTTCAGAAAGTTTCACCCCTTGTGTCCCGGTACAAGGGAAGCTGAATGCTGAGACCATAGATTATTAAGTTACCTGAACAGTAACAATGTTTGAAGAGCTAAAACAAGTGACCACAAAAAATAACTAACATACAGGACAGAATATGACAGGCTCATTTTAATAATATGGAGTTAGAGCTAGTGGGATTTAAGAGGAAAGGTGAGAACTCCCTCCAGAAATGAAGAGGTTTCACAAAGAAAAGACAACTTTAACAAGCCTGAAAAGCCCTTATAGTAATGGCTATAATGACTATTGATTGCTTCCTTGCTCTCCTCTCATCCTGAATTCTCTCCAGTCTTCTCCCATACACTCCCTCTCACACAGGCCTGGTTGTCCTGTTGCATAACATGACACAACCTCTTCTGACTGTAGTTGACCTATGCCCGACCAAGTAAGAGCTAATCCATAACTGAACTGAGCCAGCTAGCTTTTAGAATTTGAACAATGAGACACAGAATGTGAACGAGTTCACAGCTGAGCCACATACCAACAGGGGTACACAGACAACTGAATCAAGGCGCCCTTGCTGAGCTAAGAGCTGCCCTTGTGTAGTCCATTATTAAGATTTTCCTTTAATTCTATGAAGCATATATCCTTAGAATCAATTCCCTTTCTCTTAAGGTGAGAAGTAATTATGATGTTTGTAACTAAAGGCACCCTGTAACAGTGGTTTCCAGAGCTATATGGTAATGGGGCATAACTAAATATTGTTCAGTTTTAGAATATATTTTCTTCACATATTTCAAAACACGGAAAGTAAATCTTCCTGAAAAAAGGGAATGCAATTAAAAAAAATCAGGAGAAATGTATAACTCAGCCATATTTTATAAGTATTTATTAACTTTTATGTTCTATAAAATAATTCGGAATGATCATTTCAAATACCTATAAAAATATTACACCAATGAGCACATGTAATTATTTACTCTTAAATAACAAAAACAAACTCTTAAGAAATAGAAGTGGTCTCAGAAAGTAGATATTAATGTTGAGATGTCCATTATAGAAAAAATAATGCTAATCTCTTCTCTTAGGAGTCCACCAAGTAGTCTAAATTCAAATAATGCTTTTTGTAATGTACTTATTGTCTAAAGTTTTTGTTATTGCTAAAACAGACATATTTTATTTTAAATGATCTCAATTTCCATAGAAAAGGATGTTATACTGTAAAAAAAATAACAATAATTCCTCCAGAAAGCCTGGTTCACTTCTCTTTTTGAATAGAGAGCAAGTGAAATATGTAAATGTATGAATCACCAAAAGAGTTAAGTCATTCTTTTTTACATAACATGAAATCCATTTGTGGGAGTGAAAAAGAGTGAGGGAGTTTTATAAGTCTGAATTTATGAGTAAAAATATGAGAATCTAAACTACTATTCTGGTCAGACTATTCACATCTATGAATATTATGTGACTTTTACAAAAGCAAAATTCAAAAACATACCAAAATAAAAAGTACCAATATTTTTATAGTGTGTGTGAGTATATATATAAAAGTAAGTCATTCAGGTGAAATCTCAGTATTAGACAAAATACTTAATGGTTACCAGATTTCTCCTCAGAGTAATATAATAGCATTCTTTAAATATTTCCTTAATAGCATTCCTATAAAAATTTCTTTAGGTTTTAAACAGATCCAGCATAGCTACCTGTCCCATATCATAAATTATCTTTATATGGGAAAGGGCATTAAAGAATAAGATCAATTTAAGGACTCTATAATCTTAAACCAATATTTTATCTAACACATTTAGTAAAAGATATTATGCTACCATTCCTTATTTTTTTTTCACTCCATTACCCTTTTTTTTTGTTCCCAGAAGTGAAAGAGAAAACAATAAAAAAACTTCAAGAACAGATTAAAATTGCTGCATAAGTAAAATACTAATTACAACACTCAGCTATTCAAAGAAAAGAGGACAATTAAAACATCAAAATAGTGTCTACTTAAAAATTATTTTAATAATCACTATTTATTTGACAGACTAGCATAACCTGTGTACTGCCTAGTGATAATAGTGAGACATTAAATAGGGAAAAATATGTCATATCAATGAAGCTAATTGAAAGTGAAGAGATGGAAAATTTTAATTAACTTTGTGATCTGGCTTTGTCTCTGTCAATTACCTAAATTACACTATTGAAATATGGGCAAAAATCTGTATTCAAGTTCAGACAAGAGCTCTGTGAAACAATTCCTTGATAGTCAGGAGATAAATCATTTCAATTGCATATTAAATCAATCAATCAATAGAATTAATAGAAATGCAGAATAAATGAAGGAGGAAATATGTATGGGATACTAGAGAAATTACAAAAGTAGTTTGAATTAAGCCCAGTAAGGAGCTACTGCTATAAGAACACCAGAAGACTGGGTGACAGATCAATTCTTTTATTTTTGGAGACATGTGAAATATTGATCATAGTTGATATGCAATGACAATAAGTACCTGACTTTGTAGTTTTTATTTTTTAATAAGGGGGGGTCACAGAAATGTCTGAATATAAGCAGTAATTTAAACATATTTATAAAAGAGCATCTCAATTTTTATTACTTCTTATACTATGTGAGGATATAATACACATTATATTAAAATGCCATTTGATTAAAATCAACTGGAAAAAATATTCTTGTGCTGAAGAATTTCTTTGAATATTCAAAATCAAAAAAAATATTCACTTTTCAAAAAGTTCCTCAGATTTCCAAAATAGATGAAGTTGAATAGTATTGTGTTAACTGGGGCTATGATGGGGTGGTACTCAAATTCAGCAAATTATTTTTAAGAACTTCAAATTGATTTTACAAATGTATACATTTAACAAATTACTGGGATCTACTATGAATGAGGTAAAAATTCTAGACACAAGAAAGCACACAATGAAATATTTTGAGCTAAAAAGAAGATTTTGTGATTATCTAGATACTGGGCTTAAAGGAAGACTTCATCTTCTGTGCTATAAAGCCCAGTGACATGCAAGGGATATATGGCAAAATTTTGGACAAATATTATAAGTTTGAGTAAGAAAGAATAAATGGCTGATTAAGTTTTCCATGGGTGTATGGTTGGAAATGCAGTTTTGGGAATTTTTGTCTCTCATATTTTTCATTCCTGATCTAATTCAATCCCCTTCATGTTAACAGGTGATAGCACCAAAGCCTAAATATTAAATTGCCCCAAATCACAAATCCAACTAACATCATGAAAAGCCCTAGAATAAAGGTTTCCTGATTTCCATAGATAAAACAAATCATATATTATGCACAGCTACAGCTTATATTTCTATAAGAGATTTATACCATGTCTAATAATTTACCATAAACCAAAGACAGAGAGACACTCCAAAGAATTTTTTTTTATTTTTATTTTTGTCTGTGCCCACAGCATGTGGAAGTTTCCGGTCTATGGACTGAAGCAGCAACCTGAGCGTGGACGTTTCTGGGCCAGGGATTAAACCTGTTACACCACAAGAGAACTCATATTGCATCTTTAAATAGTGACAAAGAGATCAGATGAATATCAGCAAGACGCATGGGCAGCTAGTATGAAAGGTAAACTTTACCACTACCTTATGCGCTAAATTTAAAGCTGGCCCAGTCTTTAAGTATAAGTAATAATGGATTACCTCTATGTTGTATTTTGAGGGACCACAAGGAAGACTGCTACACCAAATAATGCCCCTTCTACAAGGTATCGTGGTGTCTAAAATTCTATTAGGTTTTTTTGGGGGTCTTTAAGACTTTTAAATTATTGATTCATAATACTTATTAAAATTCAAAACACTTGTACGAGAAACTTTCTTTTATGATGAGCTAATATAGTTTTGAGCACCTGCTATGATTTTATGTGGCTAGGAGAGAGACACTGAGTGGAAGAGTAGTTTCCTGCAGTTGGGTTGAGAGACGCAATGAAATTGAAGACAAACGTTCAAGTTCACAATTTTATTCTGTTGCAATAAAAGACTTCTCTTTTAAGAAACTGTCATGTTAGAAAACTAAAATTAGCTTTTGCAATCCTAGTACCACTGATGGCTTGACCATTGATCTAATTCAGTAACTATTCACTAGGAAACACATTAAGTTTTAAGGATTTTCAGAATAATCCTTTCAAACAAATCATAAATACATGAAAATTTATTGTGGAGTGAGTATTTGGTATTTAACTGGGTTGGTGCCTCTATAAACAATTCTAAAGCTAAGCACACATTCGGGTAAGATATGAAGGGACAGGTTATATTTGAAGTCAGCTGTTATGGAAACAGATTAGTTCTAAAGGAGGAGGAATCCAAAGGCGTAAATATTTGTTTGGCATTGAATATAATTTTAATCTCAAGGGATAATGTCTATGATAGGGCATGTTCCACCAGGACCAAGTCTGGGCTAGAGTGCCTCAATTGATAAGGAAAGCCTGCAAACAGAATGTATTACTTGCTGAGCCTGGTTTAAAAATTTCACTTTCTTAACTAATGGAGGCAGATTTAGTTTAAACATCATTCTTGAGGAGACTCCACAGGAGGGACATATAAGGTCAAGAATGCTGTTCCATTTTGAAGATTATTTTTCTAATATACCTAGCCGTTTTTCCTCTACATGTTCAACTTTTCAAAATAAACAATTTTTCTTTTGTTTTCTTTTTGAATATTCTCATCTAAAATATCATTTCTTAAAACAGAAACAAATACTATATTTATAAAGATTTTTAACTTTTAAATTTATTTTTACTTTTTGAAAATTGATTTAAACATATTTTATTATTATTTCTAAGATTAATTATATAAAAGGAATTAACAAAGAGCAATTTTGGTATAAAAACATTTATTACAAACAATACTTAATTCTCTAAGTAAATGCATCTTTTTCATTACCTAAAAATCACTCAGTGACTTTGATATAGTCCTATCATAGCCTCCTTAGTGACAATAACCAGAGAAGCACGTTTATATTTGCTTTTATACAGAAAACAAAATGAGAGGGAAAATTTGAGGACTATTATCTAAATGTACAGTATTTGCCTCTAAAACCTTAGGTCTATCATTTTCTTGAAAAATGTATTTTCAAGAATACTTTTAAAGAGATACTTTTCAAGAATACTTTATCATTTTACTACTTGATTTATAATAAACACTGCTGATTAAAGTTAATTTACAATGTGACTAGTTTTATATAGGCATTCCTTGGAGATATTGCTGGTCTGGTTCTAGAACATTACAATAAAATGATTATTGCGATAAAGAAAGTCACAAATTTTTTTGGTATCCCAGTATATGTAAAATTATGTTTACACTACACTGTAGTCTATAAAGTGTGCATAGCATTTTGTCTAAAAAGGGAGTGTACATAGCTTAATTAAGAAATATTTCATTGCTGAAAAAAAATGGTAACCATCATCTGAGCCTTCGGTGAGTTGTAGTCTTTTTGCTGGTAGAGGGTAGTGCCTCTATGTTGGTGACTGTTGACTGATCAAGGTAGTGGTTGCTTAAGGTTGGGGTGGTTGTGACAATTTCTTAAAATAATGAAGTTTGTTGTGTCAATTGACCTTACTTTCATGAACAATTTCTTTGCAGCATTCGCTACTGTTTGATGGCAATTTACCCACAGTAAAATTTCTTTCAAAACTCGAGTTTATCCTTTCACACCTTGATGCTGCTTTATCAAATAAATTTATTTGACATTTTAAATTGTTTATTATAATTTCAACAATCTTCACAGCATTTTCATGATTAACAGATTTCATCTCAATGAACCATTTTCTTTGCTTATCCAGAAAAAGCAACTTCCTCATCTATTGAAGTTTTATCATGAGATTCTAGCAATTCATTCACATTTTCAGATTCCACTTCTAATTCTAGTTCTTTTACTTTTTCAACACATCTGCAATTACTTCCACTCCTGAAATCTTGAACTTCTCAAAGTCATCCATGAGGGTTGAAATCAACTTTTTCCAAATCCATGTTACCACTGATATTTTTGACCTCTTCTCATGAATCATAAAATTCTTAGTGGCATCTAGAATGATGACTCCTTTTCAGAAGGTTTTCAATTAACTTTTCCCAGAGCCCCCAGAAGAATCACTATGGCAGCTATAAACTTAATAATTGCTTTTTCTTAAATAGTAAGACTTGAGAATCATAATTACTCTTTGATCCATGGGTATCAGAATGGATGTTGTATTAGCAGGCATGAAAACAATATTAATCTCATTGTGCATTCTCATCAGAGCTTTTGGGTGACCAGATATATGCATTGCTAATAAGCAGTAATATTTTGAAAGGAATCTTGTTTTCTGAACAAGATGTCTCAAGAGTAGGCTTAAAATATTCAGTAAACCATGTTGTAAATAAATGTACTGCCATCTAGGTTTTGTTTTTCTTTTCACAGAGTTCAGGTACTGTAGATTTAGCACAATTCTTAAGGGCCCTAGGATTTTCAGAATTGTAAATTATCATTGGCTTCAACTTCAAATCACCAGCTGCATTAGCCCCTACCAATAGAGTCAGCCTGTCCTTTGATGCTTTGAAGCTAGGCACTGACTTCTCTTGAGAGAACTGGATGATGTCTTCTTCCATTATAAGGCTGTTTTGTCTATATTGAAAGTCTACTGTTTAGCATAGCCACCATCATTAATTATCTTAGGTAGATTTTCTAGATAACTTGCTGCAGCTTCCACTTCTGCACATGCTCCTTCACTTTGCACTTTTATGTTATAGAAATGGCTTATATCTTTATACCTCATGAATCACACTCTGCTAGCTTCAAACTTTTCTTCTGCAGCTTCCTCACCTCTCTCAGTCTTCATAGACTTGAACAGAGTTAGGACCTTGTTCTGGATTAAATTTTGACTTAGGATGTTGTGACCGGTTTGCTCATCTATCCAGACCATTAAAACTTTCTCCATATAATTAATAAGACTTTCACACCTGTGTGTTCACATCTGTGTGTTCACAGCAGTTGTGCTTTTAATTTCCTTCAAGAACTTTTCCTTTGCATTCACAACTTGGCTAACTGGTGCAAGAGGCTGAGCTTTTGATATGCCATCTTTCCTAAGCTCAATCATTTCCTAAGCTTTTGACTTAGAGGCCCTTGTAGGGTTCTTAATTGGCCTCATTTAAGTTTGTGTCTTGGGGAATAGGAAGGCAGGAGGAGAAAGAGAGATTGGGGAATGGCTGTTCAGTGGAGCAATAACTACATATACAACATTTATCGATTGAGTTCAAGGCCTTATATAGGTGCTATTCATGGCACCCCCAAACAATTACAATAGCACCATAAAAAAAAAAAATCACTGAACACAGATCACCATAAAAAATATAATTTAAAAATTTGAAATATTGTGAGAATTGCCAAAATGTAACACTGTGACATGAAATGAGCAAATGCTATCAGAAAAAAATATTCTGCTGACAGACTTTCTAGATGCAGAGTTGCGACATTCAATTTGTAAAAAAAATGCACAATCTGCAAAGCACAATAACATAACACACAATAAAATGATCTCACTCTGTAACTGCTTCAATGGTTTTGTCATATTTCTAGAGCTGATCTGTGTTTTAAATACCTTACTTGAAAGAATGAAAAAATAAATGATATGGAGTAAAAAGTAAAAATTTTTAAATATAAAATGAGAATTAGATATAATTTTTTCACAAATCAGACTTTCAATATAACTATGAAAAATTATGCCTGAATATGCCCCACAAAACACTTCTAGTGGAAAGAGAAAGGAATTTGTTTATAATCTATATTTTGAAAACTCAGAAATAACTTAACAATTAAGATTATTAAGCATCTTCAAAAATAGAATGCTTCAAAAAAATTCATGAGAAAAATCCTTTTATAATTGTGCTAGTATTCCTTGTGAGTTAGAAAAAGGTTTTTCTGGAAGTATAAACAAAATTTTGAAACTTTGGCTTTACCTAGGAAGGGATGGATGAATGACTAAATCACCAAACAAATACCTGACAGATAGGAATGTACTGTTGGCTTGGCAGTTACTGAGACTTCAAAGTTATAGAAATGCATTCTTGGAGTTATAAAAATGAGTGAATCACTTAGTTCCATTTCTAATTTTGGCTAAGAACCACCATGTTTACTGTCCAGCCAAAGTTGGTTATTTGTGACCAAAAACCCCATTCTTTGAAGGTCAGCTCTAGAAAGATGACTAAGCTCTGCCTGCTTCCTCAGAGGCACTGGGGACCCTTTAATCCCTTCGTCCTCTTTCTATGACTCCCATTGCCCCTAGCTGTTCTTGGTGGTGAAGGCTCCTGGGCAGCAATGGTTTTCTTCCCCTCTCTCTCTGATTTTTCCAATAAGTCTGTTTTGTATAGAAATATTGATCAATGGTAGTTACAGACTCAAATATTCCCCCCAAATTCACATATTAAAGCCCTAACCCATAATGTGACTGTAGTTAATAATGTTTAATGAGGTCCTAAGAGTATGGCCCTCGCCTGACAGGACTTTTGTCCCAAGAAGAAAATTTAGAGACATCTGGGTCCCCCCTCAACGCGTGCGCGCGTACACACACACACACACACACACACGATGTCTGGCACACAGAAGAAAAGCTATGTGAGGATACAGAAGAAGGTGACCATCTACAACCCAAGGAGAGATTCTGCACCAGACATGAACCTTACTGTCACCTTGATCCTAGATCCAGAAGTGTCAGAAAGTCAATTATGTCGTTTAAACCAACCAAGTCTTTAGTATTTTTTAATGGTAGACCTAATTGACTACTGTTTGGTAGTCTTTTTCCTGGTAGTGGTTTACTGTTTTTCTTAACCTAAATCTAAACTATCCAATTATTTACTCATGGATCAGTATCCCTGAAAGTCTTTTATATTTAAGAATTGAAAAAATCCTGAATATACCTAATTATATATAATTATCCTTAAGAAGTTAAATTATATATAATATTGTATAATACATAACAAGAGAAAGCTTTATTTTGGCACTGCGGCATCACAAAAGAACAAAACGTATTGTCAGGTTTAGAAAGTACTTAAAGTAGTAAGTTCCCCTCCTGCCTTAACCTAGTTTATTCTACTATATCTGGAGTATAGAAAACTCCCCTCCCCCATTATTTAAACTGCATAAACTATAATTTTAGTAAATCAAGTAAAGAGCTAATCAAGTTTTGATTTGCTAATTACTTCTCAATTTGATTAGATCTGGCAGCTAATCATCTCTGGATATTTAAAGTCAATCTTTCACTCACATTTGCAAATCAAGACTTCAGTGTAAAACCAAATTGGGAATATAGCATAAAAGTTCTTTGTGTTATAACAAATAATTAATTTCTACTTGTTGCTACAATTTTAACAGTGAAGAAAAATGTTCTAGGATGCTTCAACAAGTTGAATTATGTATGTACTGTACCATCCTGTGTTGGAGAATTTAAAAAAGCCAGTTTTATACAATTTTTTGAAGCAGTCCACTGTGAGCCAGGGACATGTACATGCTACATTAAACAAGCACAGTATAATTAAAAATCACAGTTCTGTTTTTATAGTCCACAGTAGTTTGTAAAAGAAATATCTGCCAAGAAACTGAGCCATGATCAATATTATAATTATTTTCCAATTAAGACCAATATTTTAAAACGTATTTAAAAATTATTAATATACCTAAGATACTATCTCATTGAAAAATATGCCAAGGTAGGAAAAAGAATGTCATAGTCATTTAAATTCAACAAGGGAAAACACTATGATGAAACACTGAAAAAGAAAGCCAGGCAGATGAGTTGGTTCTAATTTCAGGGAAAAATGTCTTTCCTAGTCATTTCTCAAATACTGTACTTAAATTGTACTCTGTAACAAAGTTTCTTCTATCTTTGTCACTTTCTGCTGCTATCACAATTACACAACTTGAAACCTGCTTGACTGTACTGCACTGAATAATGAATCATCTTTCTAGGAGGCATTTCATTATTACTACTGCCTCATTAACAGCATTTCCAAGCAGTACCTTCAAAAGTAAAGTTATATGAAACTTTGGACAATTTTATCTTGCCAAGTTAGGTCCTCTGAGAAAAATAACAGACACAATATTTCCTATAATTTTTCCATTGTAATTTGAATCTTTATTTTAATATTCAATATCACTGAAAAATAACGTTTTTTAATACTGTTTAATTTTTTTATTCCTCCTCCTTGCTATAAATTTGATATTTTTATTTATTTCTACTTTCACTATTTTTATCTTAAATGTTTTCCTCCTGCAATTCTTTAATATTTTATTTGCTAATTTTAGCAGTAAACTGGTACCTCTTAGATTTACAGCTCAAATAATATTTTATTGTGTCCAAATTTTGGCACAATATTCTATCTTTGGATGACTTCCCTGCTGAATATTTAATTTAGCCAGAAATTAGAGAGTGATATTAGAAAATGCTCCACATCAAAGTGTGGGAAGACACTTCCCATACAACTCTGCAACGCACACAGTAGCAGCCTTCCATTAATCTTAGCCAAATGCATGAATGACTTCTTTCTCTATTTTTAAGTGTGTATTTCCATCTGAGCTCTGTGAAGTGAGTTTCAAAGTTCTCATGTGAAGGTCAAAAAGATGGAAAGCTCCAGAGCTATACCAAGTGCACACAGCTCATTTACTCCTATACCAGACATCATAACTGATACTCCTGTCTTTCAGAGGTTTAAAGAAAATATCTTCTTTAAAGTATTAGATGTAATTCTGCTAGATATCATCTCAAGGGTCTTTTCCCTCTCCTAACACTAGAACTATGGGAAAAAATAACCTAAGACTACGCCAGTAGGCTGCTTCAACCTGATTTTAGTATTATTAGAAAATGCCCAGCTCTAACTATTCCCACCACTCTGCATGAAAACTATGTCATTAGGAAATTTATTGTGGAAACCAACCTATTATGAAGCTTTCTCACCATGGTTCTATGTGTTTTGTGATGCTGGTGATGAGAGTATTGAGCAGGAAAGATAATTTTATATAATGGATGATAAACTGGCCTGGAAATTACAGCATTTTCTACTACTAGTTTATTTCTAATGCAATACATTAAAACAGCACCATGTTCATGACATTTAATTCTGCAGTGGAAATTCTAATTTAAATTTGAATATGCTCTAGGTTATAAAGCTAGGTTTTAGTAGTGTGAGTCATTATTAGGGCATTGAGCTCAGGCTAATAATGTTATCTCCTTTGTTTGACCATTCAAATGATGTTTAGCTGGGCTCAGAATGTAAGCATAATATTGTGTAGATTAGAAAAGGACTAAGATGATATAGACCTTCCTGCTGAAGCTAAGTAAAAATGTAACTCAATAATATCCTTAAACTGCTGAATACTCATTAGACCCAGTGCAGAAATCTTGCTTCAGACCTGAAGAAACTTCCTCCTGGATATCTGCAATAATTCTAAACTTTTCTTTTTGCCAACAGCCCTTTCTGAACCATTTATTCTCTAAAGTGCTATCAGAATAATCTTTTACCTGGCCTCCTGGTAACCTCCACTGCTACTCTGTTATCTTCAGGAAAACATCTAGATTCTTTAGTATTGATCTGAATCCTTTCATAATCTGGCCCCAATTTATTTTTCCAGCTCACCAGTCCTATACTCCAGACATACTATCTCTCTTTCTGTTCTCTAAAAATATGCTCTTTTGTACCTTGTAGCCTCCATACCAGGTATGGAATATTGACTCTATGGCTCTGGAAAATATTTCATTATGATTTAACTATCACTTAAATGCTACTTTCTCTATAGAAACACTATCAAATCTCCCATAATGCATTCTCTCAGAAACTTCAAAAAAATATTCTTTTGGGTTTTGAACCTTATTACACAAAGTTTATCAGCCTGTAATTACTTCTTAAAGTAAATATTCTGATTTTGCTTATTCATTCAATAAACATCTGAAAAACTATGATTAGGAGGCGTTATATTTAAGTAGTACAGACATAAAAATGAGATTTGGAATATATAGTGTAGTGGGAAGAAAATAAACAAACAAATGGCCACAATAGCTAGTAATAAGTCCTGTAGTAATGAAATGCACAGAGCACCGAGGGAGCACATAGCAGAAACAGATGGCCTCACAGTGCCATGGAGGGCATTAAGGAACAAAGTCCTCTAAGAGCAGCTAACATATTACCTGTTACTTAGTAGGTGATCATTACATGTGCTATGAATTAATTAATAATTAATAGACAAAAGCTAACCAGGATGCTTCGCTTATATTCTATGTCAAATGCAGTATTTTCTCAAGCTTTGAATCATAACAAAATTTGGAGGTCAGAGAGAAAAATTCGCTTTACAGTATACTATACATTCTTTTTTTCATGTCACCTTTTCTGGTCTTATTTAGAATTACTATAGTCATTATAGATTATACATTATATATTTTATGCCAGGATTCAAACCTAGGTCTATTAGGACACTTTACATTTCTTCAAATAACATATTATTTATTAGCATAAGTCTGAGTCAAAGTTGGTAGAAGGAAAACTGTTTTATACGCTCTGTCTCTGCCCTGAACCCTTCATTCCTCTGGATGGCATCCTCTCTCTTAATATTCCTCCATAACAAAATTCACTTTCAGAATGAATCAGAAGACAATTTGTTTACTCTAAATTACCAATCTAACAGTATAAAAAATCTTGTTAATAAGAAATTAAATTGGAAGACAAATTATAGACCTATTACTGGTTTTTAGAAAACACAAAGATAGAGAAACATATTAAATGATATCATGAAAAAAACTAAGACAAGTCTAGGATGTGAATCATCCTATAAATTAAATGAATTGGCTACCTAAGAATGTCATTGGCATGTAGTTAAAAAATATTTTGTGTGGTCAGCATCTTTCCCTATACTACTAATGGCTCGTCCTGGACTTCATGAATAGTGTTCAGTCCAAAGTGCAATTCAAACTTAGATAAAGGTGATATATAAATCTCTCTTCCAAAATTTTTTGATGATTGTAAACTATTCAAACACATCTCTAATGTCGAATGCTTTAGAATATCCACATATTGCCCTCTGTGCTATTGAGTAACAGAATTCCAAGTTAAAAACTGAGAGAAACTAATTTATAACATCTTTGATGTGTTATAACTTTTTAAAGCAAACTATCAATTTGTTTTCAAAACCATACATTTAATATAACATAATATAATTTGGTTTCCATTTACTCATTACAAGGAATTTATGCTATAACACCTAGCTTTAGAATCACAAATATTGTTGTTTTAAAAAGTTTTCTACTCCTCTCTTCTCTCCTTTTAAGAAATATTTCCTACATTTACATTAGAGAAAAAATAACTTGGAAACCATATTTTTAAAAAATCTCAACATTTGTCTTTATGTACTTTGTATGCATGCCTATGAGTGGCTGATACTCTATATTGCGATTAAAGAAGGAATAAAAAATAAATACTGTTCTTTAAAGAGAAATAAAGAAAATCCAAGAAAGGAAAATACATATTGAGTACTTAAGGTACGTAAGTCAAAATTTAGGAAACATGTAGTAGCACTTTCAAAGGTTAAACAAAAACAGCTTCATAAAGGATAACGGAAGAAAATGTTTATAGTAAAATTTTTCTGGGCTAAGTGTAGCACAAATGTCTCTGATTTTCAATTAATTTAAAACATAGACATTCTGTGAATTTTTGAAAACCTAAATAGTTCTGAAATATGTAAGAACTATATGTAGAAAGAAAATATCTCTTGTCTTAAACATCCTAACTTTGGCCAAATAACACACAGTGTTTGAAAATGTTTTTTAAATGTTTTCTTAACTTGAGCTGCATCTATTTTGTGGAGGTAGTTGTTTGGTAAAGGAAATTCTGAATTACAGAAATAAAATATTACAATTTTTAAATAAGTCCAGAATTACAGCAAACTTTTTTATTCATAATACACTTTCGATGTACTTAGAAATTTATGCATTCTATATGAATGTTTAAATTATAGCTTTCTCCTCAGGGAGGTCCCGTCGTGGCACAGCAGTTAACAAATCCGACTAGGAACCATGAGGTTGAAGGTTTGATCCCTGGCCTTGCTCAGCGGGTTAAAGATCTGGTGTTGCCGTGAGCTGTGGTGTAGGTTGTAGACATGGTGTAGGTTGGCGGCTAAAGCTCCAATTAGACCCCTAGCCTGGGAACCTCCACATACCGTGGGTGTGGCCATAAAACAACAAAAGGCAAAAAAAAAAATACACCTTTCTCTTCAAATTAAAAGCTTCTAAAGGATATTCTCTCTGGCTTAATTTGTGTGCTCTGGAGACATCTGTAATATCTACATATTCAATTAATGGATAATAGTGATAGCTGTAAATCAACATTCCCTAAACAATCCCTAACTGCTAATAAAACTCCTTAAGGGAGTTTATTTCTTCAAACAGTCTTTTTTTTTTTTTTTGTCCCATGAATTATACCCCATAGAAATGTTATTTACATGATGATTATATATACTCTTGTTCATATATTGGGTCAGAAGAATGTAGCACAAAACATGGCTGTGGGAAACTTTGGTACCTTTGATTAGACTTGATTCTTCTAGGCTAGGAGCTTTGCTCTGGTCTATTCTTTACTAGAGGTTTGTGATAAATATCTCCTCCTCCATGTTTTTTCTTTAAGGATGCAGTCTTGAATGACAGGTTTTGGAATCAGAAGACCTGCATGAATTTGAGTCCTGTTATTTCACTCACTGACTAGGTACTCTGGGGTAAATTATTATCACTTTTGGAAATTCAGTTCTTCTAAAAAAATAAGTTTAACAACACTTTTGCCTATGGCTTTTATGAAATTAAATGTAAAAAAAAGTCAAGGCTAAGCACCTATGAAAACAGAAAAAAATTATGATTGGAATTAATTTCACCAGTATTAAAGCATAGTTTACAGAATGTGATTTAATATTACCATATTAATGTCTCTGCATTCATATATTTTATTATCTTTTTACGGCCATACCCATGGCATAGAGAAGTTCCAGAGCTAGGAATTGAATCTGAGCTGCAGCTGAGACCTAAACTGTAGCTGCAGCAACACCAGATTATTTAACCCACTGTGCCAGGCCAGGGTTTGAACCCATGCCTTTGCAGCAACCCAAGCCACTATAGTAGTATTCTTAACCCACTGTGCCACAGTGAGAACTCCTCTGCATTTCTTTATATCAAATGATGTATAACCTTTGAACACATGTATGCATGTTTCAGTGAAGTGGAAATATACATGATTGCAGTTATGTTCAAGTGATCTGGCTCTGAAATAGTACTGAAAAGTGAAGAATTTAATGTTTAGCTTAGGAAAAATTATTGGTTATTCTATTTTAAAAATATTATATAATGAAGTATAGTAGGCATTCAACAATCCTGTTGAGTGAACTGACATATATTTTTATTAATAATTTCCCAGATTCAAATTAAAATAACTATCAGATAGTAAAAACACTTAGATTAGTATACATGTTATTTATAACACTATATGCAATTAAAATATTTGCTGTATCCTAAAATAGATTCTGCATGATGTAGCAAATTAGTTTATTATTACACCAATGTAAGAAGAAAAAAGCAACACAAAAAAAGTGAAAAGGAAACTCTTAGTTCGAAGATTCTTTTTTCCCTTTAGGTGTATGATTTAGACAATGCAAAATTTTAAAGACTAAGGAAAATATTTCTTTAAAAGTGTTTTATAGTAGTAACAATCTCATAAATACTAGCAAAAATAGTCTTTGAATATTACTTCAGTGAGGCTACTGTGAATAGACTTTGGAATATTTGACTTAGTTTGGTAATAGCAAATTTTCTTAACCATTTATAAATATGTTTCACATATGCAAAAGTAGAAACAGTGTGATACAGGAGACTAATTCTAAAACTGGGAAAAGAGGATCTAGATTCTATTCCTGGAGGCACCACTTACTGCCTGGATTCTTGGGAAATTTTTGTGCACAGGCAGAACACGATTCCTATCATTTTAATGAGACTATTAAAAGATAAATTATATAGCAAGGGAGTTTTAGAATAAGCCATAAGGAAGATACCAGAAAAGGCATCTACTAATTCCTTTACTTTTACCAACCAGCATCTATTTAAGCTTTCACGATGTGACTATCAATGTGCTTTTGAGGGATATGGGACATAAATTATTAGAATTATTAAATATATTTATTCACATATAAACATATACTTTAAATATTTTTAAACAAAATCTGGAGAACAGTGTGAAGACTGCTTTAAAAAACTAAATACAGAACTACCATGAGCCAGCAAACCCCCTCCTGGGCATACATCCAGAGAAAATCTTAATTTTAAAATAAATATACACCCCAATGTTCACTGCAGTACTATTCATAATAGCCAAGACATGGAAGCAACTTAAGTGTCCATCAACAGATGAATGGATAAAGAAGACATGATATATATACACATACAGTGGAAATATTACTCAGCCATAAAAAAGGAGAAAATAATACCATTTGCAGTAACATGGCTGGACCTAGAATTGATCATACTAAGTGGAATCAGATATAGAAAGATATATCATATGATATCACTATATGTGAAATCTAATAAAATGATACAAAATAGCATTTGTAAAACAGAAACAAACTTACAGATTTTGAAATCAAATGTCTGGTTACCTCAGGGGAAATTGTCAGGGGAGGGATAAATTAGGAGGATGGGAAAAACATACACTTTGTACTGTATATAAAATAGATAATTAATAAGTATCTACTACACAACACAGAGAAATCTACTAAGTATTCTGTAATTACCTATATGGGAAAAAAAGAACGGATATACATAGATGTATGACTGACTCACTTTGCTGTACACTTGAAACTAAGACTACAATATAAGTCAAATATTAGAAGAAATGAAAAAAGAAGGGATATCACTATGGACACATGTTCTGAAATGAAAACAAAATATATTATCAATAAAAAAAAATCTTCAAAACATTCAAAAATATTTAAGTCCTGGAGTTCCCATCGTGGCACATTGGAAACGAATCCAACTAGGAACCATGAGGTTGAGCGTTCGATTCCCAGCCTTGCTCAGTGGCTTAAGGATCTGGCATTGCCATGAGCTGTGGTGTAGATTGCAGACGTGGCTCGGATTCTGTGTTGCTGTTGCATAGGCTGTGGCTTAGGCTGGCAGCTACAGCTCCAATTAGATCCCTAGCCTGGGAACCTCCATATGCAGTAAGTGAGGCCCTAAAAGGATAAAAGACAAAAAAAAAACAAAAAAAAGATTTAAGTCTTGTTTCAAAATTAAATGTGTAAACATAGAGAATCTATGTAATTTTAAAATTTCCTATGTGGTTTCCATGATGAAATCTACCTTTGACTTATCAGAAAGTTAGGAATTTGAAATTATAAATTTATATCCAAGATAACCTACTTGATATACCACATGGAGAACTTATTAGGTATACATCTCTGAACTATATGTTCAACCACATATAGATAAAATTGTATTTTCTATAGATGAATCAGTTTTTTAGAGGTCCATATTATAACTATCCCCAGGAAACAATGACTTGTAAAAAATAGACAAATAATGTAAATGTGCAGTAACCCAAGTTTGCTTCGACAGCAATATTACAACATTTTAGACACAGGTTTCTACACAGAGACAGTTTCTTCTTTTCTTCTTGGGAAGCTACCCAAAACTCATATAAATTAGATCCAGCAACTAGGTACAACTGTGCATACTTATGAAGAAACAGACAATAAAAATAACTTTAAAACATTATTTAAAATAAAATAAAAAGTCGCCAGATAATGTCTTAAAGTCAGTGCACTGCTCATTTTACTAATGTCATGAAATATGTATTTATTTCAAACAAAACTCTAAATTCACACGTTTGCCACTAATTAATACATTAAGCAAAATGTTCTCTTTAAAAGTGACTATCTGTAAGAAAGGTTGTAGTGCATTTTTAATATTTTATTGAAAAGAGCTGTGTTTACACCTAGTTACTTTGTTTTATGCCCCCTTTCTCCTACTTTCGCCATGTTTCTGCTTCTTCTAGATTTTTATCTGTGCCTCAAAAGTTCCTAATAGCAGTCTGGGGCAACTGAACTTTGCATCTCAGCTAAAGAGCCATGGAATTTGAACTGAAGGAGCATTCTGTATGTACTGACTTAATTCCAAAAGTTGCTCATACTCTTCCACAACTGCTGCTGCCTTTTTTGGAGGGGGAGGGGGCGCTGGGGAAGGAGGAGCTCTCCCACTTAATTAAAATTAGGCAGGGTCAATGACTTTCTAGCAGTCACTTTCACTGCTTTTTTATCCACTTGGGAAGGTCCATGTATGACTGCTACAGGGCACAAGATTGAATTTGAATACATTTGAAAACACTTCGAAATTTCAGCTTCATAAAGTTCTTTTTATTCTTTTTTAAATTTGTATTTACCTTTTTTTATGGAAAGTCACTCTGCCCCTACAGTGACTTGCCCTAATGGAAGTGGAGACTATGAGATTATGAAAAAAAAATGGATTGCATATATCACTGGTTTTAACCCTACCTTCATATTAAATTCACCTTGGAATCTTAAGGAAATACTTATGTCCTTGCTTCGTCATTAACAATTCTGATCTAAGTGTTCTGTGGTGGGACTTAGACATTAACGTTGTTGGAACATGTCCCAGTGAATATGTCAAATCCAGCATCAGTGACATATCCTCTGGTAATTTCATATTATTCAGCTAAACAGCTTATTATATTTGCTTCTCATAACCACTATATCTTACAGTGTTCTAAGATAAGATTATCTCCATTTTCTAAATATGTAAATATAGGATAATGGAGACTAAATGACTTAACCATCACACTACATTGTTCATTCAGAAAGTAGTGGCACTTGACCCCAAAAAAATGCAACTATCATCAATGAAAGATGGTTTATCTTCAGTAAGCTAGAATTTCTGAGCAAGAAATGTAAGAGTCATATGTGAAAATATGCAATAAAGTTAGTTATAAATCTGGAAACAACAACAAAAAAACCTATCTTAGAAAAATGGTTTCAGTTTTATAACTAACAACAAAAGATCATATGTAACAACAAAAAAATAGTGATAACACTGAGTCACAAATATTCTTTAACTAAAACATTATGATTAATCAAGATTCAATTCTCAAAAGAAACTGAGTCAATTGCATATACTGATATTGTTCCTTGCTATGGAAATTGCTATAGTTGTCAACAGATTTGGTGAATAGCATATGCGCTTGACAAAAGATTTCCTCAAGTTCTACACTGGATTTCCAAGCATTACTACCTAAATTAAAAATACCCTTTTGATTTATTCTATTTTCTGCTAGGTTTTTATCCAGTATGGTATATGGTAGCTCACATTAAAGTTCCATACAAACCGAATCCATTATAGTTTCAAGAGATAAAACTTCAGGTCAACATTTCATGAAGAAAAGTTTTGTCCCCATTGTGACTCTAAAAAAATTGACTGTGAACCTGGGGCCTGTTGTAGGCACCGGAAAATGTCCAAAATACTCACAAAAGTGTACCATAATGGGAGTAATAAAAGCAAGACATTTACCTCATGGGAATCTCTGAATGTGCTGCTGTCATGGCATAGTCTAAATTTAGCTTTTTATAATTTCTTCACTTACGGCTGAAGTTACAAACCATATGGTGATAGAGAACATTATCCATATTTTCAAGAACCAGCCAAAAAGCTTTGCTTATTTCAGCCAACAAAATCTACCCCATAAAACTATCTGGTCACAAAATAGCTCATAAAATTATTATTCTGATTTTGGTAATATTGCTCATTTGCTTAATTCACATTGGAAGGCATTTAAGTTTTGAAAGAGAAAAAAGCAAAGCATAACATAATCAAACTTACAACACAGATTTTCAAGTCTTTGAACAGTTAATTTGTTGCTATTTGAAAAATATTAAGAAAACAAAAACAGGAGTTCCCGCTGTGGTACAGCGGGTTAAAAATCTGAATGCAGTGGCTCAGGTCACTGTAGAGGCGTGGGTTCAATCCGCAGCTCAGCGCAGTCTGTTAAAAGATCCAGTATTGCTGCAGCTATGGCATAGGTTGCAGCTGTGGCTTAGATTCAGTCCCTGACCTGGAAACTTCCATATACCTCATGTACAGCCATATATTTTCTTTTTTTTTTTGACTTTTTGTCATTTTTGGGCTGCACCCGTGGCATGTGGAGGTTCCCAGGCTAGGGGTCTAATCGGAGCTGTAACCACTGGCCTACGCCGCAGCCACAGCAACGCAGGATCCGAGCCGTGTCTACGACCTACACCACAGCTCACGGCAACGCCGGATCGTTAACCCACTGAGCAAGGCCAGGGATCTAACCCGCAACCTCATGGTTCCTAGTCGGATTCGTTAACCACTGCGACACGACGGGAACTCCATATTTTCTTTTAATAAAATAAAAATAGGAATTTATATGGAACTGACATAGCACCACTATAATCTGCTGAGATTTAAACTGAACAGCATTTAATTTTTGATATATATTTTGATAAATATTGATTATTCAAAATCCCATCATATATGTTCAATTTAAAAAATGACTTCTCTCAATAATAAAATATAAAAACATACTTAAACACACTGAAATTCAAAATGATTGTTAGAATTGTCTTTAAAATATTTAGGTATCTTTTATAAGTAGCTGTTTCAATGACATTAATTTTAGGGAGAGGCTGTCTTATTAATATCCTGCTTCCCTCCTGATTTCCCTTATCTGTATTTTCATATAACTTCTTTGCTAACTTGAGCTGAAGAAATATTCATTCATATTGTGGAAGCATCTATGGTTCAGTCTGCCCTTCTATAATTGGTGAAAGACTTATTTCAGTACACAAATGTAAATATTTTTGCCATAATATTCTGTAATCCATGGAATATGTTACAGATAGATAACAGAGAACGGAACAGAGCTTCTTTTATATGTAATCTATTCATTATTGAATGTTGTTTATTGATCTTTTGTGTACCAGCTGTTGTCCTAGGTACTAAAAATACTGTGGCGTAGGCAAAGGGCTGGAGGTGGAAGGAAATACTTTAGATGGCTGTTCAGGAATGCCTCTCTGAAGAGATGATATTTGAGCTGAGACTGGACATAGTGAAACTGAGCAACTGTCTGCAAAGAAGAGTGATCCTTGCCTAGAGAATGGTGGGGACAAAAATCCTTACACATGACTTTGGTGCTTTTTAGCAATTAAAAAAAGATTCTGTTGACAAGATTCGTTTTGAAGCCAGGAAATTATTCTAAGAATTACAGCTAGAAAGGTAAGTGACCAGATACACTCTGTTAGTAGAGAAAGAGATTTGGATTTCTTTCCCCATAATGGCAATAGAAAGCCAGTACACATTTGTAAAGAGATCTGGTTGATATTTTAAAAGATCTCTATTACTGTCCTGTGTGGGGTTGGGGGTGGGTGCAGGGGAGACTGTGGAGAAATGTGATCAAAGGTGAAAACAACTGATATTTAGAGATTTCAAGAAATGAATGCTTAATTTTATTTTTTAGTAAATTTACTTTTAATGCCACATACACTGTGTCTACTAAGTTATTCTAAAGTAATTCTTGATATAAATTTTACATTTCTTCTTAATGCAGGGTTTTTAAAGGATGATCCTAGACTGTCTAAAAATAATTTGCCTCAGTTAAAAATGCATCCTTTGACTTCATCTTATATCTTTTGAATTAGTGTCTGGAGATGGAACTTGGTAATACATCTTTTTAAAATAATCCACAGGTGATTTTTATTCTTGTGAACATTTAAGAACCATTGTTCTAAAGAGTGGTTATTCCTACAATACAGAAGTGGTAGTAATGCCAGGTAAGACTTCCAACAATAGAGAATTCTTGAACTGAATCTCAAATGAGAAGTCAGTGTGTCCCAGTAAGAAGACAGTGTGGGAAAAGTCATTTCCATGCAACAAGTTACACAAAGAAGATTAGGCTTGTGTCAGAATGGGAATTAATTTACTTATTTGAAGACTGTCTTGGAAAAATCTTTGTTCTTTCTTTCCTGTTTTTATTCTTCTACAACCACTGTTGAGCATTGTCCATCAGATTTCATGCACTTAGAGTAATATTTGGTTTTCAAGCCAAATCTCTGATACATGTCTGTGTTGGTCTTTAATTTATGCCATGCTGTAGAACACTTAACGGTATACTGGAATTTGAATAAAAAAGAAATCATTAGGAAAAAAGCCAAAGAATCAAAACTGTGGACATACACTTAAAGACCTCTGTGGATGTAATTAAAGTATTCCCATGTAATAACACTTAGAATTTTCACTATTTGTTGCTATAGGGTACTTTCATGAGATATATATTTATAGATAGACAGACTGATTAGATGTATATCTACAGGTAAATCATGCAGGTAAATCCTATAGCAAGCAAGAACATGTATATATGGATAGAGAGAGAGAGTAAGAGCCTATAAAAATACTTTCATATTACAGATAGCTATGATCAGTAAATAAAAACTGCAATGGAGTATTAGGAGTTAAGATACTGAAATCCTAGATAGATTGCAGGAGTGAAATAGATGCCACTACATTTTTTGTTTAGCAGTAAAGTAGAAATAAAAAGAACATAAAATTCTTGGGTTTGATTGATACCCCAACGCAGTGACTAAACAGAGCTGCGAGTAACATCTGTAAATAACATCAGGTACTTCTAAAGCAGAGCCACCTTCTGCAGAGGCAGAATTATTATGTAATTATATCTACTTTTCCAAGTTACAAACTATTCCCTGGCAGGGATCCACTTCTTCATTCATTACGATTCAATATAATTTGAGCTGCTAAGGTAAAGTGTCTCCTGGCAGGAGGCTGCAAATGAATCCTGCTGATGCTTTTATTACTACCGATTCATACTGTTCCGGCCAACATTCAAACATCTCCAGCACTTGGGGAAGAATTTACAAGTGGTTTATTTTGAAATAGAGCAGAGAACCACATAAGGATGGTAAAACCCAGGGAATCCAGTAAGAATCTTACCAACATGCAATAGGTTTGCTGTAACTGTACCAGAGTTAATGGCACACAGTCGTCTAAAGTCTTTAACTAGTTTTTATCTTCAATAAAAACCTTAAATTTCGTTTCCAACTAAAACAAGAAATGAACTCTTGGAGGGCTGATATTTTCCTTGTATACTCCCCTTTTTTCTTTTTCCTTTTGGTGGTAGTATTTTTGTTGTGTTGTGTTTTGCTGTTGAATTTATCTCTTGTCCCTCAAATTTTAAGTAAGAATGTCAAAATTTTATTGCAGAAAAAGCCATAATTATCTTAAATTGAATACCTCTGGAGAAATTATACCTCATATGCTGCAGCTATATAGTTTGTCATTTCATAGGTTCACAATACAGAACACTAAATTGGCTAAATCATTTTGATTCAAATAGGCTTTTTCTATTTTCTTATATGACTATTAACATTTACTACGGAAAATATCACTTATGCATATCTACAGGTAGTTCTTTTGTGTGTATATGTATGGGTGTAGAAATAAATACATATATATAAATATGTGTGTATATATATACACATTTATTTATAACTAATACATATCCATATGTGTATATATATGGGTTTATGTATATGTCTATACGTACATACACACACAAATTGGAGCTTTATAGAAAAAATAAATCAGGACTCAATTCAAATCAGTGGTCTTTAATGTGCATTTCTGCAGGGAAAATGAAATGGTTTCTGAAAGGAAGCAGAAAGAATTACAAAGCCAGCATCTGGTAGAAAGCTTCATTGTTCTTGGCACTCAGTTATATTCAGTAATAGGAAGGTCATTTTACTGATCTTCTGAATAATGTTGACTATAAGTGCCAGACACAAGATTTCTAAACACTCACGGAATAATGAAGGGATATTTTCTAAAAAAATAAAAAATAGTTAATGAAAGTTTGGTTTATTGCTACTATTTTAAAGTGTCATGCAGGCCTTTCTTTGAGTCTCTTACTAATACCAATGAAAGCAATTTAACTAAAATTCCTACACACTGTTCAATGAAAACTTCTTCAGTTTGACCCTAGAGTCTCTGCAAACTATTTGAAGGACCAGTGCCTTTAGCTATGACAGTTAAATATTCATCCACAGTAACGGGTTTCATTTCTGCCCTCAGTGACTGAAGTCAAGCTATGTGCACTGACTTGATGTGCCAGTAGGCGATTTCAACTTCTATTTCATGTGTATCTAACTGCTTTTAGGAAAAGAAAGGGAGAAAATGAGGCATCATTAACAACAGAATTCACAATACTAAAAGTTAGGGAAAGAAGATATTCATAGTACCAATTATAGTTCCTGTAATTTACAGATTTTGAGTTAATAGTTGGTATTTTTCAACTGCATAAGAAACACTTCTGCTGTCAACACTAACTGACAAAGTAACTACCATTTTATTGAAAATATTTTTAGGAAATCAGGTAAAATTATAAGAAAATATTAAGAATTACATAATGAGAGTAAATACCTACCTAGAAATAGCTTTCATTACTTTCTAAGTGTGAGAAGACATAACCCAGACATGGATGTCATTTTTTTTTATCAAAAGAAAATTACCCTTCATGGGTGAGACATTTGATTTATCCTACTGATATTCATTTCATTTTATGGTAAATGAAACTGTTTAATTCAACATTTCCAATACTACCTGCCACTGAAAGGACATTGGTGATACTAAGAGCGAGTTGATAGATCAGCTATATTCATATTAAATAGGATGTTTGTAATTATTATCATAAGGTAGCTGTCACTTTGATATAATTTAACCTTTTCCTTTCTTATGAATCTTCAATTCAACTAAGAAGCATACTGCAATTGCAAATCTTCAAAGTATACACTGAGTAAAATAATAAACTATTCAGGTTTTTATCCAACTCAATTAACAATACATGTTTAGTTTCTAAGCATCTGTTATAAAAACTGATAAAGGTTTATATTTATTAAAAACAATATATATTTAGAATTATAATGTAACCTTATGATTCTAAAATAATTTTGTATAATTTCAAAGAATTTTGCTTTATGTACAATTTTCCAAATGACAGCCAAGTTTGATCAAAGTAACAGTCAATTTACAATATTTTAAATATAAATATTGAGAGCAATAATAAAATCAGATTTAAAAATCAGTGTTTTATTTTCAATTAAAGCAAAACAGGGAGAAACTTTGTTCTGGTATTCTGTCATAGTACCTAAATTGTAAATTGTCTCCAGAACACAGTATAGAATAAAAGTTTATTTAAAATAAAGTTAAAAATCATTATAGACAGCTTCCTCCAAACTCTAAGTCTTCTCCATTGTTATCCTCTTTTGAACATTTCCAGTCAATATTATACATAATAAAACCCCTCGAGATAGGTGACATTTTCAGAGGTGCATGTTTAGACTCTTCATCTCTACAAGTTTAAAGGGTATATAGGTGCTTTTATTCAATGGGATGCAACAAAAAGATAATTTTGTGGGGTTAAATTATTCATTACAAAGGTTAACACTTAGTATTTGTCAAATTATACTCTTGCATCTCTACAGGTCATGTTTAAGACAACCTACAAAAATATAGTATGACTTGAAATATGATAAAACAAAATAGAAATTTAATAATAAGGTAATACTAGAGCAAATAAAATACAGAGATGAAGCTCAAGTGCTGCCAAATTACTCAAGTTTGATAAAGAATTTGGATCTGTGTTTCCAGGGAACATTTTTTTTTTTTTTTAAGATGTAAGATATAATTAAAACAGTAGCAACAACAGAAGCATGAGAACTATCCATCGAGCAATTTTAGGGGCTACAGTGGTGGTGCTAATTACCTACAGGTGAATGTGTTTTCATAATTTCCTCATATTAATCCCATGAGGAGAGTAACATTTCTACTTTATGATAAAGAAATTAAACCTTAGATAAGCTAGAAAATTATTCAATATTAAGCTTATATTTGAACCCACATATCTCTAGCTTATGACACTTCACTTCTCCAGTCTATTACATGGACTGACAATGTTTCATAAGACAAAAACATTTTTCCAGTTGATCTTCCTAGGCAGAGAACAATGAAAATGAAGTAGCATATTATGGCCTATATAAGTCCCTAAAGTAAATTTACAGATCACTTTGTAGGATTTGTTCTCAATGTGTTTCTCCATACAAGGTAAAGATGAGTTTCTATAAACGCATTCTTTGAGAAGCCAACACTTCTGGTATAACTGTCTGGCTTGATTTCGGGATACCATTTCACATGTGAATTTTTAAAATTAACTGGACTTTCAACAGAAATTGTTCAAGTTCAAAATTGTCAAATAACTTAAATAAAGGTAGTATGTCCACATGTATATTATATATAATTAAGCAAAGTAGCTTCTCAGTTAAACTACAAGAAACATCTTTTACAAAGTAAATCTCTATACAGCCACATGTATTGACCTGCTATTTAGTGTTTTCAAAAATGCCAATTACCTACTGAAGAATTATGCAAAATATGAATTTTTGGTTTTGAAGTAGCTGACTGTAAGTCAACATTTCTGACAGCTGGCTATTGAAACTACAAAATATAGTTGGCTCTTCAAATACTTTTATAAATAGCAAGAAAAAAACAGTCTCAAAATAAAGCAATACATTAAACTCTCTTTTCCTAGGAGGGAGTATGCTTCCAAATAATCCACAATGATCCCATAATTAATTTTCTTAGAAGAAAAAAGAGACTACATTGAAAGTTCCAAATACTATACCTTTGAACTACTCATAAAATAAAATACTCTTGAAATAAAGTTTAAATGAGAACTGAGTGGAAATTTTGCCTTATAAATAAAAGTTACTAGGTGATTAATGTTATTTGAATTAATATTTGGTATTAGATTTTCAAGCTTTTCCAGGTTGAAAAATTGGAACACAACAAATTCCCACAAAACAAGATCTCAACATAAGAGGAATGCGGTGTCTCTAATCTGCCTTCTGCCCTCTCGTTGCGCCCTGTCTTCTCTCAGCTAAGTACCCTTACCCTTGTTCACTCTCAGACCAGGGGCCTCATGCTTACATTGTGTCCCTGAATCATTCGGTTTCTGTACTTCCAATCTGCTTCTTTTATATCTAGAAGAGAAAACCACTTAAAATTGATGTTGATCTTTATATTGTCAAAATAATACCTTTAAGTAAATAAAATGAATCAAGGGTCTTTAGTGAACATAAAGATACATATTAAAAAAAAAAAATTAACTTAAGCCTGTAAACCTAAAGGGCATATACTGCCCATATCAGTGAAGTCAATGCCTAAAGCCATCAGATAAAGCTATCTCGGATGCTAAGTGTTTTGTAGAAATTGTGTGCAGTCAACATGTGCATTGAAAAGAAATAAAATGCCTTCTTACTAGGTGGGATAAAAGGTATTTTGTTCTCAAGTCTGCCTTCCTTGCTTAACCATGCTATGACTTTGTTGTTTACAGAATGTACATAATTGCCCCACTGATTTCGGGCATGGCCATTTGATTTATTTTGACCACTGAAATGTGGGCAGACATAAGCCATGTTCCTACACCAGAAACTTTAAATGTTTGTATGATTTGTCTTGGCCTCTTCCACTCCTGCCAATAACCATCAGAAGCACTTGCTCTAGAAAGCCACTGGCTCTTCAAACTGGACCCAAGAATAAGAGACATGTGAGTCAGACCTGACCCCATTCCAGAGCCCAAAGCCCATCCCAAATGAGTCCAGAAGACCACAGAAAGCCTATAGACCCATGACTGAGAAATAAATGTGCAAACCCCTGATTCTTGGAGTGGTTTCTAACACATTTATGTTGCAATAACTGAAAAACAGTGGTTACAAATAACTAAATTGAGGTTTTTAAAACCCAGTGGAGAAAGAAGTGGGGAATATGATGAGTAGAGTTATCATTATAAGCATATATGTTTAAATATTGGAAGAAAATAAAATAAATAGGTTCAGACTAATGTTTATTGAATGGGAAAAGATGGTTAAATAATCAATTCTCAGAATTAGAATCAACAATAAAAATTGGCTGAAAGAACTTATAGACTGTATATCATAACCTTATATAGAAAAATATAAAAGCAAGGCAAGAGAAAATGTGATATCAGCAAGTCTAAATAAAATAAACTACCACAAAATACATATAGGTATCCTATCCTTAAAATATAGCTTAGATTTATAATACTCCTTTAATTTGGAGATAATAAATTTGTACAGAAAACTGGACTGAAATTATATGTAGAATTTATATTTTATGCATAATAAAGGAAGGTTAGATAGCTTTATACTTCAGGATAAAATATATTGTCTTGATTATATAGTAAACTATTATCCTGCCATTCCTGCTTCCAAAAAAAAAAAAAAAAAAAGGAAGTTCCCCAAATCATTATTTATAGTGGCTGGGGAGAACATCTATCTATAAAATCTATTTGTAAAACTTCAGATTTGGGTTTTTATCTATATTTGATCACATGGAAATAGGCTTTCTATCATATAAGGTAAATCATTGTTTGAATTTCTATTTTGCCTAAATTCATAGTTTTTTATGTATTCATATCTTTTATTTGCCAACTTTAACCTGAATATTTACTTTTGTTTTGTAAAACTAAAGTAACTCTTGAAGAAGGGGTAAGGGATGGAATGTAAACGAGGAATTCTTTTGTGTCCTTGTGTAGTGTTTACTCACTTTTCACCTTGTTATCTACAAAATATGCCTAGGTATGCACCACACTTCACTCTGACAAGTTGTTATCATGCTCAGGCCAGTGCTGGTTTTGTGACTGCTTGATGTGTCAAAAACACTATGACAGATTTTTTTTAAAATCTGAAAGTCCTCTGTTCATTATCCAAATCATAGGATTTTCTGAGATTTCCAAAGGAAAGGAAATAAAAAAAAAAGATTTGAAGCAACAGAATTTAGTAGAAATGAATATCTTCCCAAAATAAACTTGAGTCTATTTTATTACAGGCTTTCACTGTTACAACAAAGTAATTGCATTGAACCAAGATAAGATGTATAAAGACATAATACCTTTCAAGTATAAATTACTTTCTACTTTATATACTGGGCAAAATAAATCTAATAAGAATTCAATTCAAAATTTCAAAGTTAGTTATTGATTTTTAACAGTAGCAAGTTTATAAATAAACATAGAAATATGATGTCTCCTTAGACTTATTCTCTCCCTATTTCTTTTGAAATATTTCATTCAAGAAGAGACATTATTATCTTTTATGAAAAAAAAAATAAATAGAACTTGAAAGCTGGTTCTATACACTGGTTCATATAAGACCTCTCTGACGCACAATTCATTATTTTACACATTTTTAAATATCTCATTGAAAAGCATACATTTCGATAATCTGACAGACAGTGGTTTCATTACAATGTAACTAAAACATCATTGCACATTTCTGTCACAACAGAAGACAGTTTATGTATTGGTGTTTGACAACAGCACCATTATTAGAGGAGGCCTCTCATTTTCTTATCTTGAAAGAGCATCCGTTGAACTTTAATTTTGTAAAATATAGCATAGAACATCTTACTTCAAAATGGAAGTCACTCGGACGTGTATATCACCTCAACATAACTTTTTTAACAACTGGAACTAACTCATAAAAAAAGACTCATACGAAATGCTATTCTTCCAAATTTTACAGGTATTTGAATGAAGTTAGAAACTATTCATCAGCAGAGTCACATAAAAATACAGCAGCAAATGGAAAAGGTAGGGATACCTAAATTTTATGATCTCTAAAATTTTTAATCATAATATCCCCAGAACCGACACTCTGTTTTGTAATCCAACTTATATCAAATCATTGCTGCAAAGATGCTGCTTTGAGGATTGCACAAACACCAAATTAAAATTTTTTAAATGTAATTTTGTTATGTTCAGTACTTTTCCAAGAATGCTGGCTGTTACTGAAAGAATGGACTATTAGTAACAAAATAAAGAATCACTATTCATAATTTCATCTCTGAAACTATGGATAGATAATTCCTAAAGAAATTTTCATGAAGATTTTTCTTTACAATAGTCCCAATGCTATGTCTATTTCTCTTCATTCTTATACATAGGTGCAGGTATGTGTGCCTATTTATTGCTTTCTCTAAGAATTTTTTTATACAAAACTCTATTTTATGTTAAATTTTATAATGTACATTTCCACATTAAAATGCAAGCCAGATAATAAAGCTGTCTTGTTTACTGGATTTACTTGATTACAGTGACTATTTTATGTTCCATGTTTTAAAACAGTACATGATATAAATAGTTCTAGTCGTTCATTCTAATATCATCTCTTTAGTTTTAATTCCATTCCATATTTATTCATCACTCTGGTACCCATGGACTTGACAAAAGAAATAGAATATTGGGCTATTGGACATGAGTCAATTCTGCTTGCCAATAGCTTAAAGCTTTGGCATCATATTCATAGTGTCTGTTCACACATTTGAGTGTAACTATCACTTTCATGAAAAGGCATTTAATCACACTTTGTATTTGGTTTTGTATAATAGATTGCAAAATGATTTTTATCAGTTGATGGGTTGGTTTGTGTTTGGCTTTTTAGAATTTCTGACAGTCTGGGATTTAGGAGATTGAGTTACAAATTCTCTTTGTTCTTAATGTAAGCAATGTTGATTTAAGTTACTCATTGACATGCATTGAGAATAAAGGCAGGGGGTGGTGATGGAATTCTTCTTTAAAGATAAGATGCGTGATCACACTATATAAATCTCTTTTCTAAGGGATGAAAAGAATTTTAAGAGTCAACTCTTTAGTATAAAAGAAGCACAATTCTAAAAAGGCAAAAGCAAAGAATAAGTAATCTTCAGGGTATCTTAATCCTCCTAAGTCCTTTCACACCAACTCTTAACACTGATGGGTCAGATTCAGAGAAGCCAGTTTCTTCCCTCAGAAAGCTTGTACTCAAAAGTCCCAAACTGAATTAAACCTATGATAGCAAGTATGAGGTGGTTTATCTAACTGGTACGATGATCTGCGCTGACTAGAGGAATTCCTGAGTGATATGGTAGGAATACTGGTAAATGAGAATGCCACTGTAGTTGGTTTAAGAGAATTATTTCCTTCCTTTGGTCTCTTCACTCATCCCTCCCTTCCCTTGCTTTCTTTCCCTGTTGATAGTTTAAGTTCCCACAGCAATTTTCATTCCTTAATTTTTTTTTTCAACAAGGAAATATCTATAAATCTAGGGGCTGTTGATATATATGTTTTTCTAATTTCAAGAGACCTTTGCCTAAATGATGCTTAGATTTACATCCTCTGAGTATCAATCCTCATGATCCCTTCAATACTGAAGTACTGAGCAGAGTAACAGTGCCTGCAATTTAACAGTCTTATCTATAACCCTGTGCCCTGCATGTATTCTGGAACAGGATTTATCAAATTGTGTTTTAATTTTTTGGATGCATTTTTGTTTTCCTGTTAAGTATTAGGATTTTAAAGGTCTAATGTGTGTTTTGTTTTTCTTCCCACTTATAGTTTAACATTTTGTCTGGCTATCTGGTGTTGAGTTCATCTCTGTTCAGTTAATATTTGTTGAATTAGCTCCAGATATATGTATGAGAAAATACTACTTTCTGTCTTTATTGAGCATTTAAAATGTTCCAGGCATTTGCATGACACCATTACTCTCATCATCTTACCAGGCAGGAAGTTAAGACAGAGAGAGTTTAAGTAAATTACTAAGATTAGCATCTAATAAGTGGATTGGAAATCAGTCATAATTACTGGATTCCATGCTCTTAACCACTGTGTTAAGCACAAACAGGTGTAATTTAATGAGTGGCTATGATTCATACCACACATTAGGAAATGGCACCAGATAGTTTCAATGAATAATAAAGGGGCTAATCTGAATATAAGAGTGAAATGGCTTTATCAATGGATATCAGTACACTCTGATTGCATAGTAAGTGTATAATCCAACACAGATTTTTATTTTGGCAGTGAAGTGAGAGGTGTAAAAATTATAGAGAGAACTCTTAATTCTGCAGTTACTTATAACAATAAAGTCTTACACTGATTAAAAAAAAAATGAAAGTAAAAACGCAGTTGACCCAAAGAGCATTCTCCTGACAAGAGAACCTGTCTGCAGTGACAAACGGGAGAAAGGATGTAGCATTTACTGTTTTGTTTTCAGCGTTTTTCCAATTTTGGGGGGGAATTGTTGTTATTAATAATAGCTAGGAATATGGACATTGAAGTCTAATTCTGGAATCAGATGCTGCAGAACTTTAAAACTCTAATGCCAAAGGTTTTAGGTATTTTGATCCTTTGCCTTACAAAGCTTTATTTAATAACGAATGTTTACAGTTTTCTGAAATATTTATTTTTCTTGTCATCTATTCTGTTCATACTCCATATTCAATTAACATGCATAAAAATAGACAATTTTTGAAATCGTTATTTATGGAAATAATTATATTATTTGTACGTTTACTCGTCCATGTATTTAAACATTTACATTTAAAAAAATCTTACTATTTTTCTCTAAAATAATTTAGATGTTAACGCAATTGTTAATAATTATTAATAAATTCTATTTGAATGACATTATTTAATAAAGTCTTCCTATAATGGCAGACATGCAAATTAATTATAACTTTTACTATTTAGATAGTTTAAATTATTATGTAATTTTGAGACAATGTGTATGGTGGAAAGATCCACTGAGTTCTAATCCACATAGGCATGGGCCCTCTTATTTCGCATCTGCTGGACTTTGTGTCTATATCCATAGAAAAGTGAGAACAATATCAATTACTTAAGGATTTAATACATAAAATCACCTGATACAGTGATAAAATATCCCAAAACATCAAATACTAAATGTAACCAGAAGGCGACGTCTTTGTAGAAGTTACTTGTTTTCGGATAGCTTTGCTTAATGTCAAAATAATATCTCAGTGATTTTTTAGTACATAATCTTATCTGTGTAAATTATATTTCATGTCATGCTTAAGATTTTGCTTGAAAGCATAAATCGGGTGATTTGTATATTAATAATATTACTATTAATAAATTTAAATTAAAATGTAGACCTTTGTCCTTGGGGATTGTTCTCATTCTAAAACTGATCTCGTATCTGAGATCTCAGTGCATATCATTACTAGTGATTACCAAATTTTATCAATTTCTTAAAAATTTGGATCAATTCAGTAATCAATGTCTGACAAATCACAGCTTAACTGGAACACACCTTCATTCAGCATAATGTCACATAATATACTGTTATTATCAACTATCACTAAAAGCCAGCCTGGTCTTCCCGGAGTGGAAGTTCAGAGCCTTTCCATCACTATTTTATATTTTTAGTGGATTCCCCAAAATCTTCTGAGTCAATGGTTTTCTACAAATTGTAATTGAAAACACTTTCTCTTTTCCATGGTCTGAAATGAGATGAACAATAAAATGATGTTCTTAGTTCTGTAACAGTATAAATTACATAAAGTCAATCTTTGCGGCACATGACCAACTCTAACTATTAAAGGGGTTTTTGGAATCTGAGGGAACTCTAGATTCATGGGTAATATTATATAGATTCAGTTCTGGTGTTAAAAAAATGAAATCCCATGAGTTTAAAGAAATTAGCCTAGAAGAGTGTCATCATTATATCTATTTCTAGTTTGCACATATATTTTTTTCTGTCCTCAAAAAAAAAAATTTCCTGTTAGGAAAAGAAATAAAATTGATAAGCATATACAATATCTGGACTTAATTAGATATAATTCTATTTATCAAGACTGTTTTGTTTTGGTTGGAGTAAATAATTCTTACTCTAAATCCACGCTGGATATTTGAGGGCCATTCAAATCTAGAAATATGGAAGTGGCTGAAGAGACCAAAAAGTTTCACAAGATCATAAAGTTTCACCGATACAGAAAACTTTTCTAGAAAATAGTGGTCCTAGGAAATCAAAGACTATCTACTGTCTTCTCTCTCTCTCTCTCTCACCTTAGCAAGATACTAAGGAGAATATCTAGAGACACAAAACATGTAGGTCAAAGAAGTAAATAAATAACAGATATGATATTATAAGTCAAGAATATGATATATCATAAACATGTTTATATATTAGCAGTGAATTGGGTATGCAAATACTCATTCAGTAGTACTTTTTAACAGAAACGCTAAATGTCTAAAGCAATGCCACAAACTTCCTTTAACTAAAAGACAGTTATATCACGGCTGTCCATGTCCATTACTTTATTTTAGAGTGAAAGTAGTAATTTAACATTTACATGAAAGACATGAAGTTCACCTAGAAATAAAATGGCCTGTGAGGCTCAAACTGAACAATACCAGCACAACAAAAGCAAAATAAATCAGAAAATTATGTGGTTATGTAGCCCCAAATCCACAAAAATTTCCAACATCCAGATGTTCTGCATATACACAATATCAACTGCTTTTTAAATGAGAAGTTCGTATGTTTGCAGCTATCTGGCATTACATACATATGGGATGAAGGAAGGGATCATGAACAAGTTACTAGTATATCCTGCAATCCCTGCACGTTGGTGGCATGAACAGATATCGAGACTGATGAAGGGAGTACACAAATTTATGAGGAAAGCATTCTAAAGTGAAGTAGAATATAAGTAAATAATTGTTTTCCTTCCCCCACCCCCTCTATTTACATTGTAGACAAACTGGGGCCATTTAAGAGCTAAATAAGCTGTTTTTTCAATCCATCACTTTTCTTTTAGGGCTGCACTCGAAGCATATGGAGGTTCCCAGGCTAGGGGTCCTTGAACTGAAAACTGGAGCCTTAGCTGTTGGCCTACACCACAGCCAAATCTATGCAGGATCCGATCTGCATCTGCAAACTATACCACAGCTCACAGCAGCGCCAGATCCTTAACCCACTGAGTGAGGCTGGGGATCAAACCCTCAACCTCATGGTTACTAGTTGGATTCATTTCCACTGCACCACAACAGGAACTCTCATCACTTTTCTTAATGGAAATATTATAATTATTTTTTCTTATAAATGAAAGTTGCACCATTTAAAGACAAAACATATCTTTGCCTTACTGAATTTATATAGCATGCCTGAGGTTTCACTGCTTGATTTCATACCATATTTGCCTGATGGCATGTCTCACTCAGACTCACTCATTTTGCTGTTTATTAATCCTCTGATATTAACCAATATATTTTACTGACATAATTCTACTTTTAATTATTTTATCTTACTACATAATGTAAAAAATCCAACTTTTTATATCATCTAGCTTTGAATTAGCAATCATTTAACTTTTTCTTAGAATTTTAAAGATACAAAGAACTAGTTGTAAAGACATTTTAAATTACACCAGATAGTATATCACTCTCAAACCCAAAGAGAGAGAATCAGAATTTTGTTTTTTTTTGAAACTGGTATCTTAATCACTAAAGTTTATAAGCTTTACAAAAATCTAAAGAGATGTTAATGATCAGGTATTTATGAATCTGATACAAGGACCTCAGTTGTATATGGAAAGGAGAGACACTGCATTTTCACAAAGTGCTGTGACCTTGCAATGACTTGATTCCTTAAAAGATCAATGGCATAATGGATGGAAAATACCACATATATATATATAAGAAATATTAACTACAAGTTAGCAAGTAGCTCTCATTAACATTTTATTTAGTTAAACCAAATGCTTTTATTCAATGGGTTAATATGTTGCAGCATTTTCAACATCAAATCCTGTATATATATTTATGAATATTCTTTAAAAACAAAAAGTTCCAATAGATGTAATTTATAGCATACTTTTTTTTTCAGCCTTTACTATTCCCTTTGTATTCTCACATTCCATTTATCATTGTTTCTGTATGCTTTAGAAAGGAACTTTTCACATCACAAATCCATGTAACTACTTTATTCCTGTGTGTGTTTATATCCTTTTTCTATTCAAACTGTGAAATTTGTCATTAAGCCACAACCAACCTGTGAAATCTGTTATTCCCCTGCTGTAATTTATAGTAAAAGACTCCATGATCAATGAGGACTGTATCTGAACATGTAATCAACAAGATGACTGATCACAGTACATATTAAGAACCTTTAAAAAAGACTTGATGTCAATTTAATAGGTCAGTTATTTTATTGTAAATACACATCACTATGTGATTAGTATACTTACTGAGATCTAACTAAACAAACTAATAATAAAATTTGTTTTCAATACAGCTATATTTTTACTTTTTCCTATATTATCATTATTATCCTTCAATAAATGTCCATAATAAACCTATTATTTTACAAAGTTATAGTGAATTGCAAAGTGCCTTTTAGGTTATCATGGGTGATATTTAATTTTTTTCAAAGTGCTTAAAATTTGGCATTATAATATTTAAATACTTAATTTGTTAACTTGTTTTGTGAACCTTACATACTCAATTTTTTCTTTTTTTTTTGAGTGTATCTTGAGCCAGGGATGACCTTTTCCATTTATATATTCCTTTTTACATTCTATTCTGGTTAGGAATTAAATTAATCCTTGATGAATTGAATTGTTTATCAAGGACTGTGTTTGTTGTGATTGTTTTGTGTGTGTGTGTGTATGTATGTATGTATGTGAGATACGTTGAGATTTTTTTATTAATAAATCATTTGCCAGTGTATTGGAGGGCTGCCCAAAGAATCATTTTATAGGTAATGAAGACATGTTGGTGGCATCATCAGCATCATATCGTCATCAATGAGACTGGCATATGTTTTCACAGAGAAAATATTTTGTTACCTATGATGAAGCAGTGATCAAACACTAACATTTGACTAAAGCAAATCATTTTTTGCTATTTTAAAATCATGAAATGCATTTTGAATAAATTTTTCTGAATCTCCTGGAGATTAACTCTTTTGATTATTTTTAAATGTCCTCATCTCTTTTCCTTTTATTCTATTAGTTTTCACATGCCAGCGAATAAATCTTCACATCTATGTGGTCAGTCATATCTGCTAATCCCAAAATGAATAATGGTTACAATTCATTGATCTACACTCCTCTTAAGTTATACTGTGATGGCCAGAGAAAGGAGCACAGGTTATTCCCTCAAATTTCAGCACTCATGAGGATGAGTGATATAAATAAAAACAAAATGAAATAATCTATACAGATCTTTTTCAACTTACCATTAAAAACTCCTCATAAATTCAAAATATTTTAAGTGGAAAATATATTTAATACACTTAACCTACTGAACTTCAGAGCTTAGCATAGCCAACTTTATATATGTATTCAGAACATTTACACTAGCATATAGGTGAGCAAGATCACCTGACATAAAGCCTATTTTATAATGAGGTGTTGAATATCTCATGTAATTTATTGAGATATTCATGGTTGAATATTGAGATATTCAATATCTCATGTAATTTATTGAGATATTCATGGTTGAAGATTGAGATATTCAATATTTATTGAGATATTACACGGTTGTCTGGTTACAGAATGGATTTTAAGCATACAAGTTGTTTATACTTGTGATTGCGTGGCTGACTGGGACCTATAGCTTGCTGCTGCTGCCCAGAATCATGAGAGAGTATCTAAGGCATACTGCTGGCCTGGGAAAAGACCACTCAGAATTCAAAGTATGATTTCAATTATATGCATATTGTACCATCATAAAGTAGAAAAATTTCAAGTCAAACAATCATTAGGCAGGACAATCTGTATTTAATTACTCTACTGGAAATCAAATGTAAAGCTTGTCATAATCATTTTGTAACTATTTTAAAACCTTCATTACACTGATATGTTTAATATGTCACCTTGATAATTATAAATTCTAAATCTAAAAAACAATTTAAAGGTATTATTTTATCTCTGGTGGCCATAATGAAATGGTTAAAAGTAGTCAAAGGAGCAGTATTTTTTAATTTAATCCCAAATGTCTTTCTTCTCAGCTGTATGATCTTGGTTATAATTCTTCAGTATTCTTGTGCCTTAACTTCCATCACATTTCACATCAATTAAATTAATTAATACATATAACACAATTGTAAGAGTGTACTGAAAAGAGTTGACTCATTATCTGCTTTGTTTTTATTTTAGTCAATTGCCTGTTATATCTATTATTACCAACTCTTTAATATCAATATTCTGTTACATCAGTTTTAATGATTAATCTTAAAAATAAACTGCCAAAAGAAATATTTTATAATTATATATAAACAAAAGTGTTGAAATATGTAAATACTTTGAATTCAAATAGCTACATAATAGAGACCACTAGCACTTCTGTATTCAAAGACCATCTACAGAAAGATTTCTATGACAATTTTTATTTAGTCTTTTTAAGGTTCAGACATTATGTTAGAAATAAATATATATCTACAAAGTGGATGGGTCACTTTGGGCCATTAGAGAGCTCTGCTTTGAGTTTTGCTTAAAACAATAAGTAGTTTATAAATGATATATACATGTTGTCTTTATCACAGTGGAATAATTAAATCAGATGCTTGGGATTAGACAGGTCTAATAAATAAACGGCAAATATTATTCAGATAATACATGTGGTTCCTTTTTGGAGCTGCTTCTTACTTATACTGACCCTTTGCTGCCTTAAAACATTCCCCTGTTTATCTATGATTGCCATTCTATTTTTTTTAAACTCCTTTCTGCAAAATAAAACTCCATTACTATGATTATCTTTTAAATCAAAATATATTATTATAATTATCAGCTTAGAACCTCAGCAGTATCAGCAGTTCTGATTGAACATGAAAAACAACAAAACAAAACAACATTTTGTAGAAATAATCTCCAAATAGACTTGATTATAAAATAGGTTTATATATCTACTTACTCTTTCTCAAAACAATCTATTTTAACTTAAAAGCAATTATGCAGATAGTGTTACTATTCAAATCCCAATTTTAAATATGCAAGGATTTTGATTCAATCGGTTGACTCATTTTTAAGAACTAATTTTTTACCCATCACTGTGCCAAATTCTATAAAAATTAAAGAATCTCCACTAGTTATACTACAAGGTGAAATAAAGCTGAAAATTGAGCTTGTTCATTGATAATTTTAACTTTGGATGTGTTTTTAACATATTGGTAGAAGTAGATAGAAACTCTTTTTGTGTTGGGCAACTGTATCCCAAATAAGAAAGATACAAGGAATACGGTATGCAAAACATTGTTTTCTTTTCTCAATGAATGTATATTTTGGCATTACTCCTAAATTTTTGGATGTAATTATACATTATTGACCCTACTTGTGGAGGATCTTTATCTCCTATTTGATTCTATGTCATGTGCCTCACAAAGTTTCATTTAATATTTCAAACAAGAAAGATAACTGGGAGCTTTATTTTTCTATATATTTAGTATGAGAACTATGGGTAGACTGTTTATAATTGTAGGCATGACAGCAACGAGACTACCTATTTATCCAGGATTACATTTTTTTGCCATTATACAGCCTACTATTTATTTCAAATTATATAAAATATTAGTTTATTTAATTATCAAGAGTATTTTGGTCATTGTTTTTGAAAGACACTTAGTCTTTCCCATTTTGCACAGATATATTAAGCATAAAAAATTAACCCAAATACAGGAGTTATTGCTTCATGTACTGTTCTTCCCCATTAAGGACCAGAACAAAGTATAACATGACAACTGAAGAAGTAAAGTTAAATATACTATTATTATTGTTTTTTGTATTCAACGTACATTCAACAATGTTTTTGAGCACTTACATACTCAGGTACATGCCATTTCCCTACTGCCTCTCAGACTATAGAAATTCAAAGAGTTAGTATATTAAGGAACATTTGTTAGGGGATCATCCTTTACACTGATAGGAATCAATTCCTCTATCTTGTAAGCTTGGGATAGGTCTTCTCACAAAAGTTTATGACAAACGGCACTTTCTGCTAGAGTGGAGATAGAAAGTGGAGGCTGAGAAAGAGCTACTGTAAAAACGTGAAGGGAATTTGGAAGCAGTAGCAATGAAAGCAACAAAAAAACAATTGAAATTAAAAATAAGGACACAAATATTTTATATCATAATTTAGATAAGTAGTATTGAAAATATGGAGTTAATTTAAATTGGATTTTACTTATTTTCAAACTCAGACATGCTGAGAAAAATTGAAGTAAACCAAGAAAGCTTTTAAATACAGACCTCTCAAATATATTTTTTCCCCTCTCATTTGGGGGTTTTTGTTTACTAGAGTATTACTTACCCTAAAGTAACTTCAAGTTAAATTTAACTACTAACAAAGCAATGGGACAAGAGATAATCTTAGTAATAAGATAGAACTTCAATTATCCTAAAAAGTATTCTACAGTGTATAATTAGTTTGATCAGCCTTGAAGTCTCTTAAATAATAACTTACAACTGAATTACCATGACTTTTTAAGCTGACCTAGATGGTGTGTTTGGATTCTTTACCCCATATATTTTACAATGCTATTCATTTGTATCTGCTCTGAATAAAGATATTCAGCAAATCTAATTGACTTATTTATAACCACTAGAGTTTTAAAAGCTAGTCAATATTGTTCTTAACATGTACCATAAAGTTTAAATAAATAAAAGGCAAACAAAATCAAGCCTTTTGCATTCTTAATCAAAAACCAATCTAACATGACTAAACTCAGAAATTTTGGGCTCACTGACTGAGAGTAATGCTTTATAATAAATCTACCTAACAGTGACTTGATAGGGGGTTCTACTCAAAAGATCATCCCTTCAAGTTTGAGATATTTATTGAAAATATATCATTTCCCAACATATGAGTATATACATTTTCAAAAATATAAATCATTTTTAAAATAAGATTTTATCAGATAACTGGTGATACAGAGAAACTGTGAACTAAAGTTAATTAGTTAACATATGAAGAGAACATTGCATACCCACACAGTTTGAAAATAGAACACTGAAATATTAGGCAGTGATGGATAGCTATACATATTGGCCAAGATAGTAACTCTACTATGTATCATTTTTAACTATTAATTATAAGTTTATGAACTAACAAGGGATC